>AP024990.1:2992500-3508601 GCA_020887355.1 Coccomyxa sp. Obi | reverse complement strand
CCTACCCTAAACCCTAAACCCTAAACCCTAAACCCTAAACCCTAAACCCTAAACCCTAAACCCTAAACCCTAAACCCTAAACCCTAAACCCTAAACCCTAAACCCTAAACCCTAAACCCTAAACCCTAAACCCTAAACCCTAAACCCTAAACCCTAAACCCTAAACCCTAAACCCTAAACCCTAAACCCTAAACCCTAAACCCTAAACCCTAAACCCTAAACCCTAAACCCTAAACCCTAAACCCTAAACCCTAAACCCTAAACCCTAAACCCTAAACCCTAAACCCTAAACCCTAAACCCTAAACCCTAACCCCAAACAGAATCGTAGGTAGAACAGCAAAGTCTCTTCATGAAACTTGATCGTGTATAGAAGTCCACGCCAGCTGCTAACCAGACAACCTTGCAATGGGCAAGGCTGAAAGGCCCAAGCTCCATCCACTCCGCCAATCTGCCTATGTCCAACTATGCCTTCTGGGCGGTGTATCCTACACTCAGGTGGTAGGGCTCTGCAGCTTCTCGTGGTCAATCCCAGGCCCAGCAGACCTCGCAAACTCCATGATTTCTTCCAACGGATCAATGAATGCAGCTATATTTTTAAATTATATCTTTTCTTTTATCTTTATGTTTCAGGGCATTCAGGTTTAGGGTTAACCCTAATTTTGTATATACCCTGGAACGTTGGATAATCTACAGTAGATGAGAAGGAGACTGCAAGGATGGAGGGCCCACCTGTGACAGTGCAGGAGGGTGTGGCAGCTAGTCAGGCGCCAGGTTGGGGCGTTCCCAGGGGCAGTCGACTTGGCGCGGCGGCTGCAGTGCTCGCTGGGCCGCGTCGAGCGTGAAGTGCAGCTGCAGCGTGGATGCCGATGAACGCGCCAGGCGGCCCGCCTTGTGCTTCAACACCAGCGAGTGCAGCAGCTGCACTGTGGCCCCCGGCGGCACCTGCACACACCCAAGAGATTAAATCTCAAACACGTTTTAAGTTAGGGTAGCGCAGTTTAGGGGTTAGGGTTTAGAATAAGGGTTTAGGGTTTAGGGGCCTATATATAGATTATTTTTTCTTCCTGAATGCAATGGTGGATTTTAGGTCTTATACAAAAGGGGGTATAGAGCAAAGTTTTTGAGAAATATTTTCTGCTTGCACACACTCCGTTACTGCTCAGCAAGGTTGTAGACTCGGTGCATGCTCGAAGAATGCCTCAGTGTATGAGTTGCTTCATTCGAGCACAGTTTCACCTGATCCAGGGATGAAATGCAGGCTTATAGACAATGCTGCAAATCAAAAAATCGCAGCTGTCATGTGTGTAGAGGAAAAGTTCAAGAGCCAATCAGCTCCTCCTCTACTAGCAGTAAAACACCAGGTTCGTTGGCGAGAAAGCATGCGAGCATATCAACATGCTCAGCAAAGCCTCAGAGCACCAGGAAATGTATAACTTAGTACAGCTCACTATATTTACACACCGGGCCGAGGTAATCTGCACCTGAAGAGGGAAGATCTCGGAACCGATCTGCTGCACCTCGTAGCCGGCAGGAGCGCTCATGCCGGCTTGCGTGATGGTGGCCTGCCATGCTAGCATGGAGGTCACCTGCGTCTGCACCATCACCCGCTTCTCCGCGAGCTCCTTCGCCATCATGGTCAGCCTGCGAGGGAACATAAATTTTAGGAGTCTTTTTAAACCACCTGGCAGCGCATGAAAAATGGGGATGCATCGGTTTTGGAAAGATGTGCAGTACCCCGAGAGGTTGTCACTCCGAGAGAGGCCTTTGGGTTTGTACAACCCTTAGTACTCTTCCCACCAACCAGGCAGCCAATGGAGTAGTATTGGCATATGCACATCGGGGTCTCGAAAATGTACAAAAATGTCAGTGCTGATGAAGGAAACACAATTTGACATATCTTTTTAATTCTGATGTATTGCGGGTGCGAACATTTGAACGTGCCAGAGCGGTTGGGTATGAGACAAATGCCAAACCCTAAACCCTAAATAAATAATATTGCGGTGAGGCAGATGTGGGCAGAAGCCCACCTGAAGGGAGGGTTGACTGGGATTGCCAGCCTGGCGGCATGCGAGCGCTGGCAGCCTGACAGGTACTCCACATTGACATCCACCTCGGAGCAGTCGCTGATGTCAGCGGTCAGCATAGGCGCGCCCGGCTGCATCGGCTGCCTGGGCGGCCCGAAGGAATGCTCCGATGGGGAGGCCACTCGCACGCTCTGCACATGTGTGGGTAGATCCCCTGCAAAGAACAACATTCCCTCACCTTTCTGAACAAACTTATATCAGTGTACCTTCAAAACTTCTGACTTCTCGCAAAATGTTCTCAAAGATAGGTTCCCTGTGCTCTACTAAACCTTTTCGATGGAGAAGGTAGAGTACGTAACAGTATGCCAGCAAGTGTATGCATAGTTTGATGCAGCACCAAATATTCTGAGCAAACGCAGCCTCCCAAAAGTGCCAGAAACTTGACAGACTGCATCAGGATGCAAGATATCGTGATGTGGTGGCATTGCGGTAAGTTTTTAAACGGCTGCATGCGCGCATACCTCTGCATGCACCTGCAATAAATTTCAACGTCTTGTGCTCCGTTTCCTTGCGGTTGGAGGTTTCAAGCGCGTTTTCACACCTGCTTGCACGCGCAGCCACAGGAGAGACGGCTGCGATGCGGCCCAGGCGGGCAGGTCGGCCGTGCCGCCGGGCGGCCGCACCGAGATCCACCCGCTCTCCTGCCGCTCTCCGGTGGAGCTGGTGCGCGACACCGTCTCCAGGGGCGTTCTCTGCGCGTCCAGTTCAGGCGCAGCCTGCTCTGGCTCCTCTGTCCCAATCCGAGCCAGCTCTGCAGGCGCATCCAGAAACTCCAGGCGGCAGGTCGCCTGCGCCAGATGCGCCAAGCCGCTGCCGTCGCGCTGCGAGCCTGTTAACCTGCAGACAGCATGAATGTGCCCTTCAAACACCTTCAAGAATGGCACTTGCGCGCTTCAAACGCGCCTTCTTTTCAGAGAGCCCAATCATGGCTCTCATTGCCAGCTTGTGCTCATACATGTGCAAGTGTAAGCAGGTGGCTTTCAGCCAACCTCTCATTCCACATGTCCCTTTCTCGTTTTTATTCTCATTGAACCAGTCCAAGGAAGTGACAATGATCTTGAGAACGTGCACACATGCATGTTATAAAAGAGAAGGGATGTGTCACCTGGAGCCCCAGGATGCACCGGACATGCTGGAGGAAGCGACGGCCCAGGGGTCGGCAAATTGGGTGGCCTCAGCCGGCGTGACATGCACACGCAAGCGGTTGAGCCGGTCGTGGAGCGGTTCGAGCGCGAGGCCCAGCCAGTAGGCGTGCCCTGCCACCAGTGCGCCTGTGTAGGCAACCGCGCTGAGGCGCAGCCGAGGCTGGCACGCCAACGCGTGCAGCACCACCGCCGCCTCCCGCACATTCCCTGCGACATCAAGCACTGCATACATCAATTTATTTTTTTTAATTTTTATTCTTAGGGTTCCGAGTTTTAGGGTTCAGGGTTTAGGGTTTCAATATCAAGCTCTTCCTTGCAGGAAGAATGCATGCTCTAAAGCAGCGACCCGATGATGGAGATTGTCTGGTGTCATCCATCGCCTTGGCTGACCTTCCAACAAAAGGGAACCTAGGAACACAGCTAAAGTTCACAACAGAGTTCACCATCCATGCTGATATGGGAACACTCCTACGAGGCCATGCGCGTCTGTCACAGCTCAAGAATATTAATGCACAGAACGAGCTGTGCTCCATGCATGTTTCCTCTTCTGTAGATGTTTCCAATCACCGAAATCCTCCAAGGCGAGCTCTAAGCACACCAAGAGCATCAACGGCGCCAACGGGCGGTCCAGAGCCCGGGAAGAATTGCGCGTCGGCCGGCAGGGCTGGGGAAAGCGCGGTGAGCGCGTCGAGAGGCGGGCCTTCTTCATCGGGAAGCGCAGCGCGCAGCTGCAGCGCGAGGCGGCCGAGGCGGCAGTGTGCATGCTTGAGCACGTACAGGCCCTGCTTCATGACATGCAACCGGAACGCCAGCCGATTTGCGCCTGGTTGCAGAGCAACCGTTGATCCATTTGCTGCCTGCACAGAGGGAAACACCGGCATGAGCAGGCCATGGGCCCACAAACGACGCATAGTCATAAGTGATGGAACGCTGTCAACAATCACTTTGACTAGAAAGTAACCTCAGGCCTACTATGACAATGATGTGTGATCTTGCAGCTGGCAGATTGGCTGTATCGACAGTTCTGTACAGACAATGTGGACAGCAAACAGTGACTACGATCTTGAGCAAACACAGCAATCAGAAAAGTGTCACGCATGACTGTGAATTCTTAACCTTTCCCGAAACTAACAAACTGGTCGCACCAGTGAGCATGTGATCTCCTCGACCTCCTGCCACATGATGGCACCCATGGGCTGCTGGCGGGGGGACAGGTCCCCCGCCTCTGAATACGCCCGCGGCGTCGACCGCAGCCGAGCGCTAAGTGGCGGAGCGCCGTCCAGCGCCGCCTCAAAGGGGCTGCCACCAGGAGACCGCCCTGAGGGAGTGGAACTGGAGCCTGAAAGAAGAGTTGGTACCTCCTGCACACCATCAAGAGAGACTGTGGGCACTGCTGAAATCCGCTCCTACAGATTCTTGAGCCCCAAACCACAATCTGGCTGTTTTGCAGGCACGTTTGCATAAGGTCAACCCCTTGACACCAACGGAACCACTCCATCAGCATAACGAGTACAAGAGAAAACAGGTTGCTTGGTCCTCACCTGCATGATGGAGAACACGACAGTCAGGTTTGTGACATCCAGTGGAGCTCGTAGGCTGCTGACAATTTCCATCTGCAGGTCTGTTACATCCCCAAGGCACCCGTCGTACCCCCTTCATGCATCGTGGCCGCCAGTGCCGGCCGGTTCTACCGTTTGTGCCCGGCTGGGCACAATCACCGGACGCCCGGACTGGCCAAAGTAGAAGCGCCCAAGTTGGCCGCAACCCGGCTGTGCCCAATGCACAAAAAATTCAGACAAGCCTTAAAATGCCCTCTGTTCCACCTTCTACTCACACGAGTCCAAACAACAATTGAAGAGGTCCATTTCCTGGCATTTCACTCAGCAGGACCAGCATCGTGTCAGCGAAATGCAATGCCAGTGTACCCCAGAAGACTGCAACGCCAGTCCTGCTGGACAGATCCCCACGTACATGGGCCCTGAATTTTGGGTTCAAGATACAGTGTGCACGAGGGCATGCAAAGGGATGAGCATCTGTCCTCTTCAGAGAAGTTTTGGGCTGTCTATCAAGTACTGCTGGCAGATGCACATGTGACTTCCATGGCTGGCGCGCAAGAAACGTACACCAATCTGCTTTATAGTTTTGCCCACAAAAGGAGTGCACTTTTCCTTGGTATGAATCACCCAAACAAGGGTTTACAAGACTCTTAGCTTGACAGATTGCATAAGGTACGCATCACAGCCGACGAAATGGTGCAGCAAGAGTTGTGTTCCAGAGTTTTCAAAAAGGGTGTTCATGGCAACATACATCATCCACAGAAACGGATAGGGCGATAGGCCAAGGCACCAGCCCGCATGAAGGGCATCTTCATCACGCGGTGCCTGAGAGGATACTTCGTCTTATCCAAGGGGCCCTTCAAGCGGATCTCCTTCAGGTTCTTGAAGATCTCTGGCGGCACCACATAGGTCAGGTAGACAGGGCCGGGAGGTGTCTCTTTGCCAGCACGCAGGACCTGCATGGGGAGATGGCACAGCCATGAGAAAGTGCTTGCTGGGCACTTGTGGAAATACAACAAACTTATCTGCACAAACATACTGTACTGAAGTCTCTAACATAGTTTGGTCACTAAGCCCAGGAACTTTGCAGGTGATAGCCGGCTTGGCCAGCATGAGCAGCACACCTCAAACCACTCCCTGATGCGTGCTGATTGGGCCGGCGCATGCTGCAGATTCTGTGTTACCTGCATATGATGGCGCTCGTTATCTTGGGCTCTGCTAAATCCCAGAGCACGTCAGCATGTGTAGGACAGGCAAGAGCTCATGTAGGGCGTGAAGACAGTGCAAGTCCATGAGCAATAGACATCTAGTCTCTCGCCATACCTGACCAATGTCATTGGGCTGACGCAGAAAATCCACGCTTTGAAATACCTTCGACTTGGGGCGGCAGTGACACCCATCTGGCAGACTTGCGACCTCCTTGATGTCTTCAAAAGTGCATGGCTCACCCGATGGCACATCCACAACCTCCTCCTCCCCCTCCGACTCTGCATGTCCATGGTTGCATGATGGTTAGAATAATGTGGGGGAAGTGGGAAAGGGTGGCTCCCAAAATGCCTGCTGTTGCTCAAACATTCAACATAAAAGGCAGGTCCAAGGAAATGACACTCATTATAGGACTCAATAACGCGTGAGTTGACGGACACAAAAGGAGATTGGTGGCACAAGATGTAGCAGGCTAACGGGACAGGTCAAACCATAGCAGACCTAGATGTTTGCTAATTTTATGCAGTGGTTACAAAGGGAGCCAAAAGCATTGTGAAGTACATCAGCAGGTGACATATTCTGTATGTGAACCTTTAAAGGCTTGTCATACCCATGCAGCCAAGGCTCACGACATGCTTACCTGAGTCAAGGTACCGGACGGTGAATTTGCCCCCCTTGGGCAGGACCTGATGCACAAAGCTCTCAAATAAATTCCCTCGCACCACTCCCAGTTGTCCTTCGCCCGTGCTGGCCGCCAAGAAGTTCCGGAGCTCCAGCTCATAGCTTTTCAAAAGTTTCTTGACAACCATGTCGGACACGTAGCGCGAAGCCATCGCCACGTGTGACAGACGCAGCTGAGCGTTGGGGATGTGATGAATGAGGACGTTGCTGACCTGGAAGGCAGGTTGACAATAATCAATGGCAATGCTGCCCACTTCACACTGAAAAGCTCAATGATCAATGGGCATGCAACTTCAATAGTGAAAGGTGCCAGCTTCAACTGCAGCAGTTGTGAGGCTTCACACATATAACACTGCAAAGGCAAATCCACCTCCTTGGCTGCATCACTGCGGTCCGCGGCCAGCTTCAAAGCATGCAGGTCGGTTCTGTCAATTGCTCGCACCAAGTACTCCTCATTTATGGGGCTGTTTGCTCTGGCAAGCACCCATCGCACAGAGCCTCCCCACATGTCAAACAATTCATGCATCTTGGCTCGACTGACATTTGGGAACAGCGGCGCTGCTGCCTCCAATTCCTCCAATGTCCATGGAGGCATTATCCTCTCATCGGCCCCATCCTTCAAAAATCTCTGCGAAGAGAAGCTTTTGAAAATCAGTGACACCCTTATTCAGAATCAAAGCAGTCTCGTGCGTGTTCCTATGCAGGTGCTCTAAAGCATAAGTAATGAAAAACCCTCCTTACATGTAGCAGGGAATGCTTTGGAGAAGTTGTTTCAACTCGGCGGGCGACAGCGCCCACAGGAAGCTGGCCATCGACTAAAAAGAAGTTGTTGGGGTCCAAGAGCTGCTGTTTGAACGAATCCCTGCTGCCAACAAATGCCCCCTCCCTGTGAACAATAACGCTGTCATAAGTGGATGTGGAGCTCCCCTGAAACTCCAACATGCTGCTGCAAGAATGGAGCATCACCAACATAATCCCTTCTTGACCAGAGGGCAGAAGCCCAAACCTGGCCGTTGTGGGATCAGCACAAGTACAGCAGGGACGGCAAGTCCAGACAAACACAATTCTTCTACACAAACAGACACAAGCTGCAACGTTCCACATGCACAAGCACTGGACATATTAGTTGGTCATCTGTGTCCACATCAAGACAACAATAACATGTTGAGCCATGAGGCTTACGGGCTGAAGAGTACGCGAACGCCGTCTGAGTTGGCCCAGTCCAGCACAACCGTGCAGCCCAAGCCCGCCAGGCGCTGCAGCAAATGGAACTGCCAACAGGACTTTCCAGTCCCGGGTGTGCCAGTCACCAGGATGTCCTTCTCCTCTCCTGCAATTGCAACTGCTTAGTGTGCCAGTTCCACATGCAACAGCAGGGAGACAATCTACAGATCAAGAACATCATGCTGAAGCAATGTCTATTCGATAAACATAATGCAGGTGTGAAAAGCTTTTACGACGCCCAAGAGGTCCAACTCACCAGCAATAACCACATCTGACAGGACATCGTAACACTTGCGGACATAGAGCCTTTCCACTGGCGGCATAAATGCCAGCAGCTGTTTGGGCAACTGTGGAAGCTCCATCACTCGCGTTGCATTATCAATCTTGACAGTAGCAAGCTGACTCCAAAACTCGGAAAGACCTGCACTATCAGAGACACTGTTGATGATGCATATGATGACACATCGCAAATGCACATGATAAGACACTAGCGAATGCTGAGGGTTGGAGGGTGATGTCACCTTGGTCCCGAGTCACCTTTGCCCCTGCACACGCAACAATCCCTCAAAACCAGTTGTACAAAGCATGCCTACCACATCGGGACAGGATCAGCAGATAGTGAGGCTGCTGATGATGCTGACTCTGTATGTCTCTTGAGGACACAAAACGCTTTTGCTGAGCTGATGTAACCAGACTACAAGAGAATGAACACAAGTCAAGTTGCAATTGCTGGCGTCATGAACAGGAGACACTCCCAGCAGCTGGGCGAAATTTGCCAGCCTCAGGGTGCTGGACAACAACATGCAAGGGGCCTTTATATAAGCGCCAAAACAACAGCTTACAAAGCACGGCCAAGGCCGAACATGCGGGAGAACAAGGTGCATCTCCAGCCAGAGCAATGAAAACCATGGCACTCTGGCCAGGGCTTGAAAAACAATTCTCAAGGTGTGGGTACAAGAAATGAAGATGTTGTCGTGTAGTGATAGCCAAAATGCCCAACACGATCATGCATTAACGACAGTCTGCTAAGTGAAAACCAGGAGACTAAACTGCTGATGGCAGTGTATGACAGGTGCCAGCCTCGAAAAGCTACCCATGAACACTGCCAAAAATGCGATACCACCTGAATCTTGTGATATGCTGTACGTCACCCAGGTATTAGACAATCGCAGCAGAGGTAAGCTCTGCCGTGAGGTATCCCGACAAAGAGGGGAACTGTGCAGAACTGGCTGCTTTCAAAGCTCACCTTGACTTTCCAGGATTTTCACCTCATCCATCAGCCGCTCTTCAGCAGACTTGTAGGACTCTACGAGGTCCTTGTCTCTAGAAGGCCCTTTCAATAGCTCAGCTTCCATCAGGTCACGGATTCTGTCCAGCCGTTGCTGGAGGCTGATAAGCCGATCTTCCATTCTGCACAGCAGCCACAGGAAAGTGATAAAGCAGATTAGAGTCAAAATATCGTACTCCAATACAGTTAACAGCAGCAACTTCTGCCTTTGGGAAGTAGAGGTTGGCAAGACAGTGGTACCTTCCTATCCCGGGAGAAATGTATTGCAAGGGGTATTTCGTTGCCTTGAACACTCAGCGTGTACGTGCTTCGCCTCCCACTTGTTGCTGGGAAACACGATCTTTCAATGTGCCTGAAATCTGGTTGCAGCAGCAGCTAGTACTACTAGCCTACTAGTCACCATGGCAAATGGAAAATCGGCGGAAGTTCTGCCGCGGAACATTGGCGAAATGTGATGAGCTGGCTATTGCGTTTGGACTGTTTAGACCTTCAAGCTGAGGAGTTGCAGAGGGCCATACTGTGTATGACCAACTGTACTGATGTAATGGTGTGTACGGTAGCCTTGAACAAATGTTATACACATGGATACAGCTGGCTGAGTCCTGGAGCTTCTAGTTGAAGTTCAACTGTTGAACTAGACTAGTTCTGGATTGCATGCACAACGGAAAGCCAGTGTCCCGAACTCGCCATCATCTGTGGCAGCAGTCGGCGTCCTGTTTTACTTTTGCATGTAAGGACTGGTGCAGGTCAGCAATCTTTGGTCCATTTCAGACAGCTGCAAACTACTGCCTCCACCACACCTGCCTGATAAACAGCTGCAGACTCTGCTTAGCACTGCTGGCAGCGTAGTATTACGTACTAGTAGGGTTGCATGCAGGCTCCGTGAAACTCCACATAATCAAGGTCAGACATCTGATGAGCCCCAGCGTGGCTTTAGAAAGGTGTCCTTGACTGACTGACTGACTGACTGAATCTATTGAACAGTGATCCATATCTTCAAGTGTGGTGTACAATTGTTACAACATCCTCTTGTGGCATCATCATGACTGAGAATTCATTACAGATCTCAGATAGGGCTGTATAGAATTTTCGAAGCGTTTGAAAAATCCTCCTGTTGAGAGATCAGGCATGGCATGCAATGCTGCTGGGAGAAGCGCCATCGTAGACCTCTTTCTGCGCCACATCACGCAGCCGAAGCTGTGGCAGAGGCAACGCCCCCGGGCTCTGTGGCGTCCATGCCGCCTCCACTGTGGCAAATGCCCCCGCCTACACAGACACAGAAACACAAGCGTCTCGGCATTGTGCACAAGCCTGGCATCCCGGCAGTGTGGCTACAAGGCACCCTCCTACTCTCGAAATGCAGCAGGCTGGGCACAATCACTCTTGACACTTAAAAATCAGCATACTCTCGATTGGTGGCGAAAGTGGAAAGACCGTGGACTCTGGAGAAAAACAATAAAATGTTGCTGGACATACATAGTCCGCAAGGACTGCGAAACGTGTAATAATAATAATAATAATAATAATAATAATAATAATAATAATAATAATAATAATAATAATAATAATAATAATAATAATAATAATAATAATAATAATAATACTACTACTCTTGCTGGCAAGTGGAAGTCCCCACACCTGACCAGGCAAGGAGACATAGCTGATGCGCGGAGCAGCCGGGGCCCACGCATCGCCTTCGGCCACTGCTTCATAGGCCACGAGAGAGGCGGCTTCAGGGGCACCACCACTCACAGAGCCCATGCGCTCCAGTCGCCAGCAGAACATTGCCGCCTCCCCCAGCCTGCCACACAGCAGCAACACATGATTGACGCCAGGGACAGTACCACTACGCATCAGATCTCAGGGATTTTGGATTTTATATTTAGGGTTATATTTAGGGTTATGTTAGGCTGAAGAAAGTCCCCGAAGCAGATGTCCTGCAAGATGGAGTGACACTTGGATTGCTGTAGCTTCGAATGCCCTCGTCTTTTATGCACCCTTTTTACATCTCTAAATTGGTTTTTTGAGGGCTGTTGTTGACTCAGCAGTTCCTAATGCATGCATGCAAGCAACAGCCCACGCACATCCTGCATTGCGTTTCAATCATATGTCACGCGATATTTCCTGCAGGGCTGCACCTGACAGAGAAGGGGCCCAACAGCTGGACAGCAATGGTGCTGCGCGGGGTCTCTGCCACATCGTTGTGCTCCAGCACAAACTTGTGGCTCAGCAGATGCTCCTGGGCAGGCTGAGGAGAGCTCTCCTCCTGTTCTTCTCCGGCGCCCTGATCAACAAGGAATCATGTAATGTCAGTTTCCAACTCCATTGCCACTTGCCTCGAACATGCAGCATCCAAAAATGACCAGCAAAGAGAGTTGTAGGTTGAACAAAACAATCTCTTCATGAAAATTGATTGTGAATAGAAGTCCACACCAGCAGGCAGCTGCTGACCAGACAACCTTGCAATGGGCAAGGCTGAAAAGGTATAACCAAAGGCCCAAGCAGCGTCCCCTCCGCCAATCTGCCTATGTCAAACTATGTCTGCCGGGCAGTGTATCATACACTCAGGTGGTGGGGCTCCGCAGCTTCTCGTGGTCAATCCCAGGCCCAGCAGACCCGTAAACTCCATGATTTCCTCCAACGGATCAATCGATGCAGCTATATTTTATATTAAATTATTTCTTTGTCTTTGGATTTAGGGTATTAAGGTTTAGGGTTAACCCTATATATGTATATACCCCGAAACATTGGATAATCTACCGCAGACTTGAACGAGACTGCAAGGATGGAGGGCCCACCTGTGACGGTGCGGGAGGGTGGGGCAGCTGGTCAGGCGCCAGGTTGGGGCATCCCCAGGGGCAGTCGACCTGGCGCGGCGGCCGCTGTGCGCGCTGGGCCGCGTCGAGCGTGAAGTGCAGCTGCAGCGTGGATGCCGATGAGCGCGCCAGACGGCCCGTCTTGTGCTTCAGCACCAGCGAGTGCAGCAGCTGCACTGTAGCGCCCGGCGGCACCTGCACACACTCGGATACTGCTCAGCAAGGTTGCAGACTCGGTGCATGCTCGAAGAATGCTCAGTGTATGAGCATTGACCCATTGCTTCATTCGAGCAAAGTTTCAACTGATCCATGGATGAAATGCAGGCTTGTATAGACAATGCTGCAATTCAACAAGATTGCAGGTGTTATGTGTGTAGAGGAAAAACTTCAAGAGCCGATCAGCTCCTCCTCTACCAGCAGTAAAACACCAGGTTCCATGGCAAGAAAGCAGGCGAGCACATCAAAATGCTGAGCACAGCCTTAGAGCAACACTGAAGTGCAAATCTGTACAGGTCCCTATGTTCGCGTGCTGGGCCGAGGAAAGCTGCACCCGAAGAGGGAAGATCTCGGAACCGATTTGCTGCACCTCGTAGCCGGCAGGAGCGCTCATGCTGGCTTGCGTGATGATGGCCTGCCATGCCAGCATGGAGGTCACCTGCGTCTGCACCATCACCCGCTTCTCTGCCAGCTCCTTCGCCATCATGGTCAGCCTGCGAGGGAACACAAAACTTGGGCGTCTTTCAATCCACCTGGCAGGGCATGAAAAATGGGATGCATTGCTCATGAAAATGTGCGCAGTACCAATTTTGAGAGGGACCTTTAGGTCTGTGTAGTCCTTACAACGCTTCTTAACCAGGCAGCCAATGCAGTAGTATACGCACATAGGTTTCCCGAGAATGTACGAGGATGAAAGTACTGCTGTTGAAACACAGCTTGACGTACTTTCATAATATAGAAATCCGATAGATTGCGGGCGTGAGCATGAAAATAAATGTGCCAGAGCGGTCAAGACAGATGTGGCCAAAAGCCAACCTGAAGGGAGGGTTGACTGGGATTGCCAGCCTGGCGGCATGCGAGCGCTGGCAGCCTGACAGGTACTCCACATTGACGTCCACCTCGGAGCAGTCGCTGATGTCAGCGGCCAGCATCGGCGCGCCCGGCTGCATCGGTTGCCTGGGCGGCCCGAAGGAATGCTCCGATTGAGATGCCACCCGCACGCTCTGCACGTGCGTTGGTAAATCCCCTGCACAGAACCACATCCCCTCACCCGTCTGGAGATGTTCATACCAGTGTACCTGTAAATCCTCGCAAACAACCTCTCGCAAACAACCTCTCATAGCTCCCCTCTCCTCTGCTACACTTTTGGCGGAGAAGCCAGAGTAAGTGAGTGGTTTGCCAGCAAGTCTCTGCATGGGTTGCAGCAGCACCAACACTTCTTTGCAGCCGCAGGCTCTTGAAAGGTTCATGGTACAGAAATGCCAGGAACTCCACAGACTGCAGGATGCCAGATTCTACAGTTGGGGGTGCATTGCGGGCAGTTTTGCGGGATGAGTCTGCCTGCCCGCAACACTTGTGCATGCACCTGCAATGAGTCAAACCCCGGTTGTGCTCAACCTCCTTGCAATTGGAGGTTTCAAATTCAATCTCACACCTGCTTGAACGCGCAGCCACAGGAGAGACGGCTGCGACGCGGCCCAGGCGGGCAGGTCGGCCGCGCCGCCGGGCGGCCGCACCGAGATCCACCCGCTCTCCTGCCGCTCTCCGGTGGAGCTGGTGCGCGACACCGTCTCCAGGGGTGTTCTCTGCGCGTCCAGGTCATCCGCTGCCTGATCTGGCTCCTCTGCTCCAATCCGAGCCAGCTCTGCAGGCGCATCCAGAAATTCCAGGCGGCAGGTCGCCTGCGCCAGATGCGCCGAGCCGCTGCCGTCTCGCTGCGAGCCTGTCAACCTGTAGACAGCATGAACGTGCCCTTCAAACACCTGCAAGAATGGCACTTGCGCTTCAAACAAGCCTTCTTTTTAGAGAGCCCAATTGTGGCTCTCATTGCCAGCTTGTGCTCATAAAGCTGCGAGCGTAGGTAGGTGGCTTTCAGGCAACTTCTCACTTCACATGTCACTCTCTCAATTTTATTCTCATTGAACCAGTCCAAGGAAGTGACAATGATCATGGGAACGTGCACACATGCATGTTATAAGCGAGAAGGGACGTGTCACCTGGAGCCCCAGGATGCACCGGACATGCTGGAGGAAGCGACGGCCCAGGGGTCGGCGAATTGGGTGGCCTCAGCGGGCGTGACATGCACACGCAAGCGGTTGAGCCGGTCGTGGAGCGGCTCGAGCGCGAGGCCCAGCCAGTAGGCGTGCCCTGCCACCAGTGCGCCTGTGTAGGCAACCGCGCTGAGGCGCAGCCGAGGCTGGCACGCCAACGCGTGCAGCACCACCGCCGCCTCCCGCACATTCCCTGCGACATCAAGCGCTGCATACATTAATTTATTTCTTAAAATATCTATTCTTAGGTTCAGGGTTTTGTGTTTTTATATCAAGCAGGAAGAATGCATGCTTTAAAGCAGCAACATCATGATGGAGACTGTCTGGTGTCATCCATCGCCTTGGCTGACCTTCCAACAACAGGAATCCTAGGAGCACAGCTTAATGACAACAAACTTCATCATCCATGCTGATATGGGAACACTCCTAGTACGCCATGCGCGTCTGTCGCAGCTCAAGAATATTAATGCACAGAATGAGCTGCGCGCCATGCATGTTTCCTCTTCTGTGGATGTTCCCAAACACCATTATCCTCCAAGGCGAGCTCGAAGGAGGCAAAGCACACCAAGAGCATCAACGGCGCCAACGGGTGGTCCAGAACCCGGGAAGAAGTGCGCGTCGGCCGGCAGGGCCGCGTAAAGCGCGGTGAGCGCATCGAGCGGCGGGCCTTGTTCATCAGGAAGCGCCGCACGCAGCTGCAGCGCGAGGCGGCCGAGGCGGCAGTGTGCATGCTTCAGCACGTACAGGCCCTGCTTCATGACATGCAGCCGGAAAGCCAGCCGATTTGCGCCTGGTTGCAGCGCAACCGTTGATCCATTTGCCGCCTGCACAGAGTCAGACACCAGCATGAGCAGGCCATGGGCCCACAAACGACGCATAGTCATAAGAGATGGAACGCTGCCAACAATCACTTTGACTAGTAACCTCAGGCCTACTATGACAATGATGTGTGCTCTTGCAGATGGCAGATCGGCTGTATCAATAGCTCTGTACTGAAAATGTGGACAGCATACAGTGACTATGATCTCTAGCAAACACAGCGATCAGAAAAGTGTCACGCATTACTGTGAACTCTTAACCTCTCCCGAAACTAACAAACTGGTCGCACCAGTGAGCATGTGATCTCCTCGACCTCCTGCCACATGATGGCACCCATGGGCTGCTGACGGGGGGACAGGTCCCCCGCCTCTGAATACGCTCGCGGGGTGGACCGCAGCCGAGCGCTCAGCGGCGGAGCGCCGTCCAGAGCCGACTCGAAGGGGCTACCCCCAGGAGACCGCCCTGACGGAGTGGAACTGGAGCCTGAAAGAAGCGTTGGTACCTCCTGCACACCAGCAAGAAAAACTGTGGGCACTGCTGAAGTCAGCTCCTACACATCCTCTATATTTTTCATATTTATATTTAGGGTTTTAGGGTTTATAAACCCTAAACTCTAAGCCCTTAATAAACATAAATATATAGGCCCACGCGCTGCCTGTTTTAAAGGCAGCACATTTCCATAAGGGTTAGCCTGTGACACCAGCAAAGTCACTCCAATAGCATATACCAATACAAGAGAAGGCAGGTTGTTGGTTCCTCACCTGCATGATGGAGAACACAACAGTCAGGTTTGTGACATCCAGGGGAGCGGATAGGCTGCTGACAACTTCCATCTCCAGATCCGTGACGTCCCCAAGGCACCCATCGTACCCCCTCCATGCATCATGACCGCCACTGCCGGCCGGTTCCCCCGGTTGCGCCCGGCTGGGCACAATGACCGGCACGCCAGGGCTGGCCGACTCCCCGAAGAAGCGCCCAAACTGGCCGCGCACCGGCTGCACCCATCGCTGAAAGTGTCAGACATTCCTACGAATAACCCTCTGTTCCACCAACCACTCATATAACGTCCGGCTGCACCCATCGCTCAAATTGTCAGACATTCCTACGAATAACCCTCTGTTCCACCAACCACTCATATAACGTCCGGCTGCACCCATCGCTCAAAATGTCAGACATTCCTACGAATAACCCTCTGTTCCACCAACCACTCATATAACGTCCATATCGACTCAGAGGGGCCATGCTCGGCATGATTGTCAGCAGGACCAGCGCTGTGCCAGCACAAGCACAATCACAATGCCGGTGTACCATGAAAGATAGCAGCACCACTCTTGCTGGGCAAGACGCAGGTTGACTCACGGAGCACTTGCCTGGGCACATGTAAGCCCCTTGAATCCAGGTACTAACAAACCCCTAATCTCAAATCTGTCACAAGAGATATGTCACACCTGCACCCAGAGCGCGCGGAAGCATTGGTGTGGCCGCTGGGCAGGCGCAGGTCAGAAAGCATTTCCGGCGTTTTCCCCCCTAGGGTTAGGGTTTCGGGTCCCCTACACCCTTATACACCCTAAAATAAAAGACCCTAAAAACTCATGCCAGACCTTGAACCTCCAGAAAGCGAAAAACCCCTGGTGTCAAATCTGTCCCAGGGGATGTGTCACACCTGCACCCAGAGCGCGCGGAGGGCGTCGGTGTGGCCGCTGGGCAGGCGCAGGTCGGTGAGCGGCCCCGGCAGCGGCGCTGCGCGCGCCAGCCCTGTGGTCGCCAGCACGAGCTTGTTCTGCACTGTTTGACTGCCCCCCTCGCTCAGTAGCTCCGCCATCGACAGCAGCCGCAGGCACACCGGCGCCTTGTCAGCCTGACACCACCATCGTGCAATCCAATCAACTTGCGCTCTAATGCACTGCTACATGAAGTGGGTGTCATTGTGTCCCGTAATGATAGAACATATAATACATTTGGTTGACCCCGGTTTGTGGACAACGAGCACTTTGCAACCTGTGTGGATGAGATGTGCTGCAAGGAATGCACATACGCCACTCTTGTCAACATCAGTGTTGTGATGTTCTGAATGTGTCATGAACACCATTTCAACACGCGTATCTGCAAGGGGCTTTGATGCGCACGGCGGCGAGTGGGTGCGAGCAGTCGAGCAGGCGAAGCAGCAGAGCGGCGCCCACAGAGAGCCACCCCTCGTGCAACACTTCCTGCACGAGCGCGGCCATCAGTGATACCGCTTCGCGGCTGGCTCCCGCGGCCGCTAGCGCCTCGGCAACCTCCATCCGAAGCAGCGCTGCGTTGCGCCGCCGGCCACCGCGCCGGTAGCACATCGCCGCACATCGACTCAGGTCTAGCATCAGGTCCTGCTCAAACAGTCCTCTTCAGTTCTGGAGGGCGCTCATGTATAAGAGTTGCCTCCCATATACATGCATGCACTCCTGAGATGTAAAGGAAGGCAACCGGCATCCCTCTTCACTTCTGGAGGGGCCCCATATATGGAAGGAGCCTCTAACATACACATGCACGCATCTCTAAGATGTAGGAATAAGTGCAACCGGCGCCCCACGTTCATGGCCACGGTTCTTGTGCACTCTAGAGCCTCGACAGATGTATGCAGCTGGCCCAATTGCCTCCAATATACGCATGCCTGCACTTCTTAGATGCAGGAATTAGCGCAACCAGCGCCCCACGCACATTGTGCATTTAGGTCCTCGGCAGAAATGTGCGGCTGGCCCCATGCAGACCAGTAATAACTCAGCAGAACTGCGGGGAAAAAAATCAGACCAGACTTGAAAGTCTCCAGTCTCACCTGCAGCTCATGCTTGCTGGACAGCGCGGCCCTCAGACGCCAGTCAGTCAGCCACTCGTAGTCCGCACCGGGATGGCCGCCGCCATCGCGCGCCGCGTCAAACGGCCCCGGCCGACGCGACTGGTTGGGTGTCCTCGGAGTGCTAGACTCTGAGCCTGTCTCCACCTACGCAGCCATTCAGCATTGTCAATCAGATGTTGCCAGCCAACTTCAGTGCCCAATGAGTGGGAGTCCATTTCTGACATTGCAACAACAATGCACAAGAAACATGAGAAAACATCCAGTGACCGCAAAAGCTTGCTCACCGCTGTAGGACACTGAGAGAGGCAAGAGACACTGCAAGATTCCTTGTGAATTTGAAGCAACACCGACACCATGGTCAGGAGCCTCACTGAAGGGGGCCTCTTCACGAAACATTCAGAGAGCAGATGGACTCTCAGACAGAGAAAGAATTCACCTCCTTCTCGACAGAACGGGGGTCGTTGGGGTCGAGAGTGCTCTTCACAGGAGCAAGGCTCGCCGCCTTAGACGTGGCCAGGTCTGTCTCCGACTTGCTCCTGGCTTCTGCCTGCTCGCTGTCCTGGCTGTCAGAAACAGACTCCCCTTCTGCGAGCGCGCCGATTTCATCGCCATGGCTGTATGCTCTCACGGACTTCTTATCTATCGGCCCTGCTACGCTCAAGTAGTCACCCTGCGCCAACAAGGGAACCAAGTTCACCGTGCTTGCTTTTAAGACCTTACAGGCTTGGCATGCCAGAGGGACAGCCCTTCACCTAGACCTAGAACACCAGTCAGAGCCAGCCTGCATGTGAATTAAACCCTTAGATCCAAATCATGGAACAGCGTCTCCTGGCAGAGTTTTCTGGTGTACGGTACTAGCCCAAAAAGGCAGAATCAGGACATGCATGATGTCAGTGTCTAGAACCCGATTCATATACGACTAGAAAATCAAGAAGAACTTGGAGCTCTTGGGCATGGTGCCTCCAAGCCCTTCCTCAAGTCCCTTAAAAAAAGAATACATGCAATGGTATCTCTGCACCGTCCACTACTTCTGCGCGCCTGCACAGCCTTGGCTCTAACATGTCGCGAGTGTCTCCCTGTCAATATAGGAGGTTCTAGTCATTCGAGGCATGCCAACTAGAAACACCTTTGCGCCACTGGAGATTGGCAGCTCTGCGGAATCGGAGGCGACCGAGTCGGACTGCGCCGACGCGCTCTGCGCGCTGGGCTCGGTGCGGAACGCGCTGAAGGAATCCTGCGGTGTGGTCGGCGCCAGGCTGTGCGCTGATTCGGTCGTCTCGCTCCTGCACCAGCGCCGAAACAGGCATGATGCCAGAATATGCAACGATGCACACCGCCAAAAGAGGCAACAATGCAAACCGCCCACAGGCTTGATGCCAAAGCAGGCAACGCTGCACATCGGGCAAAAGGTGAGTACCACACCAGGCAACACATGGTGCTGCCGCAACAGACGCTAAAACTAGTATATATATATTATTATTATTTTTTAGGGCTTAGGGTTTAGGTTTAAATCTATATATTTTAAAAATATAGGGTTAAACCCTAAAGCAGGCTACTAACAGACCATGTCCTGTGGCCTGGCACAGAACTGTGCACGGAGCCAGTGGCATTGCCACATGTAGTGCCAAGATAGACAGGCGTGACCAGTTGAGCAACGTAATGCTGTACAAGTTTCCTAAGAAGAATTAACGAGCGGATGTGCATGAACACTTGAGGGTGCGCTCACCGATTGCGGGACTGGCGTGCGCGAAAGGCTGCTTCAAACGGCGCAAAGCGGCTCAGCCGCTGTGTCAGGTCGCCGCTGACCGGAGTGGTTGACTGCAGGCACACAAAATACATCTCAGTGCCTCTTACCTGTATTCTCACTCTTGCCATGTGGTGTTGTCATTCGTTGTGAAGAATTGCTCACCAAAGCGGAGCCATTGCTGGTGTTGTAGGAATCGTGGCGCAGAGCTGTGGGGCTGCGCTGAGTTGATGCGCTGATGGGGGAGGCTCCCTGCACGGCAGTGCACACCACTCTTCAGTCCCTGGTAAACCCTGACTCACGCCAGTTGCAAAACATCTCACCCAACAGTTGGTGGGAACTCATGAACAACGTCTGAACACGTTACTAGCGCAGAATGCATGTTTAGCTCCAAATGTGACATGAGGGACTTTCCTTTCCTGATCCTTGCATATTTGTGTTGAAAAGTACATGAACCTTGTTTGGGACTTGAAAATGTGCATCCCGACCACGCCACCAATTGAGGACTGTAGCTGGGCATGGAAGCATGGTAGATAGCATGGATGATGCCGTGCTGTAGCAAGTACGTGAAGAAGCATGGCCATGTACACAATGGCGTTGAAGACTGGCCACCAGTTCTGTTCAAGGTGACGTCTATGCAGCAGGGGTGTGTCACGTACATTCTGGAGAAGCAGGGAATCGGATGCGTCTGGGCTGAGACCGGCGTCGTGGCCGAGGCGCATGACTTCGGTGCGTGCGGCCGAGTAGAGATGCCCTAGCGCGCACCAGAATGCACGCGATGCCTGATCTGGCGCCAGGCTCGCCCCCTTTGCCGCTGCAGCCGCCACCACCTGCCCCGCCTCCTGTGAGGCAATGGCACTGTAAATCTTCACCGGACTATTCTTAGGGTTACATCTGGATTTCAGAGTTTATCTTCATCTAGACCCTAAACCTAAAACCTTCCATGCAATACTGCTGCTCAGCGGGCGCTTGATGATTTGGCAGGGCAGTGGGTTTTGCAGCAGTTGCCCGCTGTGAGAAGAGCTTTCAAACAAGCCACTTCAATTATAATAAGCACCCAAAACAGATGCGTTTTCAAAATTAATTCACAGTAGAATAACACAGGAAGACGTCACATCCTGCAACAGGGCCGGTCAACAGTGAGATCACCTCGAGCAGTTCGGCATCATATGCAAGCGAGAGGCCGAGCTGCCAGTCCGTGCGCGGCTTCTTGGGTGGCGGCTGTGCCGATGGCCGCAGCGGCAGCTGATTGCCCGGGCCGTTTGTCTGCCCGCCACCTGCCCAAACATCCCATCAATAACTCAGATTCCCAGATGAACTCCATTGATTGCTGGGGACTCCCGAGTCCCCCTATGAGAAGATGCGGGCCTTTGGAAGAGGTGCCTATGTATGCAAGGAGGCTGCGTCTGCAGCGCACATTGGGCTGCAAACACACTCCATGCATGAATAAACACCTCACAGATGGTTCCCACCAGGCCAGGCAGCCAACGCAGTCTCAAGCCCAGCCGATAAGCTGCAGTGAGAAACCTTCACTGCGCAGGAAGGAAGCATGCACTAAACCACTCCAATCAAATTTAGGGCATTCCACGTTTAGGGAACCATCTGTGATGAAAAATGAGCATCAAAATATATTTATTTTATTTTACTTGTTATTTCTTTTAGGGTTTAGGGTTTACTCAGAAACCCTAAAACCTTAAACCCTACACCCTAAAGGGGTTGCAGGTAAAGGTATGTGCCTGCATTGCCGAGGCGGCTGCGGTCGGCGCTCGGGTCGAGGCGCGATGGCCGCTGCGGCAGCGTCACCGGCCGCTGCGCCCGCAGTGCGTCCAGCCGCAGGCTGCTGCCGTCAGACGCCTACATGTCATGTTTTTTTCAGGTTGTTATGTTTTTCAGGGCTTGATTTTAGGGTTAAGGGTTTAAACCCTAGATAAACCATGAACCTTAAGATAAATAAACCCACCAAAACCCTGAAATACAGTGCCAGTGAAATGTGGTTGACACAGAACAACCATAGAAACCCAGTTACAACTGTGCATGGCATATTGAGACATCTGCCATGGCTGGTTCCACAGTCGAGACGTGAAAAGTGTACAAAAATGCGAGATAATAAATGTGAGATCATTGACTGTTTCGCTGTGCAACCCACACAAGTTTTAGAAGTCTTCGAGCAGACTTGTGCAGAGAGGTGCTTTGCCTTCAACATCCTTTCAGTCAACTCCATGTGTGAAAGGACATGGTAGACAGCACATCTGGCTGTGCACAAGAGCGGAAATCTTAGCAAAGCTTTCCTCGCCTCATCAATCTCTAGTCTGCCTCATGTGCTTGCTTGTGCGAGAGATACACTCCTTTGCAGACTACAGCCCCTCGCGGAAACACACTGTGAAACAGAATAGCAATTTTGAGCACAAATTGTCGCGGGGAAATTACGGACCTCACTAGGAGCTGCTGTGGAGGTGGAGGCAACGCTACGGGCAGAGGGCGAGGCGGAGCCGTTTACGGGGCGGCTCTTTCGCTCGGGGGAGTCGCCTATGTTGCCCGCGCTGGCCGACCGCTGCAGCGGCCGGCCCAGCCGCTCTGCCAGCGTTGCTGCAGTGCTCAACTGGTGCCTATCACAAGCAGAGCCGCTTTGAATGAGTCTAGTTTTCTGCAAAGCAGGGAGCTTTAGTGTGGCACATTATCTACATGCACAACAGGTCTGCCGCTCCGCCAGCGCTGCTGCCGTGCTCAGCTGGTGCCTGTCACAGGGATTACATGCATAGTTTACCGAGGCTTGATTCACCTTCTCCAGTTTCATGCAAAGCAGATGACTTCAACCTAGCACAGAGCATCCACCACAACCGCCCCTGCTGACTCACACAACTAACACAAAGCACAGATAACTCCAATGGGGTTAGCCTCGCAGAATTGCTGGAAAGAAATACAGCATGGAAGTATCCGCCCGTGCTGATGTGCTGCTCAGCTGTGTGTACTGCAGACAGCACCTTGCGTGCATTGAAGCTCCAATCATATGCCCTTTTGAAGGCCAAGTGCAGAGGAGCAAGAGCGCCCCACCCAGCATCAGAAACAGTTGGGCCCAGCGAAGGCGAAGTGGATGGGGAGGCCCCAGGTGCAAGGCGCGCCAGAGCGATGACCAGCGACATGCATGCGGAGAACGCCCAGGCTTCGCGCAGCTGCGGCGGAAGCTGCGCATCTGCGAGCAGCTCCCCAAACGCTGCCACAAACTTCATGCCCCTGTCCGCCACCTTCATGTCGGGAACCAACATTTCGTCACGGCCCTCTTTAGGGTTTATTTTAGGGTTTTCGGGTTTTAGGGTTTGACTCTACCAAAAGGGCTGTTTCATCGTGACACTTGCCCATGAGAAAATGCATATGCCGTCCGTGAGGCTGCCCGCCATGCGCTCTAGAAGCTCATGTCCTGCCATGTCAGGCGCAAATTCTTTCCTCGTGTGCACATGAAGGCTCACCAGGCCTGCCATCCCATCTAAGGCAAATGAACCTCAAACATGCACTGCAATTCGCAGTTATGGCCACAATCTCCCACAGGAGAAGCCAGCAGGGGTATAAAGGCACCAGAATGCCATGACAAGGCAGTCACTGACTATACTTCTTCATATGCCTCTAGATAGAAACACAAAGCTTTGCCTAACCCCTGGTTGCAAAACCTCAAACCTTCAGCTTTAGCTCTGGAAAACAATCTGAACTGGGAGAAAATCAATGACTGATAGGGCAGGCACACCTCAGTGGGCCGCTGCAGCTTGAGGAGGATGCGAGCCTGGCAAGCAAACAGGAACTGGCGGAAGCGAAATTGCGGCACCGCTCCGCGCTCGTGCACACTCCCCCGCATCTCCCGCCATGCCGCCGTCAGCAGGCACGCCTGGTCATCACCGGGCTCGTCTCCCCCTGCGCAAAAGGGTCATTGATCAGACACACAGCGATCATTTGACAAATTGAAGATTGTGCAATTCATACCAAACACCATGAAAGAGAAGGGGTCATTGTGATGACAACGTTTGCCCATCACCAATCACGCCATGCAGCTCAGGCATGTCCTTGTTCCAGTTGCCAATCGCCAGTTGTCAACATGTCCAAATTGCCTTAGTTTTTATAAGGGTTCAGGGTTAGAAGGTTTAAAGGTTTGCAACTGGACACACTGGCATCAAAAACAAAAATGTACCCAAGCACACAGATTACCAGCAACTGGTACGCAGGCGCCAGCAATGGTTCACTACCACAGCGTGCACATTGGCCAGAGTTGCTTGCGCCTGTCCTGCCATCCCAGCAGTCGGGTGTTGTACACCACACTGATAGAGGGAGACAGATCATTATTATTTTTAGGTTTAGGGTTTAGCCCAAATCCCTGAATATATAATCACCGAAGGGGTGCGCAGCGAGGGCGCCGCCGTTGGCGATGGCCTCCGAGTAGCAGGCCTCCAGCTCAGAGTACTCGCGCAGCGCGTCCTCTAAAC
Source organism: Coccomyxa sp. Obi (assembly GCA_020887355.1). Lineage (NCBI taxonomy): Eukaryota > Viridiplantae > Chlorophyta > Trebouxiophyceae > Coccomyxaceae > Coccomyxa > Coccomyxa sp. Obi. The sequence goes on along the minus strand of AP024990.1, from coordinate 3,484,474 downwards.
ACCCGGCCGCCTCTAGCATGGCCGCCAGGCTGTCCTTCACGAGGAACAGCGTGCTGAAGCTCCACCCCTCCGCCTTGCGCATCGCCATCAGCCGCCGCACCTGACCGCACACAGACCCGTTGATTATCACTCTCTCGGGTTTGCATGCCCCATAGATGTGGGTGGGATGAGTACATAGGGGCAGGATGTCTTGTCAGTGGTGAAGCATGCGAGACAGATATAACCACAATGTGTCAGCTGTTGCACACAGACCCATTGGAGTGCAACAATTGATCTGCACAACCATCAATCTGTTTGATTTGCACCCACATTGACAATGTGTTTGATTTACATCGCACACAGAGACACTTGCACTGCTATGAAAGGCAAAATCAGACCCCTTTTCCATAGAATGAAGACACGCCTTTTCCGTGAAATGAAAAAAAAACACCTCTATTTCATGCATCACTGTGTCCACTTTGCATGCCCCATGGGTGTGGGTGCAATGAGAACATAGAGAAAGCATCCAAAAAGAACAACAGGACGTCCTGCTAGTGAGGAAGCATGCGAGACAACTCTAATTCAAAGATGTCAGCTGTGCACATCCGCAAGGAGATTCATCCATGCATACCTCCTCATCATAGGCCGCAGCACGGGCCTCGAAGGTGGACTTGACGGCGTCGCGCAGCTGGCGCTCCAGGTCATCCACCCCCGTGACCAACCCGCCCGAGAAGTCCAGCCTCATGCAGCGTTCCCTCCTCCGCGTGCTGAAGTCATTGCGCAGCGCAGCAAACACCTGCGCTCATGCATGACAGCACTCTTGGCAGGCCATGGCAATTTGTAGAGCATTCCTCGATGGCTCTTGAAGCCTGGGAAAAAGCTGTCATGGACTGTTGCTGGACTTCTGTGCCATGAAAATCCCTACGCCAGATACTCAACAGGCACAATGCCTGTGCCATTTTGGCAAGTACTACCCACAACTGTCCTTGGTCACCGCGCTTGATCCAGCCCCACAATCTGTACCTATCCAAGCGACTGGTGCGGCTTGCATGCTCTTGATCTGTGAACTGTGTCTTGAGCCGGACCATGAAAGGGGTCCAGATATGGACTCCAAGGCCGGCAAGGAAAGTGGCTTGCCTTGCTGGGCCCTTTGGACAGGGCATCTATGGTGGATGGTCTCACATACACAATTATCCATTCCACTGGGCCCCCCAGCGGATCCACTGGGGGATCCAGCAAACGCCGCAGCCCGTCCCTCACATTCTGCTTGTACTCCTCCACGCTGTCCCCAGACACCTGCCGACATGTGCACACACCTGTCAGCAACTGACAGTGTTTGATTGTTTCATGCCTCAACGGCCTCTCAACAGATGAATCGACTTCAACTTTGCATGATTTGTTGCAAGCAGACACACGGGGTCCCACCAGAACCAGGAGGGCATATGGATTTCTGAACCAGGTGACTGGCTGCTTGGCATGCGGGCGCCGCTTCCGCAGGAGTGCATCGTCATTGTTGAGATATCTGCATGTAAGCCACAGTATCAGCCCACAATGAGGACGACGAGCACGGTCTGGAGCACCTGCTTGATCATCCTGATAGCTCCGGCAGAACACGAATTTTGCTTTGAGCTATTCAGTCGAGCAAAAGGAACAGTCTAACGGAGCTTAGGACGCTATTGAAGCTAACACTTCAGCATAGCACGGTAGCTGCAAACCAAGATGACAAGGTCATGGGCTCTCTGGACATGGGAAGGGCCTTACTGTACATGAAGCTCGCTGATGGGTACAAGATTCCCGAATTTGTTTTTCAGGTGTACATGGCGAAAGGGCAACCGACTCAGCAACACCTATACACAGAACAGTCAGCACAGTGAAAAACTGCAGAAACCTCAACATTGGAGACTTCACTTTCCAACAGTACGACAGAGACAGGTCCTCCATCATCGGAATAGTGTCTTGTCGATTTATCACTTTCATGATGTACAGGTCGAGGAAATTTGACATACAATGCGTAAGCAAGAATTCCGACCACGGACCCATCTCGCTACAGTAAAAGGTACAGGCAAAAGTATACTCAAGAGTCAACATTATCTCCTGATGTGCGTCATAATATTAAAAGGGAGGGGTCCTCACGTCTGAAACTAGGCCCCAAACGTTGGTGGGATCTACAACACTTATAATAAAGCGAGGCTCTGAATCATCAGCATCCATTTCGTCAAGTGAAAACAGCTCCCGGACACTCCGCAGGGTGTCGCACGAAAGACATTGCCATGAATGGGATCTGAATTGCAGCAGAGACAGCCAACGACCTGTATAGGGCTTCCTAAACACCTCGCATAAGTCCCTCGAAATTGAAAAATGGAGTGGGGTTTCCTGTATCTGCAGTTGGCCGAGGTAGCCTCCGATGCGAGCCTCCACAGATCTTGAAAGGTGGATGAGGATAGCGATGACATCTGGTACCTGATGGGATACATGTTGATGCATACAACATGAAATCCCATAGCACACTCTTTGGAATTGCAGCTCTCAATTTCCTGCTTACGCCCCTCGCCTGAGGGATGGCGTGCGAAGCTTTCAACATCAACATCATGCTCCCTCATAGATGATATCATTAAGCGTTCAAAATTCCGGAAATCTTTGGCATATAGCTTGCTAGTGGTGAACCTGTGAACATAACAAGATGCAGCGCCCTTCAAGGGAAAAGGGCCAGAGCCGGCAAGAGAGGGCAGCTCTTCTGCAAGCGATTGCGTTGAAACGTAGCGACAGACTTGTGTGCTCCGATTCAGAGGATTCCCAAGAGGAGAATCCCAAACACATGTCAATGGTACATGAGTTGGAGGACAGCTCAGACGAGGATGCGGCAGGAAACACTTCAAGACGGCACACCGATCAAGAGAAGCACAATTTGTCAGCAAAACCGGCCCTCCGTCGGCTTCGTAAGCTGGTGTCAGACAACGAAGTTGACAGCATTGCTAACAGCCTTGGCGCCTTAGACGTCAAATCAGAAGGCCAGACAGTCAATGTAAGCTCCCAAATTTCTGCTGAGGAGAATGGGGGTCTTGAGGTTTCTGTCAGCTTGCGCCAGTTGTCCAGCAGCCAGGAGGCAAGTTCAGATGATGCGGAAGCAGAGTTTGAAGCACAGTTTGAGGAGGGGCTTTGTCTTGGGGACAACAACGAGTTTAAGCTGGATCCTGCAGTCAGCCGAACCCTGTATGCACATCAGGTGACAAACGCAATCCTACCATCTCTCAATACCAGTCATGTTCAAGCTAAGAAGACCACCTGGCATCCCCTGATCTACTCATGGCTGATGACATTATTTGCTGCACAGGTGGAAGGAGTGAAGTGGCTGTGGTCCCTGCATTGCCTGGGCAGAGGTGGAATCCTAGGTGAGGATTCCCCCTCTCCCTGGTTTGTTGCTGCCTACTACTGAGGAATGGAAGCTCTTTCATTGCACCAGACTAAGGGAAGAACCACGCTTATTTCCATGGTGCATGCATGCATGCATGCATAGGTGATGACATGGGCCTGGGCAAGACAATGCAATGCGCTGCGTTCATGTCAGGCATGATCAAGAGCGGCCAGGCCAGGTGTGACACCTTGCCCCTGCATGATGAGATTCGTTGCACCTTGCCACTATTGATGGAATGACTGTTCTCCCACCAATGTCCTTGTGACGTTTACTCACTTGCATGCACGCATGTAATGCCCTGTGCGGCAGAGGTGTTACTTGATGCATGCCATAGCAGGCTGCTTTAACAGACTGCTAGTCAGTGGAAGCACAGGTCACTCAAAAGTGCTGGGGTGCTGATTGGCTGGGCATGCAGGAGGGCGCTTGTGGTGGCTCCAAAGACCCTGCTAGCACACTGGGAGAAGGAGCTGCGAGTGTGTGGACTGGCCTCGCTCACCCATGAGTTCTACGGGACAAGCCAATGCGCCAGGTGCTTCCTGCCATTCATGCCGCTCACTTTCCCTCATGATATCCCAACATTCATCACCATGCGTAGGGCAATAAAGCTGGAAGACCCCAAACCTCCATGCACATCGTGCTGCCATTGTCAGTTGCGCTTGTGAGCCTCAATTGACATGGCAATGCTGATGGCCCGGCCCTGTGCAGGGAAGAGTCTCTCATGGCAGTCAAGAGGAGGCGGGGAGTGCTGCTGACCACCTATGGAATGATCCTGCACAATGCTGCTGCTCTGAGCCAGGGCCTCTCAAAGGCAGATGACAATGAGGAGCCTCTGTGGGACATCCTGATCTTGGATGAGGTTTGCTGTTCACACCAAAAACAGTACCTCCTAAAAATTGGATGAGAATAACATGAAGAAAGTGAGATGACACATCATGCACTTACTTAATGGCTGAAATGCCACTCCTGGGTTAGCTTATCAAAGTCTATGCCATGCAGAGGGTTCAGCTTTTCAGAATTAGTGGAGCTGGCTCCTGGTTGGCGCTGTAGACCATGCAGTTGCCATGCAAGCTTGCTTTTTTTGTATTGCAGAAACTGCACACATCTCACTTTTTGCTCAGAACTTGCACCTCATGTTGCTCTTGTGCAGGGGCACAAGATCAAGAATCCACGCACGCAACTGGCGCAGCGCTTGAGGGAGATTCCAGTACGGCTGCCAGTCATCATCTCCGGCACGCCCATCCAGAACGACCTCATGGAGATGCATGCACTCATAGACTTTACCTGCCCGGTGCGCAGCGTTCCCTTACTCGCCAATCCTGATCTGTGCATGACAAAGCATGAAGTCTTTGCGCATGACAGCTGCATTTCTTACCTGCCATGCATTCAAGGTTCTACTCCTCTCCTGCTTGAGAACAACCCACAGCCTGCATTGTGAAACCACACCATGCCATGCACCGCATGCCATCCCTATGTACTGACTTACATGCCGTTGGGACTGCCTTCCACCGACTCCCTGCATGAGAGTAGGTGTCCTTGCCTCCAGCCACAAATCCTGCCATCTGCGTGCACAGAGAGATTAGAGTTTGCTGGTGTATTGTGACGAGTGCAAGTACAATGGAATATTGCTGACAACTGCAGGGGCTGTTGGGAGAGGCGCGCTTCTTCAAGCAGGAGTTTGTGCGCCCGATCACGGCCGGCACCGACAAGGGCGCCACAGAGCGCGCACAGAGCCTCGGAGCGGCCAAGGCGGCCGAGCTAAGGGCGCGCATTGGGCCCTACTTCCTGCGCCGCGAGAAGAAGCATGTATTTAAGACTGCCAGCCGCAGGTGCTGAACACCTTTGCTGCAAGTGCTGGTCTGGCTATAAGTAGTAAGAGGCGTACTGCGTATAAACAGAGCAGACGTGCTCCCCTTCAAGTGTTTGAGTAAATTCAACGGGTAAGTAGGCAAACTTCTTTGGCTGGCAGGATGCTCGAGTGTTCTTTCTCATGACAAATGGCAATGCCCCATACCGCAGTGCACCATCTGGAGAGGAGGAGACAGGGAGTCAATCAGTGGAGGGGCCAGCCAGCATTGGTGCTGCTAAACCGCAGGCTATGGGCCGCAAGAACGACCTGGTCGTCTGGCTAAAGCTGCAGCCCATGCAGCGACGCATCTATGAGGCGTGTCCAGAATGTCTCTGCACATGAAAGTCAACATGGCGGCACAAGCATGGCATTCCTGCACTGCTCACATCCACAACAGATCAGCATAAAGGCTAGTTACTGGCAAGGGTTATTTGAGCATGCCGTGCCAGTAAGTAAATGAATGTTGTTGTTGTGCGCAGGCGTTTCTGAACAGTTCTGCAATCAAGGCGGCCCTCAACAAGACCGGCTCTGCCCTGGCGGCCCTGACTGTGCTGAAGAAGGTGTGACTTCAAGCATGCTCAACCTGATATTGCCTGGTGCTTGTGTCGTACTTTTGACCTGCAGAATGTTTTTTCCAGTCAACATGAATTGCTGCTGCACGCAGGTGTGCGATCATCCAGCCTTGCTGAGCGACAATGCCGCTCACCTGGTTGCCACTGGAGGTATGCGCATCCCCTGGCAACAGACTTTTTAATCCTGCTTGCCTTGGCATTTTTCCAACAAGATTCTGTTTGAACAAGTCATCAGGTTGCAGCTTGTCTTTTGCCAGAGAAACTCACTGGCATTGCATGCACCAGGGAAGAAGCTGGCGGCCGGCAAGCGCCAGATTGTGGGCAGGGTACCCAAGAAGGGACGTAGAGAGTCTCTCGGGGGATTCATCGTGGATGATGACGAAGAGGAGTCCACTGATGAGGAGAGCAGCGGTGATGAAGAGAGCGGCAGTGATGATGAAACAGCTTCAGAACATTCCAGCAGTCTGTCTGAGGAGGTGTGTGAACAAGATGTTCTTCCAATATACACTAGTACTATAATGTCTCACTCTTCTGTGATTCTTCTTTGCATTCCCAGGACATGTTCCCTGATAGACATGGAAAAGGGGTACTGCAAATCTACCTCTCTCAGGTCTAAACAAAAAAGGGGTAGTGAAATAGAACTGCAACCCTATTCAGGAGGACAAAACAGCTGGTGCGGCTGGGGATGACTCATGGGGCAACTTTGCGGAGGATGGCTGTGTGGAGCAGAAGCTGCTGGAGGAGCTTACCACAAAGGGTACGGGCTCCTGCCTGATCCACTTGACTCCTGCTCTGCACAGAAAATGTTCTCTCTGAGAGATGATGTTGCACATGAGCCAACAGTGCATGCATGCTTATATGTGCGTCCGTGGCTCTCTCTTGATACTGGAGCTACTGTGCATGCATCCGGCAATGGCAATAAAACCAGATGCATACAATCCATAACAGCTCATGTAAGCAACTCCGCTGGCCTGCTGCATGAGGCAGTTTCATGCATGCAGGTGCCTCAGCGTCATGCAAAACGCGGTTTGTGCTGGCTCTCGTGGATGAGCTGGTGGGCAGCGGCCACCGGGTGCTGGTGTTCAGCCAATCGCGCCTGATGCTGGACATCCTGGCCGGCAGCCTGAAGCACGCCTACCTGCGCATCGATGGCTCTGTCAGCTCTGCCGCAGAACGCCAGGTGCCCGACCTAAGCTTCCACTACAGAATAATAACCTGACAGAGAACCCATCACTTGCGGTGTGGGCTTGTGCAACACTGTTTTCATGTGCAATATGGGCTTCTCAGTGCTGTGTTCGGGTTTTGCCAATAAGTTTTGAATCACAGGACACCAGGAGAAGGGGTATTAGCAGATGTAATGCTCTAGGAAAAGCATATGATATCTTCATTATGTTCAGGAACTTGCCAGGGGTCCTCACAGCCAGCAAGGATGCAAAAAAAATAATTCTGGGCCATGCGATGGCAAACAATCTTTTCTTGGCATGTGCAGGCGCGCGTGGCGCGCTTCCAGCGCGGAGGAAAGGCGCCACCGGTGTTCTTGCTCACGTCACAGGTGGGCGGCTTGGGACTGACACTCACGGCGGCCGACCGCGTCATCATTGTGGACCCCTCCTGGAACCCGTCCATGGATAACCAGGCCGTTGACCGCGCCTTCCGCATCGGCCAGTCGCGCGACGTTGTCGTCTACAGGTGAGGCGCTGTGGCAGCAGTTTTCCGTGACTGATCATGATTTTTGAGGGGCTCCTTCAAACATCACTTTGATCCACCAGCAAAAATCCCGGCTATGTATCCACATGCATTTAACCAGCTGTTTAAGCATTGTCGTGGCTTAGAGGAGCTGCCTGGAGCACATCTGCAGGTCCCGCATCGTTCTGAATATTTTGGTGACAAGTCTCTGACAATCCTGTCAGCATGTACACATAGGGGTAATTATATATATTACCCCTATATTGACCCTATATTTAACCCTAAACCATAAGCCCTAAATGTATTAATTACCCCTATGTACACAGGCTGATCACGTGCGGGACTGTGGAGGAGAAGATATACCGCAAGCAGGTCTACAAGGGCGGCCTATTCAGGACGGGCACCGAGGAAGGCATCCAAACTGCCTATTTCTCCTCCCAGGTGATCTTAATTTTCAGAACGCTGTGACTCTGAATGCATTCAACACCATGTAGATAAGGTACTTCATTTTTAAGCTGGCCTTTCAGGGAGAGAGACTTGCACTTCCCATGCAGGACCTGAGGGACCTGTTCAGGCTTGAGCCTGCTGAGTTGGAGGAGAGCGTGACTCAGCGCCAGCTGGATGAGCAGCATGGCCACCAGCGCAGCTACTCTGCAGCGCTCACTCAGCACCTCCAGTTCCTTCAGGGCATCCGCAGCTTTGCCGGTGCGCGCACCTCAAATGTATCTCTCTGGACACAACCCCCTTAGGGCATGCATTTTGGAGCAGGACCTTCAACAAAGGCATCAATCTCCATAGGATTATTATTAGCACCTAATTGTAGAGAAGGTGTGTGTCCAACAGCATGGCATCAGGCGCTCTGGAAAGGCATGTCTACCAAAGCAACTCTTCTGTAGCCATGTAACTGTGACTTCACAGACGGCATCAGCGCATTTCCAGCCATTGCATCCAAGGCTGTATATGGTTCTGAACACCATGCATCTCCTACTCCAAACAGACGCATGGTGCTGAGGATTTGATCAATCCCTTGCAGGGGTGAGCGACCATGACCTGCTGTTCAGCGAGAAGGGCGCGGAACCCATCAGTCAGCCCGGGAGCGGTGCAACATTTCCCGACCTGCCGCCTCCGGGCCAGCGCACTGCACAGAAGCCACCTGCTGTTGGCCGAAAGCCGAGCGCCTCCGCCGCACCAAAGCCCGGTGATGTCCTGTGCTGGGTTACTGGGATTAGGTGTCAGGGTTCACTTTGATCATATTGTGGTTTCCGCATTTGTACCAAACAGTCAAAGCAGAGCAACCGAAATGCATGTTATTCATCCTTCACATGTGCTGCATCACACCAATGCATTTTCATGGGACATCATTCTCAACTTACTGCCCATGCAGTAGGAGATCACCTATCCTTAAGTATTTCCGCACATTTCATAGGCATGAGAGAACACTTTTGCCATGCAACAGGGCGTGGTTGGCAAGGATCGGGTGACATCAGTGATATGTTCAAGCGCTCCCTTTCCCTTGGCCTTCCAGATGAAGCGGCTGCTCGTACCAGTGCAGACATGAGGTGATTGCATTCTGGCCAAGCGCCTAGCATGCAGGAATGCGGAAATTGAGAAGTGACTAGCTGCTGTGCATGCAATGTCCCTCTTGGAGATACCATCCTGCTGAGTGTAACTGCTGGTCATGGATTTTTATGGAGCTTCAGCACACTCTCATGTTGCCACGCATATCTATTATGCACGAAGTGCCCCATCTCCTCACTGAGGCACATGTCTATGCACCTGCTGAGCAGGCGTGCCAAGATAGCAGAACTCACAAGCAGCATACAGAGGCAAGAAGGCACGCTGAAGACCCTGAACTTGCCTGACGGCGGCGCGCAGTTGCGAGAGCGCATCAGCCAGCAGCGCAGACTCCTCGCTGAACTCACCGCCCAAGGCGAAGGTGAGATTTTTCAGTCTCTCTAATCTCCTGCTCGCCGTCAACTTGCCAGGCAAAAGCTGCATGCCACTCTGGGCTTCTCCTTTAATCTCAGTACATTCTTGTCTTTCGGTGCGATAAGGCTCACCTTTGCAGCCAGATGTGGTAGAGCACTTCCTGTTTGCTGAATTATGCTGGAAAGTGCTTTTGATATTGTCTTGCCATGGCAGGAGCAGGCAGCCAGACGACTGAAAGCGGTGCGGCTCAGGCCATGAGAGGGGCAGGACCCACACCATTCACAGGTGGCACAGCTTCCCATCTCGGGAGTGACCCAGCACTTCCCAAGATTATTGGGCGGAGCTTCTTAGGCTCAGGTATTAGTGCACCTGAGAGACGGCAGCTAGAGGCGGCACCATCAGGCTTCACGACCAGCGTCAGGCCCACGGTGCACCAGAACAAGCCAATGGCCACTGTTGTGGACTCCTATGGCCAGTCAGCTGTCAGTGGAGCCAAATCTGCACAGACCATTATCGCGGCATTCCCATGGCTCGGCAGAGTTTCGGACTCGGCGCCTCGGCCAAACATGCCAGCCGTCGAGACGCAGAAGAGCAGTGCTGATCGGAGCAAGGCAGCTGGGAGGGCGGCGCGCCCCGGAGCTGCCGGCTTCCTGGCAGCTTCATGGCAGCTACCGGCCCAGGGAGACGATGCAAGCGACGGTCAGATCAGGCAGTCAACCGGGGGACACAATGCAAATGGCAGCCTGATCAGGCGCAGGCCTAACCCGGAAGACAGTGCGAATGGCGGCGAGGTCAGACGCGCGGCCACTGCGCAACCGGCGGACACGTCCGACAGCTTCAAGAGCAGTCACAGCGCGCCTGATCAGGACGCTGAGCTGATCGACCTCACCAGCCCTCCAGCCTCGCTGCCGCAGCAGAAGGACACGTCTTTCCCAAACAGATCTGACAAGGGGGCGACCAAATTTGAAGACCAGGGACCACCACACCATGAGCTCGCGGCAAGCAGCAGATTTGCAGCGCAAGGCATGAGCAGTGCAGGGGGCGACGGCAGTGCAGATGGCCACGGCAAAGCAACAGGACGCTCAGGAGAGTCCCATCGGAGCAGTGGCAAAGAGAATGCAGCGGAGCACAGCAACAGCAGGCGTATGCCGGCACCCAGAAGTGATGTCACCCTCAAGGCCGCCACCAGCAGCAAGTCATCTGAGATCCAGCATGAGGTGGGACACAGGATGCATTCCTACACATTGCAGCACCAAAGTCTTGCCTCAGTGTATTGTCTGGATTCTTACTCATTGTGCTGTGAAGTGGGTCATCATTATGCCTGCTGCTGCCTGGTTTCTGGACATTGTAGTTTGCAGGAGGTAAGAATTGATGTTGTAGGTCTACTTCAGCTGCATTGTAGAGGTATGCATAACAGAGGGGTCCTTTCTGCGCGCAGGAGGCTGCGCGGCTGACAGAGGAGAGCGCGCGCATGAAGCAGAAGCTGAAGCGGTATGTGAATGCGCTCAACGATCCGGCCGCCCTGGCACAGATGACTGATGGCGGCGCGCAGGTGAGTCATGCCACATCAGCATCCTGGTCAACTGTGGTGGACGGCTAACATTACCCTCTCCATGTCATTCATGTGAGGATTTACCAAACATGATTATTGTGGCCAGCGATGCAGTCAGAAAAGTATCCCGGTGAAAATTGCCAGTCAGCAGAAGGCATTGAACATGGTGCCAGGTTGTGATACTCACGGGCTCCTTCGATGCCTGTCGTTTGAGCTTTGCTGACCTGAAGGATGTGTGATGTGCAGTTGAGAGCCAAAGCCAAGGCCGTAAGCAAGGAGCGTGAGAGGATAAAGAGCAGGCTTGCAGAGCTGGATGCCTTTGCGCTCAAACTAGGCAGGGAAAATGCATGAGTTCAAAGGTCTTTTGACACCTCATTTTTATCTGGGAATGAGTTGTCATGGTTTGCTCCACGAGCATTTTGGAGAAGTTCCATTACATGCAATGGCTGTAGGCTCTATTATCACCTTTGCCCTTCAGCGCGCTTCTGCAGCATCCCATAAGTACCGTATACCACAGAAAATAATACTTCAACCCCATTCTTTGGAGTCCATTGCATGCACATGTGTGTGAAATGTTTCGGCATTGTAAAAAAATTCTACTAGCTAGTGTAAAATGGGCAATGCCGTAATTGTGCATTTCCCCGACTGGGCGCATGCAACTTGTGTTATAACAGGTACGGGAGCTCGTTTCTTTCTTTTGCCAAAGCCAGTCCCACTAAATGGCAGTCACATTCACAGCTGTCAAAGCTTAATTTATGCATCTCAGGCTCAGGGAGCCCGAAAAGGCAACTGGCCATGGGGTGTCTGTCCTTACTAACCTCCGATGAAAATGTATCGCAGAATTGCACTTCCGCACACTGCCTGGTATCGCCGGTGACATTGAACGCGGATGATGAGTGTCGCGAACAGGTTCAGAAGTCAGGCTTCGCTTGTCGTATTTTGTAGAGTCAAGAGTCTCGCAACCTGAGACTAGATCATCTGTTGCCTCAAGCTTGCAGCTAGCACCCCTGATTGTGAGGTGAAAAGTTTTTCGAAACGGGAATGTGCCAGATACTTTTCACCCGCTCAATTCGTGCTGTTATCGTAGCAGACCACCTACTAGTGATCTGAGGGGGCCCACTATTAAGCCAAAACGAGAACATTGGACAGAAATCCGTGTCGATGATTTGTGCACTTGTTTCCAATGTGGCAAGTTCTCATCACAACATGTTTCATCGCAGGAGGAAATCAAGACGTCACCTCAGCACAAGTCGTGCGCAATACTCGGCTGCAAGTTGGCCACCTCTCCTGGAAACCTAGCCTGTGATTGGAGCAAAGCCAATTTGCACGTCGCGACATACAGGTTGACTACGCAACTGCTGGGCCAGACTAGTGGGGCAGCAGAGAAGGGGCAGATGAGGCTTGGTAGCCAGCTATGAGCTCCTCAGATGGGGCGAGTGGGGGTGTTCATATGCGCAGCTCTGCTGCTCTTGTGTCAGCACAAAGCAGCGAGCAAAACCCAGCCGGATCGCACGGCCTCGGTTCACACTGTCATCACCACTGAGTGTACGCCATACTTTGACTGGCAGATCCTCGGCCTCGTTTACAGGTCTGCAAATCCCTACTCTTATATCTTCTCAGTGCAATACTAGATTAGCTCTTGTCTTCTAGGAGCCATTTGCAGAAGCGCTGATGAACTGAAATACAACCCAAGTCATGCTCTTTCCTCTTTTTTTATTTTTGTATAGCAGTCGATGGCTCTGTAACTGAGGATGTCACCTGCTTGGCCATGAGACGAATGTTGAGGGCAAAGACATGCTGTGCAGTTTCAAGCGGGCAAAACAGCCTGGCAGCTTCACACGGCTCCTGAGCTGTACAGAGGAGCAGCTGAAGGGCTACAAGGGTCTGGACCTGGTGCCCACGCATGTGGTGCCCAGCCTGACGATAGACCCCAACAAAGAACACAATGACCATTACTCTGCCTACAACAAGCCTGGCGCCGTCCTTTTCTGGCTACAGGTGTGAGCCTGTGCTGCATGCTTGACTGCAGAAATCATGACGGAATTCTCCCTTCATTTTTGCACATTTGGAAGAAATGGTACCTTCAGAAAAGAATCATCATTTAATCTCTGGAGCTAAGTGACCTTTTTAATGATTGTTTCTGATGCTGCGATGCTGCGATGGGCATCAGTAGTGAGGCAACTCATCGGTAATTTGACATACAGGATGTGGAGCCAGAGGAGGATTACATTCTGGTGATTGATGCAGACATGATCTTCCGATCACCCTTCATTCCTGAGCAGATGGGCGTGTCTCCAGGCGCGCTCCACACGCCTTGCCTGATCCCAGCACCTCTTGCACAAGGCTACATGTGTCAACATGCTGCTTCCTTGGTTACATGTGAGTTCATCTGGATCCATACCCATATGTGATGTGCGCAGGCTGGGCAGTGTCTGCCTACTTTGGCTATCTGAAGGGTGTAAGCAATGAGCTGGCGCTCAAGCATGTGCCCTACGTGGTGCCCAGAAATGACACCCTTGCTGGGCCGCGTGGGAGGCGGGGGGACCAGGTAGCTCTCTCTGTCATAGCTAACATTAATCCAGACTGAGATATACAAATACATGTGGGGGGACCCATATCCTTCTATAGATGATATATGGCAATGTCCGTGCTGTCATGAACTAGTCACTGGGAAGCCACCTCAGATGACTCCTGTCTTCACAGGGTGAAGTTCAGCCTGTAAGAGGGTCTGCTCAATTATCCTGAAGCCCATCTTTACGTGGTATGTATACCATACAGCGCTGTTTTCAAAATTTGACAGCGTGAAATGTGGGCTGCTGTAGGTGGGAGGCTTCTGCATCATGCACAAGGAGGACCTGAAGCGGGTCGCACCGCTGTGGCTCAAATTCTCAAAGGCCGTGCGCCATGACCCCGACGTGCGTGTCCATCGCCCTGTCTAATTTTTTTTAGAATTTGGGTTGGGTGTAGGGTTGAGAGTTAATTGTCGACAAGCCACACGTTTCCCACTTCTGTCCTCCACAGATGTGCTGTGAATGTTTGCTGAGACGGCCCTCTCGTTAGCTACCTACCGGTCCTTTCAGGTTGGATACAATTGCAGATTTTATGTGCTCATTATTGCGCTTCCACACAGTGTGAAAGTGGGTGTGGTGTTTAGCTGCCAGTGCTGGAGAAAGGCTGCTGGTGCTGAGGGGGTTGCATGGTTGATGCACAGGCGTGGAATTTGACAGGGGATGCTTTCACGCACAACCCGGGGGACAAGCCCTGGATCAGCGAGATGTACGGCTACTCGTTTGGCACTGCTTCTGCCGATGTGTGGCACCATGTGGACTATGAGGCCATGTTGTATCCGGGCTACACCACCTATGGTGTGTGCCTGCTTTCCTTCAGTAGGTGCATCCACGAGTGCTGCTGTGTGGGACCTTGGTGCACATCATGTTCGAAACAATCTATCACAGTATATTGCAGACAAGCATGTGGGGTAAGGATTGGTTTTGGTGCCTGTTGCAGCTGTGAATAGTGTGCAGAAATTCTTTCACATTTGCAGATGGTGCAAATCTTGTTAGTCTGGTACATGGCTGTTTGCTGGTTTGCAAGGCAACGCTGTCTGTCTATCTGTCTGGCGCTCAAACAGCTTAATGCAGATTCTCCATTGCCATAACATTTTGGGCCAATTGCTCTAAGTCTCTATTCTAATTTTACTGCACACAATGCCAGAGCACAGCCGTTATCTGACACTGCTGGCGTGTGTGATGCTTGCAGTGCCGCCAAAGGTGCTGCACTACGGCCTGCACTGGGAAGTGGGCAAGACGGGGTATGAATTCGACAAGCACTGGTTCTACGACTTTGATGCGCTGCAGTGCCCTCCCTGGAACCTGACTGGCAACTCCAGGGGCGGCCTGTTCAGGCACCCTCCCCACCCCGCCACCTACCCCACTAAGGTTAGCAATGTGCGCTTTTCCTGTTTTCATCCTGGGTGCCTGCGTCTTCGGGCCTCCCTCTGCTCTGTGCTTGTGTTATGTTTTATGGTTTCTAATTTTTAGGGTTCAGGGTTGGGTTTCCCTTACCCCTAAATATAGCTCCTTCGCATGCACATCATTCAGTCGACAGGCTTGTGCGCTCCTTGCATTCACGAGTCCTCGGGGCGCCTTCCTTTCCAGGCCAGCAGCAAAGTGCAAATGGCTGATTTGTAAGTATCAATGTCAACATCAATGGATGCACAGCCCACTGCTGCAACGCCTTTTCTTCTAAATGAAGCACTGCTCTTGCTGCAGGACGGTTTCTTGAACCATGCTCATGCTCGCTAGGTGTATGGATGTCAGCACAGCTTTTTGATGTCAGTCAACGTGGTTTATATTCACATTTCAGGGTTTTAGCATATATAAATAGAAACCTAACTCTTAGTACTGTCATGGCAGGGGTTTGATCTGTTGGTGGACATGCTGGCGGCGGAGCCGATGATAGTGCTGAACGCTGCCTTCTGCGAGCTGCACAGAAAACGCTGCCCTCCCTCCGAGCAGCTTCTCAAAGAGTGCTCATATGTGCGCCCTCTATACTTCAGGACTTTATAGGGCCTAGAGTTTTGAGATTATGCCCTTTATATCAAAATAGAGGCCATGATACAGAAATTAAAAAATCTTCATGCATATGCCCTTGCTGAAACACGTTGTGGCACTTGATGGGAACACATGACCATGTTCTGGTAGTGACCAGTATATGTATAGCATGCATGAGAGGGAAAAACATGGTTGTCTTACAAGGCTTTACTTATTCCCTTCTTCCCCTTAACCTTGGGCAGCTGGCCCAAGCTGGTCCAAATTTCTACACCTGCCATATTATTTCCCAGGAGATTGAGTTGCGAGGGTCTGAACAGAAAAGACAAAGGGATTCGGTTTGTCTGTACAGGCAGAGCAGCTGATGCGGGACTTTGACAGCATTGCGTCTGGGCTCCAACTGAACCTGACCAGCAAGGGCTGCCTGGACAAGGATGTGAGAGCCCGCCTACTTTCTCATCTTGCTGTTCAGCTGTCTTTCAAGTTACCCTTCACTTGTGAAGTCCGGCTCTTCGTTCCAAATGAGCCGTTGTCAATTCTCCATATTCTTGCGCTTGAGCCGTCCAGCGATTGCTTCGTATCCGTCCTCCATTCCCCAAGAGATTATTTCTCAAACACTTAAGTTAGGGTAGCGCAGTTTAGGGGTTAGGGTTTAGGGTGAAGGGGTCTTTATAGTAATATTTTTCTTCCTGAATGCATTGGTGGATTTAGGTTTTACACACACACAAAATCCTAGTCAAGGTGTATAGCAAAGTGTTTGAGAGATATTTTCTGCCTCCATTTCCAGATAATGTGTCATCAGACTGATCCCTGATGACGGTTGCAGGAGCGGTGTCCCAAGTGGGCAGGCAACAATGAGTGCATCACAAATCCGAGCTGGATGAAAACCAACTGCCGGTTGTCGTGTGGAACTTGTCCGCCACCAGCGCCATTAAAACAGGTGCCTGTCTTCCCAAGTGTGCCTCTGTCAAATCTGCCTCTTGCTACTTCTTGAGACTGGATGATCTGCCATGCTTTGCTCCCATAGCACGCCACATGCACTTGCAGGACATCAACCATGTCTTACAAGCCATGTTGTGACTGTGTAGACACCTAAGCTCAACAATGTCGGGGTATAGTCAAGTTATGCAGACAAGCGGTTTTAGCCTGCAAAAGAATTCATTCTGGAATAATCCTCCGGAAGTACTTCCATGCAAGCAAAATTGTGTTCGCTTTTGGTGAACAGGCGAGTGTAGGCGTGGGAGGCAAATTGAGGGGGATTGGCAGTTTGCTGGGGCTTGGGGGAGAAGGGCGGTGGCCGCAGCAAAAGGCGGTGGTGTCTGAGATTGCGGCACTTGAAGATGCGTCAGGCACTGCAGTCGGTCTGGTGTGCAGCGTAACTTAACTTTCAGTCTCATGCATGACCTAGAAGAGCTGCCAGACGACGCTTGCAGGAAAATTGATCTGTCCTGCAAACTGTCTGGGGACTGGATGACGAGATTACCCTTGCCGCTGTCTAATTGACTGGAAAATTTGCCAAGTGGTAGCACGTCCATCTTTGCCTTCTCTTTATTATGGCATGCTCATCCTATCGTTCTCCCTGCTTGGTTAACTTGTTGTTGTTGCTCGAGCCCTGGAAGGCCTGTAGTAGTTGAATACAAACCTGTAGGGACTTGTGATCTGCAAGCCTCTCTTGAGAAGGCATCTGGGTTTATATTTGTGTTTTAGGGTTTCGGGCTTAATAGGCTTTAGGGTTAGGGTTTAGTGTTAATATATAAGTGTGAGCGATGCATGCAGGGGGATAGGACAGGGGAGGCGCATCAGCTGCTGCTGGGGGGCGACCGGAGAGCGCTTGACAGGCAAGATGTGACATCCGATGTGGCATCGTTCCTGCATCGCCTGGGCTGGGTCGGTGAGTGACCTACAGCGTCAACGCCCTTTTATCATACTGCTGCAGTCAGAGACTCCAAGACTCCCTGTCACCTTCCTTGCTGCCTGGAGTACCGGTGCAATGCACTATGCAATGGCATAGGATTGGCAGAAGTGACATGCACACATGGGCCCCAGGCATGCACGAAGATGGTGATAGATCTGGTGCCAATATGCCCATGCTTCAAGGTATCATGAGCTGCTGATAGAAACGCTCGGAATGTCGCTGCTTGTGCGGCTTAAGCTTTGCGACACAGATCTTGACTTGAACATGAAGTGCATGCTCCTTTAATATGCAAACTTGAGCCTGCACCTTTATCTCCTAAAGAGTGCCCTTCTCGCCTTGGACAGGGCTGCTGCTGTGGTGCGGAACAGCAGCGCTGTTTCTGACATTTCTGCCATCGCGGCGTTTGCGGCGTTCCCTGCTGCGCAATGGCGCCGGCAGCAATGGGTCTGTGTCACGACCGGCCACGCCCAGCAGCACGCAAAAGCACCGCCGCTCTGTCTGACCTGCCTTCTTGTGCGTTTTGAGATGGATACTTGCGCACCTACCCAAGGACTACATAGTGGACTTCTGTAGCGGTGGCACTGGCAAAAGCTTCCCCCAAATCAGCTGTGAGCCTGAGCACAGGATGTTTTGCTTGGGTAGTGGTCTATTGAGTATTGGCATATCAATTTTATAGATAGGATCCCTCTGTTGTACTTGTAAAGCACAGCCCAACTTGAAAGATTTGTTATTGACGGATATGTGAACTGCCAAGGGCAGATCTTCACATGGGCCAACATGTCATCACTTTTTTGCACAACTCAAATGGCAAAATACTTCAAGCTTAGATCTTTCCTTCTCTTCAAGATGCCCATGTTGATCTGGCAACTATTGAACACCGGGTTTCAGAATCCTTCGTTTCCGAGGAATATGATGCTCTGTTTCACGAGCAAGTCTTGAAAATTACATATCACCAGCCATGAGCACACTGGCCCAGGAGCATTCCGGTGCACTCAAGCTTGGTTAGAGGCCTCTCAAGATGCCTTGAACCTGTGTGAGGTCCTCCCTAAGTGCGGTCCCACACTGTCCGGGTCCTGTGTGAGCCCCTCTCTAAGTGCGGATGTTGTTGTTGCTGATATTGACCGAGCACGGGTAAGGAGAACGAGCTCGCGCCGGGGAATGAATATATCGTGCATCCAGCGCCAGGGGGATGAAATTGGTTAGGCCCCGGAGCTCGTTCTCCTCACCCGTGCCACATCAACATCAGCAGGATCCCGTGCAAAAGTCCGAGGGTGAGCGTTGGGTGAGAGTAGGCGGGTTATAGGCTACAAGAAAAACGTTTCGAGAGAACGCATCGGTAGTCCAATGGTCAGGATATGCGCCTTCCAAGCACGAGATCCGGGTTCAATTCCCGGCCGATGCATTCCTTTTTTATCTGTGTGGCTATTTTTGACTTTCGGGGTGTTTGGTATCGCATGTGAAAACGAGGCAAGTGAGGCCTAAAAATTCCTTGCTGTACGTACTTCAGTAGAAGAAGAAGGCATACCTGCGCAGTAAACATCTAGCGATCGATCTATAGAGCCTGGTGTACGCTCACTGGTGGTCCAATAATGGACTCCAATCATCTCCCAGATCGGTTAAAATTAATAGGACTTATCGTATCTAGCGTTCGTTGTGCAGAGGCAACCGCTTCTGTTCCTGGCGCTCACACGTCCCTTGTTTACTTTGCATCTCTTGATCTTATGGCCATTCATGACATCAACACAAGCCATGGCAAACTGCCGTAGCCAACCCCTTGAACTTTACCAATGGATCCTCCTGCACAGAAAATATTTGCTGTTCTCGCCAATATCCACGCCATTGCAGAACTCAATCACGTCACTGCTGCAGCTGGTTTTGATGCGACGGGGCCATGCGCGGAATGGACTGTCTCGATGGAGCGGCGGGAAATTTTGTCACAGGAGCAGATGCCGCCATGTGCTTGCTGTAGTCAATCAGCTCCTGAGTCCGTCTGTGCCTGGCTTGGGGCCTGCACAAATAAGAAACAGATGCCTGAGACACATGGACATGGCACAGCCACCTAGATTTCAAGCCTGCCAGTCAGTCAGTCGATAACATCGTTTCCAGCCACCTAGGGCTGATCAGATGTCTGTGACTCTGATCGTCAGAGTCAGCACCCAGTATGACATCTTGTTGTAGGCCTCTCCCAAAAGAAAAGTCCTTTCCACCATTACAACATGCGGGTGTTCATCTGATGCATTGCTCTCTGCTCTTCTGATCAGTAGTGACCCTCGTGCCCTACTTGTATCCCGCATCAAGTTGTTTCACCATCACCATTTCTGGCCACTGCTTCATAGCGACAAAAGATGGTGGACGCAATGGTCCTGCAGATGGTTGCAAGCACTCGCAGATAAATTTTTTGAGAGACTGAGAGACACTCCCTATGAGCATGATATGAGCAAGGATCGTTATCCTGAGATTGACGTTGCTGATGTACCTGTACGTTTCTGCGAGTTCGCGCTTGTTGGCGGCAAGGGCATGCTTGGCGGGCACGAGGTGGGCCCACCAGAACTCTGACAGGACTTCGAAGCAGGCTGCCCAGTACGCGCGGTCTCGGGGAATGTAGAACAGTGCCGAGCCGTTTACTGTCCACATGTAGATGTTGCACCACTCCCTGTCAAAAATCTCCATCAGGCCTTGCACCTGCACCCCAGCCACACGGATATTCAGAAACAGAATATACCTACCGCGGTAACGCATAAACCCTAGTCCCAACCCTTAAACTCCCTACTTTCCCCTCCGACGGCGCAAAACCCCTCCATGCCACACAGTCACTTGCTCAGTCACCTTGAGCGCTGGTAGGAGTGTAGTACAGTGCCCATTGTGCTCATCAGGAACTACAGAATTGAGCTCTGGGCCGGCTGCTGGGCAATTCAGGGGGCATTGCATTCCTGCTCAACCCACAAGGAGAGTCCCACTTCTGCGCATTCAGCGCGAGGTTCCGCACACCGCACGGATATTTTGCACGTTCAATCAGCCATTGTACAAATCAAAGTCCATTAGGAAGCCCGCCTGCACATGTTGGGTCTGTGCTCAGAGCGTGACAGCTGGACCTAGTGAAGAGAAGGACTCACCTGCGGCATGTAGTACCACGGCGGCTGTTTCGGCGGCGCGGCCGCGGTCGGGCGGCCCCGATTGAAGGGGCACTTGATTTCCAGCACTCCCGGACCGCTTCCCCCTGCCATCACTCCCTGCTGCCCCGCACCTGCATTGCAAGCGCTCTTCAAACCGGTACTGTTTGGGCAGTTTCACCTCACAGTAATCCCTCCCACTTTCAGAAACCAGAGTCACTGCCGTGTTGGCCTTTTTGCACCGTAAGTTCTGTCTCCAAGTTTGCCAAGAGGGGAATGAATGGCAATACAAGTGCTTGGGAAGGGCGGTTCTCAAGCGAATCCCGGGCATATTGGTTACAGGTGCATGGATTGCAAAATCTTCAGAGACGTCAGAGTCAAAGGAAAGTGACTCTCCGACTCTCTGAACTAGAGAATCAGAAAAAAGGGGGTCAAAGAGTCAGATAGTCAGAGAAGACAGTCAAAGTCATACCAGGTGTGACAGCCAGGCTGTCTATGAGGCCATCCGGAGAGGCGCCCAGCCAGCCATGGACGACATCATCGCGCAGCACAGAGAAGCGGCAGGCGCTGACGAGGTGTCCAGTCAGCTGTTCATAGCGCGCCAGCGCGGCCGCCTCGCGCTGCGTGCCCCAGTCCGTCGCCTCATTTCCCTTGAAAGCCTCGCGCAGCTGCAGCTTCTCCTCCCACAGCGCTATCCGCCCCTCCGGCCAGAACCTGATCAGGCAGCCAAACTTATATTATCTGCATTTTTTACTGAAATTTGACCAGGTAACTAGGCATTTATGCAGACTCCTTGCATGTTTCTTTCCATCAGCGTCCCACCATCCAGCAGAAGATGGCAGGGTAACGACCCACCAAGTAATAGTTGGCAACCAGCGCTGCTCAGGCCTGTATGTATAATTCACCAAAAAATATCGACATGCACTCACGGAGTCAGAAAAGATGGTCATTGCAGGCCCATCAAAGGTCAAAGGCGCTCATTCACAAGGTCTATTTCTGCTGCAGCCCGTCCTCTCACCGAACAAAACTTCCACACAAGTAGGGCTTCTACAGAGCAAATACAAACCTCGGGAAGAACTACTGGTCAACAGGGTGGACGAAATACTGCACCCGAGCGCGTTCCCAAAGGCGGAGGCCGTCAGCCGCTTGTCCCTCTCTGCATGCCACTCAGCTGTCCGCTGCTCCCCCTCGCCCATGTCGAGCTGCTTTGCTGACTCCTGCACATAATGCATTAGTATTTCTGTGAACTTAATACCAGGATTCCTCTAATCAGGTGGTAGAGGAGAAAGTGTCCACCTGCTTGTCATGCCAAGAGCAGCAGACACTTCTGAATCAGCACAGGCATGTGACATGACCATACCCTGCACCGGCCTGCAAACAATCAGACAGCACCCCAAGTCCCTCACAAGCATGCACGCAGCATGCCCAAAAACAAAACAGCTCGGCCAGCTGGGCTCATTTTGCCCTCTGGGATTGTCTACATGCCGGTGTCGTCTGAGATGTGGATGCAAGAGGGACCCACCAGGTCTGCGATTGCATGTGCAGCGGCGGCCTGTGTGAAAGACGCTCGGAAGGCAGCCGTCTCCGGTTTCACTTGCCGCTTGCCTTGTTCCACAGCAGCTGCACAGACATCTCTTCCCTCTGCTGTTTCCAGAGGCCCCTCAGATGTTTCCACAGCCCCCTCTACAGCATCTGCAGCAAAGTGCCATGCTCAGAGCACCAGATCTCAAAAACAAGCTTGCCACTATTATTGTTATTAATACAGGTCGGCAAACCCAAAGCCAAATGGCCATACACACAGCGTCTCTGCAGCCACACCGTGGGGCCTCTTGACCTAGTCTGCAGCCACAGCGCCTTCTTATCTAGCAGCAAAATGACATGGCATAAAGGCATGGAGAGATGAAGTCACAATGGTACCATATACTCGAATGTCGCTGTCTTAGCAACAGAATTGGAAGGGCCTGAATACCTGAGCCCACTGAGAACTCCTCATCTTCTCCCACTAGTGCATGCATCATACTCCCATTCTCTGCCAGTTTCTCAGAAATGGATAGCTCTCTATCAGCGTTGAGCTGAAGCAGACTGTTTCCATCTCTTGCTGCAGACATGGGCTGGGGAGGGAACGCCGCGGGCGAGCCAGGCTGCCAGCTGTCCGCCAACGCAGCCGGCAGATCAGCCTCGCTGAGTCGCGCAGCTGTTGTGTCACTGCCAGGTGTCATGAATCGGATGCCGCTGTACCGCTGTGATGTCAAGCTGACTGGACCCTGACCGGACTCCCCACCCAACCCTGTCCCAGCTCCCATATTACCTCCCAGCCCTCCAGATGCACTCGCTTCTGTGCTTGCGTACAAACTATGAGGAGCGGCGCCGCTGTTGGTACCGTTCCCGCTGACAAGGTTCTTCAGATTCGATGCGCCGCGCACTCGTGGGGATCGTCGCGAGGGGGAGGCGGGCGCCCCCCGCTGTGAGGTGGAGGCCTCCGCTGCCCCGTGTGCCGACTGCTGCGCGCCTGATCTGGCTTGCTCGCCACTGGTTGATTTCACGGCGGCGGGCGCTTGCTTGCCTGATCTGGCTGTGGCAGCATCACTCGACCTTGTGGACACAGGCTGCTGGGCGCCTGATCTGGCCACGGCAGCACCATTCGACTCTGCGCTTGCACGCTGTTGTGTGTTTGATTTGGCTGGGGTGGCGTCAATTGGCGAAGTGGCTGTAGAGAGGCCGGCGGGCTGCATGGCACTGACGGCCATTGAGGCAGGGCCGAGCCGGGGCAGCATGCGCGGCAGGGGGCGCGCTGCGGGTGGCGTTCCCTGCAGCGCCTCGGCTTCCCGCATGGCGTGCGCGACCAGCGCGCCACGATCTGCCACCGACATCTGCTCATACCCCCTGAACCCTGTGCCATGAAACCCCCAGTTTTACTAGTGTTTTCGTGCATCTCTGCACCCTGCATGCAGATGTCCTGAACCCCTGGCTATTATCATGAGACACATGCATGTAAAAGGCTAGAAAAGACAAGACAAGGTCGGTATGCGGGGCTGTCAGCCATCTGTGTGAACCACTTTGCACATAGAAAGCCATCAGGACGCCCTGGGTTGGCCAGGAGGCATTCCTTAAGATGCCCGTCCGTTTGCCAGCTGGGCTCATGGCCATGTTCATATGCTAAGCCCAGATGGGAGCCCACCTGCCGCCAGCTCTGAGAATGTCATTGGGGCGCCACAGGATAGAAGATCGTTGGAGCGGCGCACTGCAAACTCTGCAAAGCGCTCCGCTGTGCCCTACATCATTGTCACCCCACAAATCACATTAGTGTCCAACAGCAACTTGTGCAGGAACAGTGCCTTCTGCATGGCCAAGCATAGAAAATGACATGGTACCATATCACACGGCGAGGATGGAGGCGAAAAGTGCTGACAAAACGCAGGGTCTTGTGAGATGGGCAGAAGTGTACCCAACCTGTGTGTTAGACAATCCCTTGGAGCTTTCATAGCGGAGGCCAGCAAGAAAACTTTTCACCACGGCCTCCCTTGTGAAAGAGTGCGAGTGCTGCACTTCAGTTCCTTCATGCCTCCTGTCCTTGAAGACAGCTTCAGTGCTGCCACTGAGCTGATGTGCTTCCGGCACAGCACCCCTGCCAGCACGATCAATGCCATTGAATTCACTTGGCATCAGGAAGTTGTATTATGTAAATCGCGAGCAGTTTCCAAATCGAGCAGTTGAGAAGGTGGTGCGTACCTTACAACCAGACTATTTTGGTGAAGCAGTCCGAGGCGGGCGGCAAATCTCTTTCCCTGACGCAGAACGAGTAGGTCAACGGTCACAAACGTATCCATCAGGTTGACCGATCAGGAAAACAACTAGAAAAAGAAGACAGATAGTGCGGGTGTCCGGTCCTCGACTCACAAATTGCAATTTGGGGGTCCTCCTCATATGCTGATGCAAAAAATGTGGTGGCGGATGGTACAGACTCGTTGTGATTGTCATCAAGCTAAATGCGTTAAGCGTGACATGTCAATTGAGATGCACATCTTACATAACTCTCCCACACGTCATAGAGAGGTAGTGTATCTTATCACGCGCTATCTCTTCACGGATATCAAGAACTATATGCGTTTTCACGAGCTGACGCATCCCTGAGGATGATCCCTTGAGGTCAGACTGCGCAACTACCAGCGTGGCACTAACGTGATGGTAACGTGCTCTCTTGACTGATCGCTGGAGAGCTGTGATCTGCTGCACCATCCATTTGGCGAGACCGAGCTTCTGGGGACTGTTTCAGCCTTCGGCTTTAAACTGAAACTGACCTCTGGACCCGAGCAGGGCATAGCACAGAAGTGTCAACGGTTTCCAGCGGCTTACTCCAGGCCTTTTGCCCTTCCCCAGCAACCATGGGTGGCAAATTTCAGTGGGTGAAGCCCGAGGTAAGATTTCGCTTCGTCCTCCTGCATGGCACGGCTTCGCCGTCACAGCGCACCAACCCTGCAAGATCTAGGGCACCTCGAACACAACTTGGCTCCCCCTTTTAATCTTAAGCATTTTATGACCTTTGTTAAAGACACAACGTTTTATCCATCTACAGATATATCCTCTGTTCGCTGCTCTGGGCATGGGCATTGGCGCTTGCGTCTACTCCAGCACAAGAAATTTTATGCATTCGCCTGAAGTCAGGTGCGCTGCCGTGTCTCACGGTGTTTTCCTACAATCTTGTTACAAACTCTAACTTGATGGATTACGTACGTGCGAAAATGCTCTGCTGTCTCATGGTAAGTAGATTCTACGCTGCAGGGTGTACAAGAGCTCCAGGGCAGATGGTGCCTCAGAGGACCCAGCACTTCTGGCTGCCGGAAAGAAGTATAAGACCTCCTTTTACCGCATGCTTGGAGACGTAAGTATGGCAGAGATCTCGAGCTCACACAGAACCTTCTCAGTGCTGGGTCCCATGAGATGTGCCCTGTGAACTCATTTGCTTTGAAACCTCGAGGCACTTATTTACTCACCTGTGTCATATTTGAAGCTGCATGACAGTACTATGGTACGCTACTAATGAGGCTCATTGGTGCTCTTTCGCTGCAGATCAAACAGGGAAAGACTGGTATATTCTGAGTGAGCCAGCTGTGCAGAGTGGCAGACACAGTGCAAGGAAGAATGATCAACTGCGGTTGCTTTACCTCACCCTTACAAATTTTCAAGCGCCCTTATAGTCTTGATGATTGTGGCTGGTGTAGATTTGGGGCCAGATACTCTGCAGAAACTGCCTTGTTGTGCAGCCTGCTGCGTACTTTTGTGGTGTTTGTAAGAACTGGTATTTACAGGCACAGTGATAGGCTGTGCGCGGCTAGTATGCCAGTACTGAAGGTGCACAATGGCTCTGCTGTTGGCATGCACATGCAGCTTGAACAAGAAAGTGTTGTTCGTTTGTGCTTATGAAGCCTCTAATGCCTCACGCAAGTCACATGGCGTGTCGTGATCACGTATTGCCGAGTGCAACTCGACTGTTTTGCTCGTCAGTATGTAATGCTCAGCCTTCTTTGGAACAGCATTGTCGGCGATGTCTTGTATACATGGTTCTGATGCATACTGGAGCCATGCCTGTGCACACAGGGTTCGAACTCTGTGCACGATTGCCTGCATTCCACAGCCTAGTAGGATTAGGCGGACACTTGTCTTCACAATCTCCACAACCATTCATTCAAAGAACGCATGATCATCATGATGATGGTGTGCATGAAGTGGTTTGGAGGCACATCCCCAGTTGGTTCTGTATCACATATAATTATGAGTTGGCCACCCATGGCAGATGTTTCCTGTACAAACAGGCCATTCGGTCTGCGCAACACTGCTTCACCACTACAACCACAGCGCAAAGAACCCCTCCTCTAGCAAATCTCTCTTTCTCTCGATCACTTGCTCCAGAAAAGTAGTCAGGAACCTACAGCCTCTATGGATTGCACCATCCAGCAGCCGCTGTCTCGCATGCACATGTGCCACACAAACGTGTGGGCCCTGTCTGAGTCTTCAAGAGCAATGTCTGGCAGCGGCAGCACCTCGGCCTCCTGGGTCATCCTTTGAAGGGACGCCAGCGATGCCTTGCCAAGTTTGGCCTGTCAACATACACATGGCCCGTATTCAAGTCAGCAACAAGCTCGGCGTGCCGACACAGCGCAGTATTGAGACCACTAGCAAGTTCACATGCCTCTGTCCTAATAGTGAAAAATAACCCCAAGCCCAGCATCATGGATGATCACATGGCAAATGTGCACAGGTGTCGATGCTCGTGGAGGGATGGACAGACGTGCCCCACCCCTCAATTGAGGCCAAAGGCTTCTTGACTATCCAGATGAATAGGCAGACATGGGGCCATCAGTACAACAGTATCAGGTAAGAGTGGGTTCACCTCGGTATGGTTTATGAGCAGCTGGCTGGGCCCCTGCATGAAGCTGTGCATGAGTTTGGGCAGCTGCGAGCCTGGTCTGGCACCCGGGAACAGCATGTACTTGCAGGCGTCATGCAGGTTCGCCTTCTGCAGTGCCGCCAACTGTGCGAGAATGATGCCCTCCGGTGATGCCCTGCAATCATGGTGCGCGCCTCAAGATGAAACAAACTTTGTTCACCGCAGGGTGAGTTGATGGAAATGCCTTGCGATTTCTGCCCTCCAAAATTCACTTGCCAGGCATATGCAATCAATGTACAAGGCATCAAAGTCAGGTGGTGCCACCAGGTGACTGACATTCAGAATTTTCACTGGTAGAAAGTTCCTGTCAGGTGTTGCCCCCCCTCTTCAGTCAGACACAGATGGGAGAATGGCTCACAAGCTCCTCATGAGCATCACCGAGTGACCGGATCCTTTGATGCTGAGTGCTCCTGAGGAACACCACGCCATCAAGCAAAACTGCCTCAATGCAAATATGATAAAGAGGACGATCTGTGCACCTGGGGTGCGGTCTGCTGGGCAGCGGATAATCACATGACTCGTCACGCTTGATGGAGTCCACACACCAGCGGCCGTCTTGCTGAGTCAGCATCCAGATCAGCACAGCCTCCTCCCCTGCCCGCGCTGTGATGGCTGTCCTCTGCACAAATGTGGCTGGTCCCAGCTGCAGTGAGGACAGCACCTGCAGCATGCAGTAAAACTTGATTTGACTTTTGTAGTTCCAGGAGTACCCTTTGATGTAGAAGGACCCTGATTCACATCATGCGCTATGACCTCAGGGAAGGCTGATGACCTCCAAAACAGGGATGCATGTAGGAACCAGGCTCGGTAAGTGGTATAGCCAGGCTTTATGGTTTTCGAGCACTTGGCATTTGTACAGTCGCTGGTGTTTCAGGAGAACATTCATCCCATGTAGGAATAATCAAGTTGCTGGGTACATCCAGTATATCATGCAAGCCTCTCGACTAGCATGTCCCGCGCTTAAATCATCAGCTCAACTAGGGCTGCTGACGTTTTCACCACAGAGAGCAGTCGATGGCCTCTTATGAATGGGGCTGCAGAAGAAGTGTATCCCCACCTGACATCTGCGCAGCAAGTGTGCTGGGAGCACTCGTCGTGCTCCAGGATCTAGCACGTCTGCACACAGTCCAAATACAATCACTCTTACTGTAAGCTGCTTCCAAAGAGGACCTTTGAGGAGATTACAGGTCACACATGCTTTGTAATGCAAATGTGTGTTAAACCTTTCTTTTCCCACAGAATGCTTGTAATCGAGCAATAGGAAAGCGTTGTTGAGAGCTCACCAACAAAGTGAGCAAGAGGACCATCCTCAATGCAGGGCTTGCCCCCAACGAGCACAACCTGCCGCTCTCCCGAGCCAAGTTTGAGTCTGTTAGGAGGAAAATGCTCCCTGAAGCTGCATGGGCCATCAATCGGTTGGATATCTCAAATGCTTGCACTTTACCTAGAACTAAATAGTAATCTCCAAATATCTATTTGATGGCAGGAAGCAGTGAAACGCTGGGGAACACCTGTCAATATCAGCTTTGCGCAGTGAGGCTAGGCAGTCCTGTATGACGTTGTGAGCGCTCAAGGTGCTCGTGACAGCCTGCAATAGACCTACTGTTGAAGTGAAAACTGTTGGATATGCTCTTGGAATGTGAGCTTTGGCACTTTTCTTCAGCTATCACATCTGCTTTGTGTTTCAGGAAAGACGCAGTCTTTATACTGAACGATCTGATCAAGAAGAGACATACCTTTACTGATGTCCTGAAGAAAGTCCTAGACGTTGAGGTTCTTCTATGCCGAAGTCTAGTAAACGGTCTGGGCTGGAAAAGAGTCGTTTGTGGCACAGATCTCCCTTGGTGATGAGACAAGATAACTGGAGCGAGTGCCATCAACTCAACTGCATAGTACTCGCTGTCTTGTGTCGTGTGGTTGGAAGCTCTTCAAATGCCTTTATCCCACAGGATGGATGTCGCTTTCGTGATGGAGAAAGTTGGAGCCACTTCGGAGAATCTCATAAGGTTTCGGAAAGCGAAACCGTGGCAATTTTCTCCCAAGGCCTCTCAGCACTCTGAAAAGATAGAAGCATACTGAGCTTCACATCACATCAGAATTCTGGACATTGTGTTTCGTACATACAGCATTTCGTGCTCTGCCGGAAGTGTACGGAAGCCATAGATGCTCCCAGCACGGCATCTGACAGATCACCAAGTGATACAAAGCCCCGCAAGAAGCAGTTCCAAAAGGTCAACAGCACGTAGTGAAATCTCTACCGGACAAATATACCATCGAAGGTTCTTGAAGAATTGCCAGGCCACCGCAGACCACATAGGTGAGGCAATTCAGTACAAGACTTCTGCTACAGACGCAGCTTTTATTGGCCTCTGCAGAAAAGCATATGGCAACATTGCTGGCTGGCAAAGTGATCGAGATTGGAAGGACGGCGATGAGACATACAAGGGAATGGTGGAGGTGTCCAGGGCTCTCATGAAGGTGCAGTGCAGTTCTTCCCTGACAGACATTTGATAGCAGGGTTTCACTTGTGCAGCGATTGGGGACATTGACGTTATGAATACTTGAGTGAAGCTGCCACTTGAGTAAAGATGCCAGCGACTCATACTCATTCTCTCAAGTCAAACCAACAGCCCCCCTCGGAACTCCTGGGCAAATTCCACTTCAATTATTGACGCCAATCCTGAATAACAGGGTCGCAGTGCAGCGCAGCAAAGGGAGGCAGTGATAGCAGGCTTCCCCAGGGTGCCGCCATGGTTCAGAAAGGCCTTCCCCTACTCAAAGTGGGGAGCAGAGCTAAACGCGCGCATCACCCCAGCGTTCTTCACCTGGCTGGTGGGCCCCATGCAGACCGTGG
The DNA here is from genome assembly GCA_020887355.1 of Coccomyxa sp. Obi. NCBI lineage: Eukaryota > Viridiplantae > Chlorophyta > Trebouxiophyceae > Coccomyxaceae > Coccomyxa > Coccomyxa sp. Obi. The sequence continues at coordinate 3,454,624 of AP024990.1, read as the reverse complement.
AGGCCACTCGGAGCGACGGCACCACCCAGAAGAGCGGCGTCCACATTGAACGGTGTAGGTGTGTACAGCCGTTTGTCCAGGGGGTGTTCCAACTGCAGACACTGTATCATGATCAGGCGCACTCTCTTCATCCATCGCGATGCCAGATGTGCATTGAACAGGCAGCCTGCGCATGATATCTGCTGTCGCCCATATGTGGCTTGATTTGAAGCACTTCCTCACATGTCGAGCCCTTCTCTTGAAGCCAATGCCAGTTGAGGCATTAGTGCTGTACCTCCTCTTGCGCAAAAGATGATCTGCACATTGACAAAAGGTTTGTGCGCATTGTCATTGGCTGTATGTCTGAATTTCTCGCGAGCATGAATGCATTGGATTGCGTGCAGGTATCTGGCAGAGAGCAAGTGCGCTGGGATGTGTGTGAACCTGTGCAAGGCCCCAGTGCAGACCTTCTTCACAGAGGAGCTGGGCATGCCTCTGACCATGAAACCCAACTTTGAGGACTACAGCTGTGAAATGATTTTTGGCCTCGCACCACCTCCCCTGGAGGAGGATGAGGTCATGCAGGCCAGCTGCCTACAGGACTGCACCACTGGGATTTTGGACAGGCCGCAGTGCCACAAGCTTCTGTAGAATCACCAGCGTTGTAGACTGTGTTGTATATATATATATATAGTGTTGGATAGAATGCAGCCGTGGTGCTACATTTTTATAAGGTGCTACATTCAATTTTGGCCGCCTTGATTGGCCAGCGGTATTAAGAGTACCGTACTCTTACAGTGACTGTACGGCTAAGACGCGACCACTACCAATTAAGGCATGTCTTTAGCATGTAGCCGTCTCTGCCGGCTTGCTGGGTTTTTGTTTTCTTTAAGACAGTTGTCTTGCAAGGTCAACTGCCTGTAGTATAGTAAAGCCATTATAATTATACTATAGCTAGTAGCTTAGCTATACTGACGGCCCCACCCGGCGTCACGGTCTGAATAGTAATGTGGGATCGTTACGAATGGCGGCGCCAAATACCAATCGAATGGCTGCTTGTGCAGAAAGGTAATCAAGAACCTTTCATTTACCATGCGGGAAGCATGCAAAGCTATTACCAGAACGTGACATCAAGCAGCTTCTTCTCAAGTGCAGGATGACATCAGCATGCCATCTACAGCATCCAAATGCCTATTACCCTCCCACACATTATGTTTGCACTTCGACGTTACTGTCGGTTCTAATCAATAGCATTTGCAAGCTGCAACAGCATTCTCCACCGAACATCTGCGCAAGTTAGGATCAGCGGCATCGTCCTCCTAAATGAACACTCAGCTCTCCTGAAATGTGGCGCGTTGGAAACGGACTAGCCAGAATACCAGTACATACACTAAGCTACTTCTCACAGAGCTTCTTAAAATGTCAGCAGAAGAGAAATCGGTGTTGCAGATCACGTTTCAGCCTCTGACAGAACGCAATCTCGAACAGCTCAAGACCCTCAATGGTGTCATCTTCCCAATAAATTACCAGGTATCTCCAATAGCTATTCCAATCAATCGTGGAAGTTGGTTCGGGTTGTTTGTCACATATTTGCTACGTAGAGCTGCGCTCCTGAGATGACCTGCACTGCAGGACAAGCTTTACAGGGAATGCATGCTCTTCGAAGGCCTTACCCAAGGCGGTGAGTCGGCGTCACCTTCTATTCAAGGCCTTATTGATGGCACTTATGCAGGCCCCTGGCAGCAGCCACACTGAACCTGTGCCAAGCATGTGCTGCCTGTTGTCCTCACTTAACATCAGCAACGGAACGTGACGGTGTCAGACGGTCGCGAACGGATTATATGCGCTTGAAAATGTCAAGGCTTGGCCTATTGCCTTTGCAGCTTTCCATGGGGACTCGCTCATAGGTGCAGTGACAGTGCGGCTGGAGCAGCAGCAAGATGGTACAGCAAAGCTCTGCTTCATCACCCTAGGCGTCCTGGCAGCCTACCGCGGCTGCAGCATAGGTGCGACTTGCATGATGATGTCGCTTCCTTGTGTCTTTATAGTGGCTGCTGCATATCTGCCTAAAAGTGCTGTTTCACCAGTAAATCACAGCTCTGGCATCGTGCCTTCGTCTGGACTGATTAGGCAAAGAGTTTCAGACAGTGCTCAGCCACCTGTTTAGCATGCCTGCTTGCACACCAAGTGGCTATGGTTAGTACCAGTGTTGCTTGATGGCTGTCACCTGCTGCAGCAGAAAGCAGGGCTGCACAAGAAGCTGCACCATCCGAGGCACAACAGGAATCATGTCAGGCTTTGATAGATCGCTGCCTAGTGCTGATTGTGATTGTTGCTTGGTGGACTTTGCAGGCTCTCAGCTGCTGCATAGGACCCTAGAGGCCGCTCAACAGGACCCCAATATCGTGGAGGCCTATTTGCATGTGCAGACAAGCAATGAGGAAGCTATCCGCTTCTACCAGAGGGCCGGCTTTAAGGTCTCCGAAATGCTGACAGGTTACTACAGGAAGAACAGGCTGCAGCCGCCGGATGCGTATGTCCTGAGAAAGCGACTTTAAATAAAAGCGTCTAGAAACGTTGAGCAGGGTACCAAACTTTGAAGGTGTTAATCTTTGAACTGCTCGGAGGCAGGACGTACTAGTAGTTTTACAATGACCGGCCCTTGGCGCTATTATCATGTTTCCAATGTGCTGGTCGCATGTGTTCAGCTTGTTGAAGTGGTTGTTGAAGGCTCTTTGAGGACATGAAATTTGGGACAATGTAGCGGACATCCTTCCTGTACTGCGAACTGCAAAGTTCAACTTACAAGTTTACAAGTTGTAAAGCTTGAGCTGGCTCTATCTCTACCGTGGGGTTAGTTAGTCTAACCCGGTTAGATCCTCTTGTCATGCATGGCATGCGTCTGCACCCGGCAATGTCAGATGGCTTGGGCAACAAGGTGCACCAACTGTCATTTGCAACTTCACATGGTCAGTCAGTCTGTCCATGTCACAACATGCTTCCAAGGCTGTTGCCCTTGTAGTTACTAATCTGATGAGGTGGCAAGACACCATTTTACGACTGAACAAAACTCTTGTTCTTCCTGTGTAGCAACTCAGCAGACATCGTTTTTGGATTAGCTATGCAGCTATCCTACCTCGCAATCTCGAAGGAAGTGAAGTGACTGTTGTAAGGCGATCCATCGGACCGCTTGAACAGAACTTTTGGGAGAAATAACAATGGCTCTATACTCTTTCCAGTCACCCATTGAACGTTTTGATCCTCATTGTAGCACAAGTTATGGATCGCAACGAATCCCTGCGCTAGGCGTCAGGTATCGATTACCGCGCTGTCTTGATTTCCGAAAGCAAAGCAAGCATCGAGAGCACCTTTCTGTCGCCCACGCTGTCTTGATGAATACTATGAACACAACGGAAACTTATCGAAGTGGCTGATCGTAGGAACGCCAGGTCATGTTCACGCAGATGGAGGCCCATCAGCTGTACAGTGCGTCTCGGCAAATCCCTTGCACCGTGAAAGTGAAAAGACAGTTTTTAGTCGACACTTTCATCGCATTTGCACCGTAATGTCCTTCAGCAGTGCTTCTGGTACAGGTCTTCACTTCACTGTTTGGCAGTGATCAGCACGTTCTGCAAGGGAAACTTCCTCACTTGGCACAGAGCAGAAGACTGACAGTGCTCGCAGGTTGATGCACCATCCAGGGATGCACACAACCCAGACTGCAGGAATAAGGCTAAGCCTTTCAATGAATGATGGTGCTTGCAGGTTGAAGCACCATCCAGGGGTGCAGACAAGGCAGACTGGAGGAACAAGGCTAAGCCCATCAAGGAAGGCAGCACCTACCCAGCAAAGGAGTTCTGCAGCCATTGCGGCCTCTGCGACACCTACTATGTTGCACATGTCAAGGATGCATGCGCCTTCCTTGGAGACGGTGCGAGCCACTGCTTTTTGCTGTATATGCAGCCATTCCCACTTAGCTAGGTATGCTGGAAGCATGACCTGGGCCATTACTTCAAACGCTGGGGCAAGAACTGACTTGCACCTTTCAAACTAGACAGGTGACAAATCTGTGACTGCTTTAGATGTTTGGATGCAGGCATGTCTAAGCTCGAAAGCCTTGAGCAGCAGGTGCATGGCCGAAGCAGGTATAATTCTTCTTTACAAGGGGTACAACTGTTCCCAGATTGCATTGAATGTTCAGGCTTCAGCTTATGTATGAATGCAGGAGACAACAGTTGCTCACACTCACAGCTTACTGGATGAAATCTTGGGTTCCAATACGTCATCACAGAAGTGGCTGGCGCGTAGGGACTTGGATTCATTGGACGATCTGCATTTTGGGGTCCATGAGAGCATGATGTACGCGCTGAATGCACCGCCGGTGCCCGGCGCGCAGTGGACGGGAATAGTGACGCAGATTGCCATCGAGATGCTGGAGAGCGGCCGTGTGGAAGCTGTAGTGTGCGTGCAGAGCGATGAGAACGACCGTTTCACGCCCAAGCCGGTGACACTTGCCGCTGCTTTGCCATGCATCTGATAAGAGTCATGTCCAACATAGGTTCATTTAAGCGCATGCTATGCTCCCAACACAACAAAAAAAGGCATAGCTCCTCAAACCTGGGGTTTGCCATGCATCAATCAGATGCATCCCAGGCTCGAGGAGCTATGCCCTTTTTTGTGTTGGGAGCATAGCATGCGCTTAAATGAACCTATGCTGGACATGACTTTTGGGCAGTTTCACTGCCTCTTTGCCATATACCATGCCTACTGTCCTCCATCATTATATTTGTGTATCAACGATGCCTTCAAGGGGCTCCAAGTGGTCTTTTGCCCTCTGAGATGACATGCATCTCAACGCCCCAAGGTGGAACTGCTTGAATGATACATGTCTCAGGGTGAAGAAGCTTGTTTGGTGGTACAAAGTTGTCATAAGCATTTCCTCTGGAGACTGTATCTGCAGATTGGCGCTGGAACGGAGTCATTCTCAAGTTGGTGAGTTGGCCTATGTTGCACAGTTTGTGGCTCGCTGCAAGGAGGACATCTTAAAGGCCAAGGGGGTCAAGCCGACACTTTCTCCAAACCTGAAGACCCTGGCAACTGTGGAGGCTCTGAATGTAAAGCGGCTACTGTTCATCGGTGTTGGCTGCCAGGTGCTTGCCTGTCTCCTTGCATTTGTCAGATCTTCCATTTTGCCGAGGTACCAGAGATGCTCTCTTCATGCGTGAGACATGCAGCCTAATTCCACATGCATGCATGGTTCTTGCATGCCAACTCTGCAATATCCAGAGGGATACTAATGTCAATTAAGGATGCCAACTAAGGAACTTCCTGGAGGCAACTGTGTTCTTTATTGGTTTGGTTGGAGGCACATCGTGTGTGATTGTGAAGGGAGGCTGGCAGTGAGCGTCATGTCTGGCAGACTGGGCTCCCAATGGTGCATGCACTGTTCCTGTAAGCTCATGTAGGATGTTTCCTGTTACAGGTGCAGGCACTGCGGTCGGTGGAGAAGCATTTGGGCCTGGAAGCGCTCTATGTCCTGGGCACAAACTGTGTGGACAATGGGCCGAGGCAGGGCCTGGAGAAGTTCCTGAATGCAGCCAGCTCTGACCCTGACACTGTCCTCCACTATGAGTTCATGCAGGTAGGCTGCTTTTTAATGCACAGGGGTGGTAATTTGCAGAATTATTGCTTACAGAGCACTGCCTGCAAGTTACTTCAGTCAGAAAATCGTCTCATCTCATCTTCTGCTGGTGCACACCCTTGCATTGTTGGGGAATCATTGTGGCATTTTACTTTCTTGGAGCACAGACGCTCAGGTAGCTATCTTTTAGCCAAATCATTTGTCAATAGATATTTTCAGTTACGTGCTTGATCGCTGTCAAACCGGTTCGACATATGTGAACAAACTTAGGGCTCCCTGGACCCCCTCTCTCTGCTTTTTTCCCCGTCCAAATGTCTGATTTGCGCTGAACGGTCTGACACTTGGAATGGGACAGAAAAGCAGCGGAGATGGGTTCCGGCAGCCTCAAGTTTGATCAACAGAGAGGCAGATTGTTACAGCAAAATAGCACGAGATCCTCATTTTGCAAGAACTGGGTTGATGCATTCAGCGTCATTGCTGCATGGTGCAGGACTACAGGGTGCACATCAAGCACCTGGATGGCAGCTTTGAGTACATCCCCTTTTTCTGCCTGCCAGCCAACGACCTGACAGATGTCATCGCTCCCTCCTGCTACTCCTGCTTCGACTACCCCAACGCCCTTGCAGACCTGGTATGCTAGTTTCTCTCACCCTTGAAGAGTTTCAGTCTTGATTTGCCTGTCTGCTCTGCCGTTGCTGTGCAAGTCTAGCAACTGCCAGCTTCTCTCCATGGCTAATATGCAGCAGAAAAGCTGTGAAGGACCTCATGGAGCCCTGGCAGTATTTCAATGTGACAGGGTTGTAGTGTGTCAACGAGTCACCTGCAATGGAAAGGACATTGCGCAACATGAGAAACATTGACGTGAAGAGGCTTGTTGGAATTCAAAGGTGGTGGGCTACATGGGCGTTCCCTACTACGGCACAGACATGACCTCACACCCTCAGTACATTGCGGTCCGCAACGGGCGCGGCCGCGAAATGCTGGACGCCATCGGGTCGCGCCTCAAAATCCTGCCGACCATGTCCTCCGGCGACCGCACGCCATATGTCATGCAGACTGTGCTCTCAGACGATGCGTGCGTTTCCCCACCTTCTTGTACATGAATCTTCTATGTATGTGTAATGTTGAATTCGTTTTCACAATGTTGATGATTAAGGTGGGAGCCATGAAATCCGGGGGGGGGGGGAAATAGATATGAAAAGTTGCACCGATTCTGCCTTCCGGCAACTATTGCGCCCTCTGTTGTGCTGACTAATTTCCTTCCACGGCGCATGTGTTGCGCCACTTTTCCTGTAGAGGCCATACAAGGAAACCTGTGGTCACTTTATTGCCTTTGACAGAGGCTCTCGCGCATAAGGGGTTCCCATGCAGAGATCTGTGCCTTGAACCAACCTCGTCAAAATGCTGAGAGTCGCTGACGGTGTTTCTGTGCAACATGCAGCGGCAAGCTAGGCACGGCTCCCAATCCGGCACCGCGGCCGGTGGGAAACCTGATAGCAAAGCTGCTGACGTGGCTGGGGCCCAAGGGGCTCGAATTTGGCCGATACTCCATCGATTACCACTACATCCGCAACTTCATCTATGTCAACCGCCACATGGGGCCGGGCCGCGCGGCGCAACACACCCCCGAATTCGCCAAGCGCCTAGTCGCCATGTACAATAAGAAGGGCGAGATTGACGCCAGGTGTGAATGAGACCCCTCCCCTTAGAAAGTAATGTGCAAATTTTTAGTCTCTGCTGAGTAACCATAACATGGGCCGGCCCACGCGGCGCCGCACACCCCCGAATTTGCCAAGCGTCTAGCCATGTATAACAAGAAAGGCGAGATCGATGTAAGGTGTGAATGCGACTCCTGAAACAATACCTTCAAATCGTCAAGTCAACGCTGAGTACCCGTATGGGGCCGACTAACTGCGGCTTATTCCAACCCCTGTAAATGCTAAGCGTCTAATCGCAAAATGCAACAAAGAGGGCGACATCAGTGTCAGGCAGGTGGCCTTCACTAGTGAGGTTCTGCAACCCTCTACTTTCTCTGACAACCTTGGGTCAAGAAAACATTATGGACCTTAAGGGGTTCTCACAGGCTCCACGTCCATATGATGTTTCTGTGACACGAGCTGCACTGGTGCAGGCTGAAGCTCGGCTTGCCCTCTGGAAAAACTCCCGCAGGCACTTCAGAAAGTGCCACTCAGCAGGGGCCGTCTCCAGTCGTCATTGCAGCAGCCGCTGGCCTGCTCACATTTCTGGCGCTGCTCGCTGGGGGATTACTCTCAAGATGACACAGGTTGTGAGATGTTGAGTGGTCGGTTAGCCAATCGCCAGTGGTGCTCCCAGAACGAACGCACATTGCGAGATAATGCTGAATGGTGACTGGATGAGTGCTGAGGGGTACGTGTACATTGGAACTTTGTGGAGTGCTTTGCACTGCTGCTCTTGTATCAACATAAAAGCTGATTTTTGCTGACTTTAGAGGGTAATCGATGTGACCTGAAGGTTGAAGATGTTGAAACGAGAGCGTGCATGGCAGTATCTCAATTGCATTGGTACTGTGCAATGCGCTACAGCTATACATTTGTGTGTGACAAACTTGCGCGCATGAAAGTTTGATTGAGTTTACTTTGAATTGCAGCTGTGAGCATGGTTCGTCAGCAACAATAAAACATGAAGACATTGATTGTAACCGTAAAGCCCACGCTTTGCAAACCCAGGAAACATTAGTGTACATGTGTTGTCCTGTGTATGCAGGAAAAACTGCTGACCGGATGTATGGTGGCTGCTCCAGTTTTTGCAAAGTGCTCACTCCCTCTTTGATGTGGCCCAGTACTACAAAGTTCTCCATCTACTGGTCGCGTTATGTGGCACCAGTCTTAAGCATGGAGCACAAATGCAACACAGCAGAGCAGCCCTCTGTTCACCCTTCCAAAGTGCTCATTTCCCAACAATCATTTAAAACCACATGTGATGTCATCTCTTCAGAGAACATTCCCGCTGTCGCTTGATGAGGCGACAAATCAGTGGCCATTTAATGATGTGGGTGAGCGGGCCTCCTCTTCATCGAGCCCAAAATCCCCACTCGCCAATGGCTGGAAGTAGGCATCGGCCGCATCGTCCATATTCCTGTATGATGATCCTCCACCTGCATGAAAATGCCTCAATTTAGAACAAAAGGGCTCACTTTAGAACACGCCATAGTGTCAGACATCAACTAGTCAGACATCAACTAAGCACCAATGCTCCTTATTTAGGTGGCTCTCTTCCTTGACGCCTGATGCCACTACAGCGACTCTCCAGCAAGAAATCACCATCTTATATCAGCAATTTTGGGATGAGAAGGGGGACTGCTCATAATCCCTTCAATTTTGACACCAGCTTGCACCTCCAGCATGGACCTCAACAAAAGCTGTGGTCAGGGAAATAAAATCTAGAAAGCAATGATGTGAAGGAAGATTTCACACTGAGGAAAACTCAAGAAAGAATAACTGACCTTTCAGTCCTATTGCCCGTCCTCAAGGTGCAACTTTCCAGCTAATTCTGCTATGACTTTCTGGCTACAAAAAGTTTACACCGGAGGTATTTTACCTCCGGTGTAAACTCACTCTAGAAAAACTACCAGGCGCATGTCCCATACCTGTGATGCGGTCCTTCAGGCCTATCAAGGCATCCAGCAGCCAGTTCCAGGCGCTCGCGATTGTTCCCACCACCGGAGAGAGCGTCTCTTCCAGTGCAGCCTTCTGGTTGTCGCTCGCCCATACAAACCACCACAGCGCGCCGGCCGTCCCCACTATGCCCACCACCTGATGCATCACTCTCTGGAGTCAGACATTTGCAAGTCTTGAAACCTTCACGTGAGTTGAGTGGCAATAAATCTTGGAAAGGCGATAGAATGTTTGCTGTCCTTTTGGTGATGCTCATGAATGCTCCAACATGGTGCACTGCATTTTTCCAGAATGCAGCCGTAAGAGGTTTCGAATCAACCTCCAATAGAGATTGCATCAGCTGACAACTACCAATCTCAAATGAATTGAATTGAAATGAATTGGAATCAAATGCATTGTATTGAAATCAAATGAAATGAATTGAATGAAGCTCTCACCAGGAGTACCACAAAGGCACGGGCCGCTCGGCCGCGGTGCTTGTGGCCTGCCCCCGGGCCGCCCGGCAGGTTGCCCTTGCCGTCGGTGTCGGAGATGACTCGTGACACATCAGCGCACACGTCATCGCTGACTAGGCGGTGCCTGGTTAAGCTCGCATGGTACCGCCCAGACGTCACCGCTGCACACTGCGATATGTCCACGCTCTGGATTGGCCGGCACTCGTGGTTGACATATTCAAACCCAAACTCGCACTCCACGTCCGCCTGTGGAAGAGCACGGACGAATTTGAGGACACATGTACCACAGCTCCTACTGGACAAGGAACCTGATTACGCACTGTCTCACACTTTGGGAAATATATATAAAGAAGTCGTGCCCCTGCTGCCTAGATAAGCAATACATCATTTGCATGCACACACATGGCCCTTCCAGCCTATGAGAGTTGATCAAAATGCATTCTTTGTGATGTGCACCTGAGAAGCCTGGACGTGCTCTTGCTTGGCAAGCAGCTATGAAGAACAGCACAGAGTCACAGCAGCTTTGCGGCTCCACCCTTCTGCCTAAGTTTTTGGTGGTAACGTCTGAATGCTCAGGCCTTGATGAATGACATGCATAAGTGGCATGCAAAGGTTCATAGGGCAGTAGCATGCACACCGTGTCGCAGGGACAGGGGGCGAAGGTGGTGGCCGCGCGCTCATACTCCTTGCCGTTGAAGCAGTCGCTCGATCGGCGCCGCCGCTCCATCGTCACGTTGCGCCCCAGCAAGCACATGTCCGGCTTTGGCGGCGACCACGTCTCATAATCATCCTCGCCACAGTCCTGATAGGCAGCAACCTTCCTACTCAGTTCTGAAAAGGCTCGTCTCCTCTCTGCAAGGGTTCAAATGAATATGTGGACAATGCACTGCTGCGCTGGCAATTCCTTGAGAAGCTGACGACTTCAAGATGGCACAGCTGTTCCTTATGTTCTTGTGCATGTGTTGCTGAAACATCCTTGGCTTTCACACCACAGCACCAACAGCAGGCAACCGCTCAGAGAACTTGCGAGCAGCAGGAGCGCATTGTGCAGGGGACTGCGTGGCATGCTCTGCCTAGAACTTCCTGCGTGAGGGATGACTCACCCTCCAGTCAGCGCCCATGATCGGCTTGAGGTCGATGACATAGATCTTGCCCGCTGGCTTGGTGCCCTCCTTGGTGTGGCTGCATGTCGGGTGCTGCGGCGTTTTGAGGCACGCTTGGCCGTGCACCACAAACACATGGCTGGCTGCTTTCGGCTCCACCCTGTGTGCCACAACGCAAGCATTCAGCTGTGAAGGAATGGCAACTGCAGACGCCTGACCAATTTCCAACAAACACTCACATGATTGCCTGCCGCTATATTATAGAGTGTACGTTTCTTATGTTTCTAATCCGGTATTCATTCATTTTAGGATTTAGGGTTTAGAATTATATATGTAAACAATAAAACCCTAAGCCCTGAAATAAAAAAAGGTAGGCTGCAAGAACCTGCAAGTAATTGTATGCAGCGAGACAATAGTCAGGCAGCCAGTGCACCAACCAGGGACAGTGTTGCAATTCTTCCAACAGCCCTCTACATGCATGGACTCCTCTTACTGAAGTGCCACAGGCACTAACTGGTGAGAATCATTGGTAGCATTATGTCATTGGTCTGCTCATCGATGCTCGGTCACACCGGATGTTTTGGATGTCGATGGCCTCGGAGAGGTGGATGGTGTGCCAGCAAGCGCCCTGGTCCAAGCTGAACTGCAGCGAATCAGCAGGGCCCTCTGTCTCATGTGACGCCATCAGAAGCAGTCCCCCATGGTCTCCATACTCGTATATCCCCTGCAGAACGTTACAAGAAGCATTAAAACCCACAGCCTTCATTGCACAAGCACTGCCAGGGTGGGACGACCAGCACAGCAATGTTATGTTATGGCATCTCCTCCTCGGCCATATCTGGTAAGTGCAATATGCTGTCCTTCTAAGCATCGTTGGCTGTAGATGAACGGACGGACACACTAATCCTATATGTAAGCTGCAGGAGTGCAGGTGTCCCAGAGGAACATACGAGCTGGAGTGTCATAAAGACTGACTCTCCAGCTTTGTGGTGCTTATAGGGACACAAAAATCACACAGCAGCAGCACGGCTTTTGCGCAGCTGCAGGGCTGCCGCAGATTTTTTATTTGTTTACTTCAAATTATTTTTATCTCCTTAATTTCTTAAATTGTGTTTTGGGGTTCAGATTTATTTCAGGGTTTAATCCTCAACCCTAGAATTTGTAACCCTAGAACCTTAAAAAAATAAAAAAATAGGCCTCACCGCATGGGGCGCAACATCCTCCCAGGTGGCGCCGCCATCGCGCGACAGCCAGGTGCACATGGCATCCGCGGCAAAGTCCAGGAACTCGCCCGTGTTGCCCACGGCCATCACTATGCCCGGAGCGTTCTCATGCGAGTAGAAGCTCGGCCGCCCCTCTGCGCACCGTGAACCACATCAGGCATTGCTAGCGTTGCAAAGGCTGACAACTTCTCCTTGGCACAAAATATCTTGCGTGCAGCAGCTGACAGAAGAGGCCATGATTGGCATGCAGATCCAGATCACTCGGCATGCTTTGTGCCATGCCAGCTGTGTGGCTTGGGCAATCTTATTTCCTAGTGCCAGGGAAGCGGGTGGTGGAGGAGCAGTTGACATTTAGAGGAGTCGTTATAACAAGACCAATTATGCTTTAACTTGAGGGTCCATTAGATCCTTGCCTGGTACCTGGGATTCAGAGTCAAAGGTGAGTCTTGATAAGAGGGCGCCCCCTTAGGGCTGTCTGCCAGGAGCAGAGACCGTGGAGGTGCAAGGGGCGCCCAAGAAAACTTTGGCCGAAGCCAATCTGAGATGTTGGCAGGTGCCCAGCCACGGCACAGCTCAATAAAAATTCATTGCACCTCCTGAGAGATTGGAAGAACTCACCGGGGCCCTCATGCCAGGAGGAGGGGCCGTGGAGGTGAAGCTGACATTTGGAGGGGTCGTGGCTGGCGCCGCATCGGTCGCACACCGCATGTCGATAGTGCTCCGGCTTCGCCAAATCCTCCCACCTCCCACCGCCATTGAACGTTATCTGCACGCACACGCTCATTTAGGATCTTACAGAGCACCCTATCGCGGCAATGTTCTCAAACTCTATGTTGCAGAGGACATTCAACACCTGCCGTCCCCATTGAATTTTATCTGCACGCACACGCTCATTAAAAACTTACAGAGCATCCCCCCTTCGGCAATGTCACACAACTCCATGCTGCAGAGGATATCCAATAGACTAGAGCATGCCGCAAGACATGTAGCATATGTCTCAGGCAGCAGGAATCTGCTCAACTTGCAGGACACGATAGCTCCTTAAAACAAGTCAAAATCCCAATTTCATATCACACACAAACTCGGGTGTGAATTCCCAGGCAGAACATGATAACATGTCTGCCCTGAAACGTGTGGCGCAATGGAACTGTTGACGTTGGAACGCGCACTTTGCTCTTGATGAACTTTTCATAGTTCACTGGATGGAAGTTGCCGGAGTCATGCAGCAGGTCCAGACTGAGCTGGTTGGCCATGTAGACGCCAGGAACGCCCTCCACCCGACCGAAATCAGTGATGTAGCGCCGCCTGAAGTTTGCCGACATGCTGAGCGTGTACAAAGTGTTGTTGTAGCCTGCCCACAAGCCAAAGTAGGTGCTCAGCCACGGGAAAATTATTGATAAAGCCTTGAGAATGTGCTGTTGACTGTTTTTTGCGGTAAAGTGCCTCCGCAGTGTGCCGACATGCTCAGAACATACAGGGTGTTGTTATGGGCTTTCCCCAGAGCTAAACCTGGCACTTAGCCATGCCCAACATGACGTTGATGAACATTGTACATTGCACTGATAGCTTGCCGAAAACCAGACAGATACGATACTGAACCAACTGGCATGCGCACGGATATATGGGAGCAAAATGGCCAAAGTGCCCCCGTGCTCTGTTGAATATCGCAGAGCCATTTTTCAAGGTGGTGGGCTTCCCAAGGAGAAGCTCTTCGTCTGTGGCCAAAGGAATATGATGCCCCGAAGAGACCACAGACCGAAACCAACCTGGCGCATAGATGTTGCCAATGGGCGCCTTTGCAGCAATCATGTCCTCCTCGTCATGGTCCACAACCAGGAAAGCTGTGGAGCCGTCGTGGTTCTTTACCAGGTTGTACGCCAGATCCAGCCATTTCACTGGCAGGCACACCTGTGCAATCAGCATGTTCTTGTGACTTTCAAGTCCAGCAATGGCTTGTAGGGACATCAAGTCACTCGCAAAGTGACCCGGTAATCCTTCAAAAGCCGCAGCACCCCAATGCATCAGGAAAGTTACTGCATCATAGCCGAGCTGTATCCCTGGAAGCCAGTGGGAGCTGTTCAAGGGTCAACAACATCGACTGGGCTGACTTGGGTGGATATCATCTGCGAGCCGCACACCTGTTCGAAGTCCTTTGCCTCATCGTCAGAGGCGTACAGGATGACTGAATTCGGCCCGGCTGCAGTGCTGACAGCCCGCGGGGACCCATCAGGCTCTGTGGGACAGTCAGAAGGCAGGGCCAGGTAAACCTGTGCCAGAAGTGAGATCAGCGATTACAGGCCAGTTCTGTTCGGAATACAGCACTTTATAAAAGACTCAACCTAGATGTAGGCTGGAACATGGCCTCTTGTCATGCTGACTGGTGTACGATGAGGGAAAACTTAGCACGGCTCCCCAGCAGAGCAACAACGCTGGGCAGCATGTGTTTCAGCGGCCCTGCCTCGTCATTTCAGAAAAAAATCGGCATCAGGTGTCCCATCATCCAATGGACTACACACCCTCGATTCTATGATACTGCGTAACAGGAAACTTAACAAAAACAACGAGGGATATTGCACCTTGCGGCCGATGACTTCAAACTGGTTGCCACAGGAGACAAGCTTGTTGTGCGCTGATTTGAAAAAGTCCTGGCTGGTCACAAAGTGCATGTCCTTGTCCCACTGCGGATATGGGCCCTTCATCGCCTCCGCACTTTCATACACCTGTAACACAACAAAGAGGCCTCTCCGCATCCTCACAAGACTGACATTCAGACATGCTTGAAAAGCACATTGCAAAACAATGAAAGGACTCTGTCTCATTTAAAAGAAATATTTCGGCGGCGCACACGCAGGCACCATGCTGTGACACCTGGTGAGATACCAGAGCCGACAATGGCAATGGCAAATGACAATGGCAAGTCTGCAAACACTAGGCAAAACCACCGTGAGGCTGCTGCAGGTGGATCAGGGCATGCATGCACCCACCGTGGCGAAAATGGTCTCATCCGGGAACGCCCTCTTCTCGCCGTGGTGCAGCGAAGCGCCCCAGTCAAAGTCCCAGAATGATGCAATCGCGCCCCCAGAGTTCTGTGTCAGATTCGTCCAGCTATGTCCAAAGGTCTGCGAACAGTGCCTCCCATGAGCCAACAATTCATTTCCCAATACCACGTTAGTATGCATTCCCCTCACATGCTCAGCGCCACACTCCCACCAACACATTCTCTCCGACCCCTCGATGCAACGCTGCTCTGGACTTCATACTGTGCTGTGGCCATCATTGGTGTAAGCAGCACATCGTTGCCAAGCCGCAGCAACGGAACGAAGGCTTGCTCCACAATGCCCTCGTCAATAAACAAACAGAACCAGCACATGTGGTAGCTGATCCTCAAGAAGGAGAGCAACAAAGGAGTGGCTGGGAAGGAGTCTTCACCTGGGAAAGAAAGAGGTCGTAGGCACATTGGGGGTTAGTGCTGGCGTCCCACTCCTCGCAGACATTGCGCCGCACCTTGGCCAAAATCCACTCCGGCCGCCCCGGGTGTATCTTTATTTCGTGCCAGAAGCCAAGGGTGTGCCCCGGAGTCTCCACCTGTGTACCACATTTTGTCCCCTGGTCAGGTATCAATATGGCAGAGATGGGTGTCTTAGACTAGAGCTTCTCGCCCGGCAGCACTGATTCAGGGTGCAGGCTGTGTGACCTTGTGCTTATGCTTGTGCTTTAGCTTACATCAAGGTGTGCTTCTTCGTGCATGCAACAGTTTTCCTGTGTTTCACATCTGCAGGAAAGAGAGAAGTATGCCTTTGTGTGGGCGGGGCAGACAGATACCTTGGTGAAGGTCTGTCCATAGTCAGATGTGACCCAATGGTAATATGCTGGCCCAGCAAACAATATCCGCTCTGGATGGTCTTCGTGGAAATAGATATCCAGAATCCCGGCCAGGTCAGCATTCATCCCTTGCCCAAGACTCAGAGAACCTGCGCCACATTTACACTGTGATCTCAATTGTTTCATGTAAAAGGATCCTTCCTTCTTGTGCCCCTGCCTGACGGACTTCAATCCAAATGACAACCTTCTGCCTACAAATTGTCTAGATAGAAAATTTTCACATTTGTAGGAAATGCCCCTGAACCCTCAAAACTTGAAATCGGTGAGTGGGCCAATGTTCTGGCAATGCTCGGCTGGAGTGGTCGGAGGGACACACCTTCCATCTGCATAGTGACATCCTTCCAGCTTCCTTCTCGCCCGTAGTTGTCAGAGCGCCACACATGCCCTCCAACAATGGGCTCCGTTGGTTCCGTGATGGCAAAGACAAACTGCAAATCCAAAGGTCACTTTGCAAGATAACCAACTTGCAAGCCTTAAACGTTCAGTGCTTTGCCTTGATATCTTCCAGTTGTTGTTTTTGATGTGTTCAGCAGGGCTTGCAGATCACCAGAAAGGGACCTGCAACACGTCAATTGTGCAGTTTGCTAGATCAAGATGTGCCTTTCACACCGTAACATAGATCGTCTCGCACCTTGTCCACATCATGATTCAGCCCCGCCCACCGCAGGTCCACCACAGGCGCTTCAAACTCGATCTGCATGCAGCAGATAGATTAGTTGCGGAAAATATAGCAAGCTTCTCTGGCCTGGACTGTGTGCATGCAGAACTTTCTTCCAAGCGACTGAAAAACAGGACAAAACACTTGCAAGGGTGACAAATGTTTCATTGTGATGATGTGATTGGGCCAAAACATACGGGTTTCAACATAGTTCCATCTGCGGGGTAGTCTTTCGTCTTTGAACACTGCTGGATTATTGCTCCACCAAGCAACCCCGCAGCTTTAGCATCTTTAGTCTGCTCTGCGCAAGAGTTGCCTTCACACGAACCCTTCACAAAAGACAAGGCTGCAGCTGCAACCAAGAAGGTTAGGGACAAGATCCCCAGTCTTCTCGAGGACCTCATCGTCGCTTACATCTAGCCAAGCTACTGAAGGGCTAGTATTGTGCAACTGACATTCCGCATGGAAGATTTTGACGAACAAAGCACTAGAAAGCTATGAGAATTTGCCAAGAACTTGCGCTCCAAGACGTGCCACCCTGGACGATTGTCCCCTTCTAACGAGGGGATTCTATTTCTAACAAGGGTTTAGGGGCTACTTACCTCTCTTATGTGTCATCAGCGGCACGTGCCCTTCAAGGCAAGAAGCGACGACGCAAAAGCTTGAATGTGCGCCCCACGGACAACCCCCATGGTTCCTGAAGACTATGTCGAACTGAGGTCTAACGTTTGGACGGAGTTTCTGCCCTCTCGCATGCGAAAAACGCTTCGAGCATAGCCCTGTCGGAGAAGCGGGTGGACGTCAGCAAGGTAGAAACAGGCAGGAGTGCTTGCTTGTTACTTTTTAGCACACCTCGATTAGGTTGCATCTCACCACCGAATGGAACTTCCTGTCGCATTTAACCCGTGCCGGGTTTTGCACGAGGCTGCCTCAACTACCATCGCGAAGGGAGAGGTGATCGGCGCATTGCTGTGTTCAGGATGGGTGAAGGTGGTACTTCGCTGCTGGAGACGCCTCCATTTGTCATAGCCGTCGTCTTTCTTTTCTTCCTGGTGGTTACGCTTGGCTTCGAGAAGGTCCGTTAACTGTGCTGCCCAATTGTAGCTGGAATTGGAAGCCAAAGTGATCAGTGACGGACATGTGCTGATGATAAGTGGGCGATGCCAAATCTATTGATCAACCGCTGTGGGTGAATACTGAGTTCAACCACTTTATGAGCAGATCCTGCACTACATCACGCACTACTTGAAGAAGAGAGGCAAGCATGGGCTTGTGGTGAGTCTTCCACTGGTTGTCAAATTTGCTCTCACTCTTATTTGACATCTGATGTGCCTGTCCCAGGTCTCAAGACCCAGGTTGTTTCTTGCTGTGCAGGCAGCCATGAATAACATGACAAACGAACTCATGCTCTTGGGAGTGGCCACACTACTGCTGCTAACTTTCCAGAAGGACATTGGGGAAATCTGCAGTACGTCTATCTCGTCTCGATTGTACAAGCACTTATGATCTCCCTGCTATGCTCTCACCAAAGTACTGTGAAGAGCAACCTGTAGGGATGGGTTCCCTCCAACAAGTTGTTAAGCTTGCTGTGCAGCCTCCAGTCACACCTGGAGTGGATCATTCCAGTGGACATGCAATTCCCCTGAGATGTCCTTATTCTGACACCTTGCATGTGCTGCGCAGTCCCCAGCAAAGCATATGCAGGCAAGAACTGGCTGGACCATGTGAGTGGGTGCGCCTGCTGCCTGACTCGGACTGAAGGAGTCAGCCCTTGCTACCTGCGTGCCAAGGGCTGCCAGGATGTCGACACTCTGGACCAATGTTGCTGGCTTCAAGGGCTTGTTACCAAGAACAAGGTGGGTTTTTCTTCTCCTTCCGTAGCTGTGGACAATGCCTACATGCACATCAGAAATGACCGGTTGTCCCCTGTATGCCAAGGTATACGCTGCAAGGTGAGGCAATCAGAGTGTGCAACATTTTTGTAGACCACTGGGCCGATCAATTCCAACAGGTAGAAAGGGGTGTGCTTGTTACTGTTGCTATCTCTTGCTTAGCAGAAACCAACAGAGCTCCTTTTGATGTGCAGGAAGCTGAAGCTGAGTTGGTAGCTGGCTACAACGTGGAATACTCCTCTATGGGGTTTGCTTTGTTTTTCTTGGGTGAGTATGCTAACACCCTTGTAATGCAATTGCAGGTGTGCGACGCCATATGGGATAGCGAAGGAGCGCTGCAGAATGCCGGCGAATTGGCCGCGCTAGAGCCCTCTGTGGTCAGCTCGGGGGGCAATCAGCGGCGGCTTTTCGCGGGCGCTGATGCCACGTCAGCCTCGCCAGATGATGTTGTCTGCGATGGGCGCGTCCAGGTGATTGCTCCCGTTATACCAGCAGCCATATTACATGTTATATGCATTTATTCATTATACATATTATAAACCACCAGTAACGCACCTAGCCTTTCTTGGCTGGAAAAGGGCATAATAATAATGATAATAATAATAATAATAATAATAATAATAATAATAATAATAATAATAATAATAATAATAATAATAATAATAATAATAATAATAATAATAATAATAATAATAATACGGTAATAAGAAGAAGTAGTAGTAGTACTTAGGGTTTGAAGGGTATTCATGTTACGAATTAGAGTTGTCAGGGGACAAAGATTAAAGCTTAGGGTTTTCATCCAGGGTCGATAACATATTATAAGTAAATACTGCTGTATGGTTGTGAAACATGGGCAGTCACCAATGAAGATATCAGAAAACTCGAGGTATTTCAAATGAGATGTTTGCGGAGGATATTGGGGATAAGCCTTTTAGAAAGGATACCAAATGCAGTTACACGAGCACAATGTGATATTCCAGAGGTTGCAAATTTGATTAGATACAGGCGGCTGAGGTATCTTGGACATGTGGCTAGGATGGGTGACACCAGACTGCCCTTACAATTCATGTTTGGTACCATATCGGGAACGGGGACCAGGGGCAGACCTATGAAGAGTTGGAATGATTATGTCAGGGATGATTTGGAAGCCATAGGATTGCCATATAACTGGCGGAGAAAATGCAAAAACCGAGATGAATGGAGGGCTGCCATAAAGGTGCTGCTAGACGTACCTAGTCCATAAGGACTGGAAAACGTGTAATAATAATAATATATATATATATATATATATATATATATATATATATTCAGGGTTTTGGCCCCGCCTCGGGTCATCTGCAGATTCAATCGCAGAAAATCCGCCTGTCGTCCACGGTGGAAGGCACTTATTTTTTTCGAGAAGGGAAGAACGTACTTTAACCCTATTCATAGAAGAGGGTTAACCAATAACAACAACAATATATAAAATAACAAAAATAATCCGCAAAAACTTGTTGCAGGTGGACTGGCCGGAGTGCGGCAACAAGCCCAACATGCGTCCTGCCATTGGCGCAGCAGCACTGCATCAGGTGAGACTGGATGCCCTCATGTTTTAGGGTTTATATTTAGGTTTTATATCTCATATCCCAAACCCTAAATGTGAAAGCTTCAGATGCTGCAGTGTGGCTGGCTGGCAAATGCTGCAATGCCCTCTTCAGCGCATGCAATTCGAGCTCCACCCTCCAGCGTTTCAAGTGTCTGTTCTTGAGTTTGCAATCTGCCGCTTCTTCTTGCACACCCTATATTTAGGGTTAAGGGTTTAGGGATATCACCCTGCTGTGGAGGTATCAGGGCGCTTGTGCGCAGCACGTATGATTGCCGCTTTGAGACATTTGAATGTGGGATGTGGCATGTTGGTGACTAGACACCATTCTGTCACAGTACTCAGTTGGGATCTTCACCTGCACTTCAAGGGACTTTCAACTGCCACAAGAGAGGATCCTCATAGGCTTGTTGAGCCCTGATCAATTACCGGTACTCACCTTTCATGTTTCTGCTATACCATCTGGCTCAAAACATGGACCACACGTGCCACAGGTGCACCTCTTTATATTCGAAATGGCTTTGGTGCACATCCTGGGCGGCATTCTGCTCATTCTGCTGGCATCTCTGCGCGTGCGCTTCTGGCGAAAGTGGACTGAGGATAACGATGCTTTCACCGCTGAGTGAGTCCCCTGTCATCTCAGTTGTATGAGGATCAACATCGTGGGAAAGGATACATTGTGACCGCTATCAGGCCATGGTTCTGTGCGGATTGAGCGTTCCTACATATTAAGCACGGATTCAGCGTTGCTATGTTTAGGGTTTAGGGTTATATTTAGGGTTGAGGGTTTTATACTAAATAAAATATAAACCCAACGCTCAATCCGTGCTTAGCCCGTGTGAACCCGGGACTTCCTCGTTGATTATCGTGGGGTAATCAAACAGCATATGAGTGCTGGTGTCTTGCTGGTCTTGGGCGTCGTCGCCGCATTTCGCTTATACTTTATATTTTTTAGGGGGGGGGGGGATTAGGGGATTAGGGTTTATATTAGCTTGGAGCCCAGACATGAAAGCAGTAGCAGAGTTGTCAGACTATGCTTAACGTGCTGTTTAGGAGGACCCCATTTTCAATATGTGAGGGAGGGCATCGTGTGCTCAGAACCTCATCTTGCCAGGTTTGCAATCCCGGGCAAGTCCCCACAGGTGTCTGAAATTTTCTGCATGTGTTGATATCAAGAGCAGATTTCTCAGACTAGTCTTCGCAGTGCTGTATAGGAGACCCAATTCATTCCGTGAGGGCATGGCATAAACAAAACTTCAGCTTGCTGGTGCAAATTTCGTTTGCAAGTCCCTAAACCCTAAATATAAAACCCTAACCCTAAAACTCTCTTCAGGGCGAGGCGAGCAAACGACAGGGCAAGCTTGAAGGAAGTGGAGATGGCTGACAGGGGGAAGAGTGCAGCAGCGCCAGGTGGGGAGGAGATAATTTCGTCTCCACTACTCCTTAATGTATACTGTTCAGCTGCTACTCAACCCTGCAGTGCTTGAACATGGCCCACAATGGATGCACAAGGAAGAAATCACCATTGCACTGAGACAACACCTTACTGAGAGGACCAGACATCATTCTGGAAGAGGAAGTGGCCTTCTCTTCTACCCTCATACATGTTGGCAGTCGGGGGGTACTAAATACCCCTTGTGTAGTTGTATTTAATACCCCCTGTGGCAGTCAAAGGAAGGGTTGATGAAATTTTTTCTGCCAGGTGGCGCAGTATTATTCGGCGCCAGCAGAGGGACGCCTGAGGCGCAAGACCGGGGGGACTTGGAAGCTGCAGAGGGGGGGACCCACACCTTCTTGGACCACCTGGAGGTCCCCCGAAAGGGGAAATGGCACGGCAGGTGTGTTTTTGCATCAATCTTCGTCAGCACCCAATCAGGGGACCTTTACTGCAAGCAAAAGGCCCTGTGTTGGATGGTTTGGAACCTCTGTAAATCTACTAAATCGCGACTAACGCATGCACAACCCTTGCACATGACGAGCTGGCTTAGTAATGTGTAGTAACTCGGGTCGGCTGGCAGTGCCGACTGGAAAAGCGGTGCTGAGCTGGTGGTTGGGTTTAGGGTTTAGGGCTTCAACCCTTAATATTGAATAAAATGTAAATGTATTCCCTTGCAGGCCGCTGCACCTCAACCGGGTGTGGGGCGGCGTTGTGGAGATGTTCTGGTGTATCGTGCTGCAGTTCAATGTGGTCAGTGTCGTGACCAAGGAGCAGTTTTCGCTCATGCGCGCATCCTTCTACCTTACCCATCACATCGACTCAGGTGCGATCCTTTCTGCCCACCTATTATCATAGCAACATCAGCAAATCCAAAGCCAAGAGACTCATCGACTCCGTTGGGGCCCCTTCCACCCACCCATCATCATCATGACAACATCAGCAAATGCAAATCGAAAGGTCATAAGGCATTCACGCAAGTCTGTCAGCGGCCACATCGTGGGGCCTGAAAATGTCTCTGCGTCTTAGCGATGCCAACAATGGATTGCTATTGATGTTGCCATGGGCCTGAAACTGTCTCTGCATCTTGGCCATGCCAGTAGTGGACTGCTGTTGATGGTGCCATGTGCGCATGCACTAGGCAGCTCTGGGGGCAACTGACGCCAGACCAAGCTCAATCTTCATGCATGCACTCTAGACTGACACTGCTGAACAAGATCGATCACTTCAGAGTTTCCTGTCCCACGATTGCTCTGCTGGTTCCACGCAGAGAACTGATCCCTCTGTTCAAAGTTCAGTTTGTAGGGGAAAGGCCTTATTTTTTAAAATGCTTGACATCAGCAGTGTTGCTTTAATGCTGAGTTCAACACTGTACGGGCAAGAAGGTTCAACTGACAAGAACCACCTCAGTAGACAAGTCGTGGGCAAGGGCCGACCTGTACGAGTTGTTTGTTGTCTGTGCAGGTGCCCAGTTTGACTTCATGGCGTACCTACGGCAGAGCATGGAAGATGACTATGCCAGCCTAGTCGGCCTGGGGCTGGCCATGTGGGTGTTCCTCATCTTATTCGTGCTTCTGTCCTCCGTGTGGGGTACGCCCTTTTGAACCCTAAATCCTAGACCCTAGAAACCTAAATAAATAAATAAAATATAAAATAAAATATGGCCCCTGGGCCTGGCCGTGTGGGTGTTCTTCATCTTTTTCGTGCTTCTGTCCTCCGCGTGGGGTACGCCCTTTTGCTGTCCTCTGCCAATCCCATTTCTATGCTCTCTTGCCAACTCTTCTAAATTTTGCAGTTCCAAATTTTGCATCCGTGCAAGCTCCGTAGTGCTCCCTGGACCTCTGCTCTCGTGCTGCATACCCCTCCAAAATGCAAGCATGCAATGACCGGACACATTCTTAGTATTCGCAGTCCGCTTCGGTCTGATGTCAAGGCAACTTGTATATACACAAACACTGCCCTCCATACTGCACTTGTGCAACTGCCATTGGCTGCACTGAAGAACCTCAGCAAGTCCCTCCGAGGCTCTCTTTGCATTGCACGCATCCACCTTGACAGCTGTGACACTGTTGATGAGCTGATACGGGGGTGGCACATGTTAACTCCAAAGTGAAAGGGTCGAAATGAACAGTCTCAGTACGCCCAATTGTTGCGGTCCGTTGCAGGTTGGTGCGTGTGGTTCTTCACACTCCTGGCGGGCATTGTGCTGCTGATTGTGAACACAAAGCTGGTGTGGATTGCTCGCTACGTGACCCGTGGAGGAATGCTTCACCGCCTAAAACCAGGTGAGTCGCTCTCCTTACCCTTAACCCTAAACCCTAAAAAACCATATACATATGAGCTGGTCTGGATTGCTCGCTACGTGACCCGCGGAGGCATGGTACACCGCCTAAAACCAGGTGAGTCAATCCCCCTGTGTTTTAAATCTGACATGCATTGCACTTCCGGGTTTGTTGGGCATCCCTTTGATAGCCAGGCCCAGGGGGTACTAAGTACAACTTGTTGTATTTAGTACCCCCTGCCAGGCCTCACAGAGGGGTCTATATTTAGGGTTATATATATTAATTTTAGGGGTAAATGCTGAGATGGGCAGTCATCTAACTCCTGGCCATTACAGGGGAGCTGAGTTCCCCCATGGGGCCACTAGAAAAAAACCAGAATGGAATTTCCCTTGACCTTGTGAAGTGGCATATATTAAGGGTTTAGGGTTAAGCAAAACCCTAAAACACTTCCATCAGTCTGAAAAAGAAGAAGAAGAATTGCAGCAGAATTCCTTCAGCCTTGCTTCTCACACTGGGACTTGGCTCACACGATTAACAAGCTGGCGATGCTTTTATAAAACCACCCCCTTTGTTCTTTTCAGCTGTTTTCGGGCACCCTGTGTCATGTTGCCAGTACAGGCTGCATATGTGGCTTGCAAGCATGCATGTATTCCCATGTCACTGGCACACTCCAATCTGCTGTATTCACTCCTGATCAATTCTATTACCACACGTTTTCCAGTCCTTATGGACTGCCTACATCTAACTTTTCCCCTGATATCCCCTGATAAACCACAATTTGGATGTGCAGGGGTGTTCTGGTTTAATCGCCCCTGGTTGCTTCTGCCGGTGATCAAGTGTTTGGTGTTTTTCAACACTTTCGTCTTCGCCAACTCAATATTCTTTGCGAGCCAGTTCGGCAGCCACTCCTGCTTCTTCTCGAAGACCGGCTTCCAAGGCGCTGTGCCGCTCTCCTGGTGGGTGCGTTCCAATTTCTTCCCTAGTAAATAAATAGAACCCTAAAACCTTAAAATGAAATAAGTAAATGTATGAAATAAATTCAAAAAGAGGGGAAGCTGACCATATTGGTGTAGAACCAGGGATGGAATGAGGCTATCACCTGTGGCTGTATGCTTCACTCTCGAAAGAATTTAAAAGCAGATTTCTCATCAAGGGGAAGGAGCGAGTAACAGCATTTAGTTAGTTTGCTTTGCTTCCTCTTTCAAGCCTCATGTGTGGGAACAAGCACAGTTTTGGTGGCAGTCTCCTATTGTCAAGGGCTTGAGTCCAGCTAGAGCAGAACCCAAGGCGCTGCTGGTGCAGTTGTTTTCTCCTATGTCGAAGACAGTTCAGCAATTTCCCTGTTGCATGTCCGTTGCATGCTCAAATACTTTAAGAGATTGATTCGCTGAAAATGGTCTGTGCATGGAATCAGTGCTGGTGGTCGGTTTTGAGTCATTTTGTGTTGCCACACGACAATCAAAAGATCCTCATGATATAAACGCTCATTGAACCTTCTTTTGAACTGTGTGTCTGCAGTCAGTGCTCCTGGTGAATGTCATCTACTTTGTATGGCTTTGCCACCTGACGCTGCCGCTGTATAGCCTGGTAGTGCACATGGGCTCTGACATCAAGCATGAGGCGTTGCCTGCTGAGCTGAGGGAACGCCTGCAAACAGCACGCGCCCAGTATGACCAGGCAAGTTCTTTATGGGTTCGCCGCTTGCTGACATGGTATGTATTCTCAGTACCTTGTCTGGTACCTTGTTTTGCTGCTTGCTCACAAGCCATTTGTGGCTCATTTCCGGGCATTGCAATTTCGCCATTTCTCAACACTGTTCCCACTTGAACCAGGGGCTTCATGCAAATCCCCACTATGTGTTTGACTGACATCGCAGTGACCCTCTATGGGAGGCCGCCAGAGCCACTATCAGTGCATGATCTTCTGCAGCGGCCCTTTATCCAATGCACTGCGATGGGGCCGAATGGTGTTTAGTACAATCACTTTGTGAGCCGGCATCTTTGCAGAAACGTAATCAGGGGGCATGCTCTTCCTGCTGCAATGTCATGGTTCATCTGCACAGCTGTCTGTGCACCTTTGAACAGAAGAAGTTGGCCTACACCAGATGAAGTTTGATTCATAGAGGTGCCTGCTTGCCGTATCTCTCTACAAAATCTGACCCTCAGAAGTGGCGTGTGCCAAAACAGGCGTCTGACAAGCACTCAGGCGGCATTTTCAACCTGAGGATGGGCAAAAAGGGGGAGCCCCGGGGGGACCCCCTGGTGACTACTCCCCACTCTGCCAGCAAGCACGCCTGATCTGGCGCCACAGCAGGCCCATTACAAAGACAAAACTAACAGCTAGTCTTCGCTGACATCGCTGTGAGTGCGATCGATGAAGGCAGCAAGCTGGTGTGATCTCAAAAACTCAAAATTACACATTTCAAATTCAATTTTAAAACTCAAGAGGGGCCAAGGAGCTCCCAGCCAATGAGGTTGCCGTTGTGAAGCCATTTGTCAAGTGGCTCAGCTTCCCAAATTCGGATGTGGTATTGGTCAGGATGCCTGTTCAGGCAGTGTATCTCTGTAGCAAGGGCTCAAAAGATCCAGCAAGCGCAGCTTTGCGCCACTCATGCATAGGACTGGGTTGTGTTTTTTTGAGCTCCAATACATGCATGAGCTTTTCACACCGAGGTTTTTCAGCTTGTCAGCATATGCAGAGCATTGTGTTTTCGAACATGTAGTTGTGTTGGATCGGTGATTGATTTTGCTTCTGTTGTCAAAGCAGAGGCATTGGTCGGTGGTATGGTAGGACACGTCTCTGTGTGTCTTGTGGTAGGCAGTCATGAATGTAGGGACATTGAACTTTGAAAAGTTAGAAGCAGAATCGTACTGGACAGCAGTCATAGTTTGCTGTGGTAGGGGCACTGAATAAATAACAGCTTGCCGCAGACTGTTGAGCAAGCACGCACCATGGTTATTGTTCTGCAAGAGAAGGGGTTTGTAGTTTTAGAACTCCCTGGTAGATGTTGCTCTAAGAGAGGGTCCTGCCATCAGATGCCTTGGAAGTGTTCCTCGTATAATGCTAGATGCACTGCAATCAATTGGCCTTCTTAAGGCTGATGACATAGGCTCTTAACACTGGTGAGCGCCTGAAAGGTAAAGCATTACATGTAAGCACTTTCTCATAAGCCAGGTTTCTGCAATCATATCAACACCACTTAAGCTGCATACGAGAATGATGCGAGCCCCTCACAAACTAAGACTTAAGAAGGTCAATAAGAAACAGTGCAACATGTGCATGAACAGTATCTTAGGTACGGTTCCTGCCTTGATCACTCTTGAGCTTGAGTCCCTATTATTCCTACACAAGCAATAGAATACGTCCTGATACTTCACTTGTATTCTGCCTTACTTCTTGCCCGTCTTGCCATACCATCTCCTAGAGTCACATTACCTCTGAATCTGCCTGTGGCCCACCCCTTTTGCAACTAAAAAAAGAGAAAAAAAGAATTGCCATGGTTGTGTGGACCCATGCTCTGTGAGAAGGCATCATGCACATGCAGAAACAGATCTGTGAGCACCCACAGAGTTTGGCAGGACACGCGCTGGTTTTTGGCGCAGTCACCACACTTCTGTCTCGTTGCCTATTTCGAGCGCCTGCTGAGAAAGATGACTACTTACGGTCGCCATCGTCATCATCATCGTCATCATCGTTGTCACTGTCGTTGTCATTGTCATTGTCGTCGTCCAGCAAGGTTCGGGCCGCCACAGACAAGTCCCTGTCACCAGCAAGTGCTCCTTCAATCTCTTGTGCACTACAGCCTCTCACACCTTGATTAAGAAGTCTGTTAGTATATTTCTGAAAGGGTTAACCCTGTAAAATTTACATCCTATTAAATGATAAGTTGCGTAGCAGGTTTTCGTTTCACTATCAGGGCATTATAGCAATATTGCATTGCCGGCTCTGCTGATGGTGGGCGATCATGCTTTGCTGGGTACTGGCATGAATTGATGAAGACAACGCTTTGCACATAGAAGAGACTGGCTGAGGGTGTTGGTGAGCTGACAATAAACCCTGCTCTAGGGTTGAGACCCCTAAAGCTTAACATAAGGGGGTATTGTGTGATTACCTGTCATCGTGGCCTTCGTCGAACAGGAGGCCTCTACTGCACAGCCACAAAAGGGATATGAATATAACGGGGGTCACACCCTAATAATCACCTTCAAACCCCTGTAACACAATGTTCTACCTGTAGATGTGGCACCTGCTTGGCAAGGTGCACAGGTGCCATGAATTTTTGCCGGAGAAACCATCTTCACTTAAAATAGGACAGAAGGCCAACAGATTCAGTTTTGAAACCTGGGACTGAACAGAGTTGTTCACAGCGAAGCCCAGTTCTCACACACCATGGTACCAGCATGACTATAAGCAGTAGACTTTTGGGGCAATAACGGTAGTGTGCTCAAAAGTGTTGTCTGGGTCTTGCATTTCAGCAGATAACTCATGGTGTGAGTGTTTGCAACTCCTCACTTGCCGTCGTTGCAGTCGCCTAACGCGTTGCAGATGACCTGGACGCCAGCGTTCTGCTGCAACTTGCGGCCATAGACGCTGTGCCTGTAAACACACTGGTGCTCAGCTGCTACAGTGATGGAGATCGCTTTGTTGCAACATTGGGGACTCATATGTTGCCAAAGTGCAGCATCACGTTGAACCTGTCCTGAAGTATCGTGTTCAAGTACGTTACAATGTAAAGACTTCTGACTCGAGCAATAGCTCAAGAAGAGCACTACAGATTGCGCCTAACTGTGCACCAAGGGACACGAACGTGTGCTGCAATGCGCAAATGACCAAAATATTCTCTCTGAAATCACGGTTTTGGTCATTATAGTGGCGCTCCCTGCGCTGCAGGACAGGACCGGACCTTCAGCCGCCCGTCAGCCATTGGAATGAGGCGGACGTTTGGGGCCGACAACTTTATTAATATCCACAAAAGCTGCCGACGCATGAATACTTCGACAGAAATTGACAAAATGGAAGATGAATGGGAGAAAATACGGCTAATTCTGGGCAGCAATAGAGACATCTTCTGGCTTCACCTGCCGTCATCACATTTGCCGAGAGCATCGCAGGCAACCTGCCCGAGGACGTTCTGAAGCAGCTTTCGATTGCCGTCCTGTAACAATACATTGCAATATTGACCGATCTATTGTCCTCTGCCAATGGGCATTCCGAGACGTGCAAGATATATTATACGCATGCCGCGCAGCATAGAAAAAGTTGCAGCCAGGAGACACGATTTTGCAGCGCGTGCAACATGTAACAAGCTTCCAGCGATCAAGAATAACGTACAGGTCTGTAGTTACGAATAAACTCCTTAAATGCAAATTTTGTTTATTTAGTCAAAACGATGGGTCCGGACCCAACCTTCGGTGTTGTCGACGCTGCGCTCGCTGCAGCAGTCGAGCCGGCGAAGACGATGCAGCAGAGGGCCAGTAAAATTGAACGAGAGAGATCCATTGCTGCAAATGATGAGGTACAATAATCTGTTGCCGAGGCCCAAGGTTATCCTTGCAAGTTCAAAAAGCGAAGCTACGCCGTGGCTTCCGATTGCTACTCATCATGACGAATTTGGTACAGGATTGGGAGCCCATGCGGGAGCATGCTTTTTGTGGCGTGGTAAATTAACTCTTGGCTACTCAATCATTTCATCTGGGGTAGTCCCCCTTATCCTTCTGATAAATGTACTCCACCTTTGCTCTGAGTACGTTTAGGGCCCGGGGAGAGCCCCTGGTGACTACTAGTGGCACTCTCCATTCCAACAGCAACTTGCTTGAAGCACGCCTGATCTGGCGCCAGCAGGCCCATCAGGAAGACAGAACAAACAGCTAGTCTTCGCTGGCATTGCTGTGTCTCATGGTGTATTACACCAGGTGTAGGTCAGAATGTATGTTCAGGCAGTGTGTCTCTCTGTAGCAAAAGCTCAGAGATTTCGGCATGTGCCGATTTGTGACACTTGTGCATGGGAATGGGTTGCGCTTTTCCAGCTCCGACATGTGGCCGAGCTTTTCACACCGTTGCAACCAGCTTGTCAGGAAAGATCACATGATAGCTGTGTTGGATTGGATCAGCACTGACTAATTTTGCATCTGTTGTCAGATGATAGGACACGTCTGTGTGGCTCGTGGAAAGCAGTCCTGTGTTATTGTTGTTGTTACCACGGTGGTAGGGACATTGAATCTTTATTAGCTAGAACCAATCTGGTGAGCAGCAGTCATGTTTCACTGTGGCAGGGGCATCGAATGTGTAACAGGTTGGCACAGAGTGTATGCCACAGAGTCTACCAGCAATGTACCCTGATGTGCAAGAAAGTTTTCTCTGGTACCTTTTGTTCTTGGAAAGGGTCCTTTTGACGGGGTTTGCATTTGCCTTGGGATTGTTGCTCTTATCTTGCCAGGTGCACTGCAATTGATTTGGCCTGCGCAGACTTATGCACTTATGCGCATGCATGGGCACACAGGGAATTGAACTGCTCAAAGGAATAGCATTACATGTCAAGGAATTTGTTGGGGCGAGGGTGCAGCAATCAATGTCAGCACAAACCCACCTGCTTGCAGGAATGATGCAAGCCTCCCACAAAACAAAGCATTTCAATCAAATAAGAACAGTGCAATGCAAGAAAACTATCTCAGGCACAATCCTGCCTTGGGAACCCACAAGTTCAAGTCTACCTACACAATCAAGAGAATACGTACGAGATCTGTGATAGCATCCTCCTTTACTGCATGCCATCTGAACACCTATCCTAAGCTGTGAAGAAGACTCTCTAATCTGCCATTGCTTCATTCTTTTGCAAGTTGAACCAAACAAATTACGGAACTGTCATGATTGGCGGTAGGTGCACACTGTGTGAAAAAGGCAGCGAGTCTTGCATTGACAGCAGTTCAGGAGAGACAAATCTGTGGGAGTTCCCCCGCAGAATGGTAGGACATGCGTTGAAGTCTGTGCACTTTTCATCAGTCTCTGCTTGGTCTTGCCTCCAGCAAAAAAGTCATTTACTTTCCCCAGTTGTCGCGGCGGTCTCCATCACGGCGGCCATCATATCCACGGTCATTTCCACGGTTCCAGTCACCGCGACGCCTGCAAACAGAAGAAGAATCATTCATACCTCTCTTCTTTAGGGTTGATCCATTTAGATTGACAGTTATTTTTATAGCTAACCCCGTAAAGCATGATTTTAACCCTGGAAATTGGGGGAAAATTGAATATGGCTGACCCTGTAAAGCTTGAATGCTAACCCTGAAAATTGGTAAAGAAATGAGTTATGTATTCTATTTCTAGCGGTTGAGACATCAGGGCAATGCCATGTCGGCTTGTTGATGGTAGGCAGCCATGCTTTACAGGGTACTGGAAATGAGTTCAATGACATTAGGGAGAGACGTATGTGGGCAACTCAACAAAGACTCCACACTGTAGGAGATCAGCTAAGGCTGACAATAAACCCTGCACCGGGGTTTCAAATCCCCAAACCCTTGTACAATGACACCACTATGGTGTGCTCACCTGTCGTCGCGGCCCTCGTCGTACCAGCGCCCTCCCCTGCACAGTCACCAGGGATATGATGTTAGGGTTCGGGTCATGCAGATCCGAAAACATTGCTGTCTCCATACCTCTTCTGAGATTATGATGTGCCGAGAGACAAAAAATCCAAGCAGGGATCAGCTGTCATCTATGTGACCAAGGGGACTGACCCAGTTCACACTTCTAAATGAAAAACTGTTGATCAAGCACAGATATCCCTCAACAGCATTTAGGAAGAATGCACATCATTGCAATGCACTGTGAGCTTCCTATCTGACAGCTCTTCTCTTTATGTAGACCAAAAACCAACAGCTGTTTTCTTAGCGTATATTACAGAAATCAACAGCTGTTCCCTTAGTGTATGATGAAAAACCAGCAGACTCATTCCCCAGTCTTGAGTCTGAACAAAGTTGATTCAGAAATGCCCACTCCCTCACCCACCATCTACCATAGAACCACCATGAAACGAGCAGAAACTTGTGGCTGTCATGTTACTGTGCTCACATCCCAAGTTACTGTGCTCACATGCTGAGTCTGGGTCTCTGCATTCCAGCAGACACTTCTTGGTGTGAGTGCGTGCAACTGCTCACCTGCCGTCGTTGCACTTGCCTAGTGCGTCACAGATGATCTGGCCAACAATGTTCTGCTGTAACTTGCGGCTGTTGTCCCGGCGACCATCGCGCCCGTCACGATTGTTGTCTCCGCGACGCCTGTAAACACAGTGGTGCTCAGCTGATATCAGTAAATAATGGAGATCGCTTTGCTGAAGCGTAAGGGACTAATATGTTGCCGCCTGTTAACACAGTGGTTCTCAGCTGGCACAATAATGGAGATTGCTTTGCTGCAACAATTGGGACTAGTTTGCTGCCGGAAGGCAGATTTGTGCTCTATTCATACTGGAAAAACCATGTTCAAATACCAGGGTACTGGCCTAATGCCCTGGTCGAAAACAGTGGTGGAGACAGCTGGCGAAACCAGCCTGCCCCGGGGGAATTTGTACGACTTGAGGGGTTGCATGGCAAATTGCAGAGAGTTTCTGACCGCACCAATACCCTGAACAAGAGTACAGCAACTTCCGCCTGACTGCGCACCCAGACACACGAGAGTGTACTGCAAAGTTGAAGTGATCGAAAGCTTCTCACCGATTGTCATGGTTCTGGTCGTAGTAGCGGTGGCCCCTGCGCGGCACGACAGGACCAAAACTTCAGCTGTCCGTCAGCCAAGTACAGGCTGGCGGACGTTTGGGGCCGACAGAAGCACACAAAGACTGCCGACGCATGCATACTCCACAAGAACTCCCAGGATTGAATAAAGAATAAAAGAAACCAAGACAGCACTTTATGGAATAAATACATCTTCTGGCTTCACCTGCCGTCGTCGCAGTTGCCAAGAGCATCGCAGATGATCTGGCCGACGACGTTCTGAAGCAGCTTTCGGTTACCGGTCTGCAACAACAACATTGTTACTCAAGAAAATCAATGCTATTATGCCACTTTATGGGTATGCTTAGATATGCAATAATGATGAGGGATTTTCCCCGCATGCCGCGCAAATGCGAAAGGGGTTCAGCCAGCAGACACAGTTATTGGCAGCGTGTGCAACACATAACATGCTTACAGCACATATGAACACAATACAGATGTGCAACAACAAAGATATGCCTTAAATGCAACGGTTTACATTTAGTCAGCACGCCATGGTCCGGACCCCACCTCCGTTGTTGTCGATGCTGCGCTCACTGCAGCAGCTGAGCCGGCGAAGAAGATGCAGCAGAGGGCCAAAAGAGTAAATCGAGAGGTCTCCATGGCTGCAATTGGTATGGTGCAAAATATTCTGTTCACGCGGCTCTTGTCCTTGCTAGTTCAAACGGGAAGCTGCGCCGTGGCTACCGCAGCTGGTCATTTTTTGACGTTTACTGGCCCATTAGACGCCACGTTGTTCTTTCCCGCCTTTGACTAATCTTCTTGCCTCGCAGGGCTCAAACAACCCGACAGCCCCCGTTTCCACGTGGAAACTTGCACGCTCGACGAACCGGAATCTCTCTGTGGCAGCTGCTGTCTGTGCATGCACCCCTGTGAACGCCGTGTGCATTTCTGGGAGCCTTCATGCGCAGCTTGCGCCTGCAGTGCACTGTCAGCTGAGGCTGGCTTCAAACAACCACTAATCTATTTCCACGTGTGTGAATGAACATGCGCCCTTTGCCAAGCCCGGATAGGGCCTAGTACACAGATGCACCTCCTTCTGTCTTGGACCCTATGGTCATGAGCAGGCGTCATGACCATCACTGGGACGGTGCATTGCATAAGCGTCGGAGAAATCTAGGATTGTGTAACAGAGAAAACACAAGCTGTGCCTCTTGTGGTGAAAGACTGATTGTTCCACAATGGAAAACACAAGGGTGGGTTCTTGTTCCATAAGGACTTAAGGAACACAAAGGGGGTGCATGCAGAAACACAAGCATCTATGGAACACAAGGTACCACAAGCTCTGAAACATAAACATGGCACAATCAGCTTTAAAAGCGTGCACTCTGGTGTGCTTGATAGCTCAGAGAGCCTGAGAATAGCTTGTAGATATCCTGTTACAAGGCAGCCCAGCCATGAGAGCTATGGACAACCTATTCCGCAAAAGGTAAAGCAAGATGCTTCAAGCAAGTTGCACTTCAAGTTGGCATAGTTTCCCGCTGGGGCTGCAAGCCTACACACTACTGGTATCGAAAGCACATAACTTTGTCTTGTTGGAGACACGACAGCACACAAACAAGCGCAAGTACCAAAGGTTAGTGCCTAGTGACAGTTTGTTAACATCCCTTGCTCCCTCCGCTTTCCTTGACACACCTCGGCGAGTCCTGCGCAGCACCTGCATAAACGGCAGGAGAAGAAGTCATTCTTACTAGCAGCCTGCTTGAATAATTGTCAGAATATGCCGTGCGCACCACTAGTCTCACCTGTGCATCTTCTCAAGACAAGTCTCCCGAAACCCTGTGCCACTGGCCAGCCAGGTTAATCACACGTAGTTCAGCATTGCGAAGCGAAGCTGAAACTCACCTGGGCTTCGACAGTTCTTCGAAGAATGATTTAACAAGCAGCACAAGTTCAAATGTGCTGCTGCGTGACGTGGACCACGGCACAGGTCGAGGCAGATTTTCACAAGTGCTTTTACAAGCTGGACCCTGACAAGTGCATCCAATTGGAGTTGTTTGGAGCTGGCAAGGTACCGACGGAAAGCTTGTGATGTTTACAACACACACGACTGTTGAGATCTGAAAAATATGTCCCATACGGGTCACAACTAATTGCCAAAGTGCTCCCCTCAGGAGCAGTTGTGGAACACATGTGAATTAATTGAAACACAAGCACAGCTTAGTCACTTGTGGAACACAAGCTAAGATTTAATGTAACAGTGTTACTGTTACACATAGCATACTTGTGTTTCCGTCGAGTGTGGCGAAAACACAAGCCAGGCTGCTTGCTTATGTTCCCCAAGCAACATTACAGTGTAACACAAGCTCATCATAACTTATGGAACAGATCATCGACCTATGTAACATAAGTCTGCTTGTGTTACATCAGGTACTTGTGTTACACACATGCAATTTCATAAGCTAGGATTTCTCCGACGAGGACATGAAGGCTAGGGGTAATTACCCCTAATGAAGGCCAAAGGGCACGTGCAAATATTTGCATTAATGGCCAACAAAAATGTGTGAGATTAGCTGGCCGCTCAGAAGAGGCTGTTCTTATAAGTTTCCCCATATCTCGGGGTGGATCGCCAACCCTAACATGTTGCATGATTTTCATTGAAGGTCCTGAAATGGCCTCAATATGATCAAAATTATCGTATTTATAACTCATCTATTCTGTTGTTCTTTGATGCCTCAACAGCGAGATTCACGTACAGTGCACCCTGATGTTGCGAGAGTTGAAGAGGCGGCACGGCAGTTCAACATTGTCATGCATGCATGGGTTTGCCGACCTGTAATAATAATAATAATGCTCTCATGAGGGCATTTGATGGCCATCTTGACGACTAAGCAGGGCCTCGGCCTCGCCTCGATGATTACGCTGATTGCGCGTGCCGCAAGTGTGGAGCCGCCGCAAACGGGCCCAGGTCCAAACAATCCGGTTCGAGGTTCCTCTGTTTCTTGGACAGGTGAGCGCCCGACTGCTTTTCAATCCTCAGACAAGCAATCGAGCGATCATCCCATTGGATACTGAGTGGCTGCGTGCCGCTACCAATCGGGCAGAGTCTGCGCAATTTTCAGCTTTCTCCTTTGATCGTGAGCATCCGGCAACATAGCGTGCAGTCTCGCTCGATCACGATGCCACCACGAACAAGGTCCAGTCTGGCAGCCGAGAGGAATGAAACCGGAAAGCCTGCTGTTGAATCTAGAGGCGGCCTTTCCAAAGGTAAGAAGTTGGCTTCACTATGTCCTGGACCTTCCTTCGCTTAAAAAGGACCACGCAGAGGTTCGTAACTCAATACACTCTGCAGATTAATGCCTTCTCTCTAGGATCATACTCCAGCGGCAACATGGTCGCCCCAAAAGGTGATAGAAGGCCTCTGATCTCAGTGTCACTGGCACAACTACATGGCGATGTCAAGCCGTGGGCTCACGAGTAACTTGCAAAGGGCACATCATCCATCACAGTCGCCAAGTCCAATGCAACAAAAAAAAAGAAGGAGGTTCGAGGCAGAACTAGCCAGCTGAAGTGGAGGTACGTGTCTGTACTCAGGGTCGAAGATCGGAGGCAAGGCCAAGCTGCCCGTGACGCTCATCAGCGGCTTCCTTGGGGCCGGCAAGACCACGCTGCTGCGCCACCTGCTGACCAACAGTGAGGGCGTTCGCTGTGCTGTCATCGTCAACGACATGGCTGAGCTCAACATCGACGCTGCCCTGCTCAAGAACGCCAAGCTGGTCCAGGTATCTGCTCCCTTTTGCCGCACACTGCCCCAATGCAGAGAAGAATGTCTGCATTTGAGGGATTCAAACCTATTGGTGGCGCACTTACACTGTAGCTGCACTTATCAAACCCTGCTCTTCTTTGAGTTTTTATCACTCGTTTTATTATGCAAAAGGGGAGGCGGCAGGGCTCAGCATGGGTGCACTGCTGCATGCTGGTTGCGCATGAGACTTTGCCTAGTGCGGTTATTGAGCACTTCTCTCGCATTTATATATATATATATATATAGGACTGTAGGACTGTATATGTAGGACTCTACTGGGCTGCAGCTAGGTTAGAGGCCCCACGGTGTGGCTGCTGACACGCTGTGTGAATGCCCTATGGCCATTTGGCTTTGGCTTTACCGACCTGTAATAATAATGATGATAATAATTGATGAGACTGTGTCTGCACGAGTGATCCGCCTAATGCTCAGGGTATGTCAGCTGGAGATTGTGCAATCCACTAGCACACGTGCAGAAAGATCTGGTGAAGCTCACCGATGGGTTCATCTGATGCGTACCGCGGGGCCAAAAGAGTCCTCTGTCTGTTGCTCTAGTGACACGGCTCGCAGTTCCTTGGTTGGTCATTTACTCTTTTTGCATGACTAGTGGCTCCGGCTCAACAGGAGCTTCACGATGGTGAAGCTGAGCAATGGGCGCATCTGCTGCACTCTGCATGACAAAGAACCCCTTTCAGACTCTTCCTCGCTCTTCTAATCCCATTAGTAGTTTACAGTAAGTTCACGTTCTGCGCGACTGATATTGCAGGCACAAGAGGAGCTAGTGTAAAGGAACAACAGGGGCATGTCAGTGTGCAGCAGGCAGCTGCAGATTGCAGGAGTCGCACAGCTTGCTCCTTTATACGAACAACTTTACTCTCATGCATTGTCACTACATGTTTCCTGGATGGATGCAGGCAAAGGAGGAGCTGGTGGAGCTGAGCAACGGGTGCATCTGCTGCACTCTGCGCGCCGACCTGCTCCGTGAAGTCACACGCCTCGCGAAAACGGACGCCTTTGACTACCTGCTCATCGAGTCCACCGGCGTCAGCGAGCCCATGCAGGTGACACACAATCAAACTGTCGCTCAACTGTCATCGTTCTAAGAAGAGGAGATCAAAAGGCCGTCAAAATATCTAGCAATCCATGGCTGGTTAGATGCCCTGCCATCCTCCACATCAGCTACTGGGGCATGGAATAATCCATTGCAAATGTGGCAACCCCCAGGAGGTTGTCCTGCCATGTGACAGCATGCCAAAACCATGGCAGCTCAATGGACAAGCGCATCATCAACTCTCACTAGTGAAGGATGGCGCTGCATCCCACATGGTCCCACATGTGTCCTTCACTGAGTATCACCATGCGCCAAATCTAAGGGGGCATATATGGCCATATGGCTATATAGGCAAAAATGGACAGAGAAGACAGAGGAGTGAAACAAGCCAAGTGGAGGGGATCCTGTTTGGCACAGGTGGCGGAGACGTTCACACTGGATGTGGATGATGGCACGCAGACAGAGCTCAAAGACATCGCTGAGCTGGACACCTGTGTGACTGTGGTCGATGCAGGTGTGGCCCTCTTCAACACAATTCTCAGTTCTACTAAGAATTTTTTTTGCAGTGCTCCCTGGTGACATATTCCGGCTTTGTCCATTGCCTGGTTTTGAACCGCTGGGTTCTTGCAGGTGGCTGGTCTGTGAGTCATGCCCAATGCAACAGCAGCAGCTCTTTCGAATGATAGAATAGCACTAAAGCCTGTGTACATCAAGTGTGTTATTACAAGAAGTTAGTATCTCATAATCTTGTGGGTGGTTTGGTTTGGTGGTTTGTAGGTCAGCTGATGGCCAACTTTGCATCGCTCGAGACATTGAAGGAGAAAGACAACAGTGTCGAAGACGAGGACGATCGCAACGTTGCTGACCTCATGCTCGACCAGATCGAATTTGCTGATGTCATCGTGCTGAACAAGGTGCGTGGAGTTCTGGCCTTCCACTTCCAGCAGTAGCGCAAAGTACCACTTGCGAGTGTTTCCAAGTTTCTCTGTGGATGTATGGATGTCATGCTGGGTGCTGACTCTGACGATGTGAGTCAGACATCTGATCAGCCCTAGGTGGCTGGAAAAGGTGTAATCGACTGAGCAAGGCAGATCTTGAAGTGCTGTACAATAAGACTGATCTGAGGGAGTGGGCGTCATTAAAGCCTAGCCGACTATCAATGCAGCAGTTGCAACTGCTCTGTTTGAGCTGCAGGCTTGTATTTTAGGGTTTAGTGTTTAGGGTGATTATACCTAAAGTCAAAGGAATAAATATAAACCCTTAACACATGCCCTATGCATTATCGGCTGAAGCTGACGTATGTGACATGCGGGCGCGAAATGCACGAAATGCAGTGTGTCACTTTTGACTCGGAGCTGCACTGCCATTGCAACTGTGAGGCATGCACTAGGAATAAAAGCAGATGCGTGCATGACATGCAGGCACACTGCATGACTCACTAGGAGACTTTCAAAGTTTCAGCAGGGGCAAGACCAATTTTTGCCAGGCTAGTGCCAAAGAGAATCACCTTGCTTGCTGCAGAGAGCGGGTACCGAAGAACAGATGGTGATTAAAAGGAGATGAAAATGTTGATGTCATTACTTGTGCAGGCGGACTTGGTCAGTGCGCCAGATATGAACAAGCTCAAGACGCTGCTGCGGCACCTCAACACCGAAGCTGAGGTGATCCCCTCGAAGGAGAGCAGAGTGGCGCCCAAGACAATCATGGGCACCGGCAAGTTCAGCTTGGAGAAGGCTGAAGCCGCTCCAGGCTGGCTCAAGGTGAGGGTCACTCCGGATTGTTATTGTTACATGATTTGGAATACAGCAATGGCAGCCTTTCTCAGCATTTTAAACCATAGCATGCAAATCATAGCGTCTTTGTAGTACTAAGAATGGACTGAACCCAATGCACGAAACCGTTTTAATGCGCCAGGCGATGAAGGAGGAGCAAGCGCCAGTGCCCGAGACAGAGGAACACAGCTTCTTTCTGCATTTGCAATCTTAGCATGTAAATCATAGCGTCCTTGAAGTACTAAGAATGGACTGAACTCAATGCACAATCTCGTGTTCATGTGCCAGGCCATGAAGGAAGAGCAGGCGCCAGTACCCGAAACAGAAGAGTATGGCATCAGCAGCTTTGTGTACAGGGCACGCCGCCCCTTTCATCCGCGCCGGTTGCACAGCTTTCTGACCACCTACTTCACACTGCAGCAGCCCGAGTTCGGCTTGGAGGGTCCAGATGAAGACGAAGAAGGTGATCGCCTGGCTTCTCACACCCTTCATTGATCAGTGCAGACTGGTTCTGTGTTACACGCACATATGGTGCTTCATGGTGTCAATGTGGTCATTCTGAGGTATGCCAAATGATTTGAAGGTGGTAGCTAAGTTGCTTTTGTACACTTAAATTCCTCCGGATTAGTGGGACTTGCCAAATGATAGCCTTTCATGCTTGAAGCATACCAAATCCAGTTTTCAAAGAGCTCTCACAACTGGCATGCTGTGAACTCACTGCTGTCAGAGCAACGTGCTGCCAACACAACCATGATGACAAAACCGGCAGAATTACGCTTTTCAGGATTGAAAAACAGGAATAAAAAGTGAGAAGTGGACTCTGACTGTGTGCAGGTGACACATGGATGAAAGACGCTGCAGCCCCAGAGGAAGAAGCTGTTACCAAGGAGCCAAGTCCGGTGGCGGCTGCAGTAGCTGCTGCGGCGGCTGCTGCGGCCGGTGCAGCTGCCACAGAAGTCGACCCGGAAGCTGCGCTGGCCAGGCAGAAGCTGATGATCTCGACATTCGGTCAGCTGCTGCGCTCCAAGGTGCTGTCCTGTCAGATCAGAAACATCCACTGAAGCTTCACATGGTATTCACAACATAGGGGATTGTCTTCTGGTAGAATTTCTATGTTTATATTAGGGTTTAGGTTTAGGGTTACCCTACACCCTAAACCCTAACCCAAAAAAATAAATATAAAATTATTAAATATAGTCATCCTGCCTCATGCTGATGTTGGGAGTCGATTCAGGAGAGTGCATGCCAAAGAAAGGCATTTCCTGTCTTTCCCCCCAATCATATGGGTAAATCACCAGCGCAGTGCAAGCATTGTTGGTTGAAAGCAGCAGCCGTGGGGATGGCCGGCTAAGCATGTTTTTTTAAGTATTGAACACTGTTGTGTGACATTGTCAGTCAGTCAGTCAGTCAGTCGATTGCACCTTTTCCAGCCACCTAGGGCTGATCAGATGTCTGACTCTGATCGTCAGAGTCAGCACCCAGCATCACATTCACATCCATAACAAGCGAGTGGTAGACTCAATCTACTATCCAAATTTCCATACATCTAGGGGAACCTTAATCTAAATTTTGATTGCCTACACCCTTGAGAGATGCAGATGAATCATGGGGCGCGACAGGGGTTCATGTGGCTGGGCGGGCGCGATGACACAATGGGTGACTGGAGCCAGGCCGGGGGAATATTGCGTATAGTACCGGGGGGACCCTGGTTTGCAGCGTTGCCTGAAGAGGCGTGGCCGGAGGACGATCGCGCGCGCGCCGACATCCGCAAGGTGCGCCTATCTTGGAAACCTTTTGCCATGTTAAAACGAAACAGTTTTGCCGCCTAAACAGGGGACCATCCAGCCATTATTGAACACAGTTTACCTCTACACCCTCAATATAGGAGCTGTTCTATCATGCATCGTGCCTGATGATGCAAATGTCCCTGGACCACAATTTCATCAAAGTGGATCCCGGCAGGGCAACAAGCGCTGTTATGGTTCAATTTCATTGGCAGGATGATCTTGTGAGTGTTTCCAAGTTTCTATGTATGGATGTGATGCTGGGTGCTGACTCTGACGATCAGATCTCTAGAGTCAGACATCTGATCAGCCCTAGGTGGCTGGAAAAGGCTTAATCGACTGACTGGCTACACCCTCAATATAGGAGCTGATCACAGACTTCATGCCTTTGCTCAATGTTTCTACCCAGAAGCTATTTGGGATGACTGAGGCCCTGATGTGGCTGTGTGCTTTCCAGGATTTTGAGGGGGACTCAGGCGACCGCAGACAGGAGCTGGTCTTCATTGGCATTGACACCCATCGCCAGGCGCTCAGCGCAGAGCTTGACAGGTGTGATACCCTATAACATTTATAACCCTAAACCCTAAATAACATTTTCGGGGTTTTGAGTGGTGTGTTTGTCAGTTGGTGGTTTCAGGGGTACGCAGAGCAGAGTTTGACAGGTGTGACACCCTATAACCTTTTCAGGGGATTTAAGTGCTGTGTTTGTCAGTTGGTGGTTTCCGGGTTTTTGCTAATCTACCTATTACTGCCATGCCATGGAACAAAAGGATTTGGTATTGGATGTGTCTGATTGGCTGAAACTGCAATTGTGGATGGTTAAAACCCTTACCATTCTTATGCCTACATGCAGCAATATAGGGCTTTCTTTTCTGGTCTGCTTGGTGTGGGCATTCTTTAAACAGTGTTTGGGTTTTTTGACAAATTTCGGCAATTGCTGCACAGGTGCCTCATGACGGACATGGAGATTGCCAGCAAGGATGCAATCGAGGGAGGGCATCTCTTTCTGGAGTGGCCAACAATCAAAGACATGGTGGTCGAGGTGGAGGTGACTGATGATGACTCATCATCTGATGAGGATGAGGTAAGCAATGCCTCGATTGACAAGCAGGCAAGCGCTTCAAGACTGGCAACTCTCTGCACGTGACCTCTTGTGCCCAGTAGGGGTAATTAAATGCTAACTTAGTATTTAATTACCCCAGTGCCCAGCATGGGTAGTTAATATATTATATTTTAATT
Source organism: Coccomyxa sp. Obi (assembly GCA_020887355.1). Lineage (NCBI taxonomy): Eukaryota > Viridiplantae > Chlorophyta > Trebouxiophyceae > Coccomyxaceae > Coccomyxa > Coccomyxa sp. Obi. Next base: position 3,412,483 of record AP024990.1, on the reverse strand, counting down.
ACCCCTAGTGCCAAGCCAAAGCACACGCGATCTGCCTTTTCACAATTTTCTCGCAGCGTGTTGTGTGTGTGGAGAGTAGACAAAGTCGGATTATGCTCTTTGTGCGCAGGAGTTACTGGAGAAGTCATTCAAAGATGCAGATATTTCGTCTGCATCGCCCAAGGGGAAAAGAGCGGCTGCAGCTGCTGTCTTGACAGGTGAAGAGCCGGATGGTGTGTCACCTTCAAGCAAGGTGCTGCGATCTGGCAAACGCATCGCGCCAGCATCTGGAGCAGCTTGATGCAATGAAAAATTTTGGTACCTATATTTAGGGGTAGTGTTTAGGGTTTAAAACCCCTAAACCTTAAACCCTTAATAAAAATATAGGTAGTGGAACTTTGTCATTAGTGTCAAATGTGGGGACCCAAGAAGCCACCAGTTCACATTGCATGCTGAATCTGGCATCTTGAAAGAAAGCAAGGCCAGGGGGTCCTAGAATGAGAAATTGTGGTTTCCATATACCACCTGAGAAGGCCACATGGGGCATGCTTGTGAAATTTTGAATCAGCGTGAGGCTAGGGAACTACACTTATGCACTGCCATGCCAACTGTGCTCGAGAAATGTGGGGGATTTGGAGGGGGTGAGCCGGCACCTCTTTCGAGCACCGGACATTACCGGTCTTTGCACTTGTAGCCGCAAATGCATCCATTTTGCATCCATTTCAGTTGATGGGATCAGGGCCATGGGGAGGTCCTCAGGGGCAAGAGATTGGGACCTTTGATGTGGAACACACTAATATTCAAGTTCAATTGCTTGCAAAATTGAAAATGAGTAGGCTTTGTCATTCTATGGCAAGAGCCTTGTAACATGCTCCTGATGCTTCATGACTTGAAGTCCTGCACCCTATAGAGGCACGGCCAACTATTATGTGCATGCCAAATGGTGCCAGCCAAGCACTTTTGGCAGCCTCAATATGCCCATGAACTGTATGGCATGACATCAAGATAGAGGCCACTCTTTGCTGGGCAAGAATGATTTCATCAAAGATGAGTGGCTGGCGCTTGCACAGCCATACTTGCTCTGGATCAGTTTCAGGTAACTTGCACATGTGGATATTCTGCACCTGGCCAGGTCACCTGCAGGTCCAGGTGGCCATCATGGCCATCAAGCATGATGCACTGCTTGCAAAGTGTTATCTTCTTATGTGTTGTACCGGTTGCGCGTGGTTAGGCTGGCCAGGTAGGGGTAATTAACTCACTCAGGTAGGGTAATTACCCCTATGGCCAGGGCTGTGCGCATTCAATTGCATCCAACTTTGCAGCTCTCATGCAGCTGCATGGAACGCAGGTGGCCTGATGTAGGCACGCCACCGCAGACACACCGTGAAGCTTCGCATTCTACTCGCCGTTCAGGCGGTTCAGAAGATCAGCTCCGCACATCTGCTCTTGTATTTGGGCATTTGATTGGCTTCGAGACTATACTGCGAAGCCTGTTATAGAGGTTCCTACCTTAAAAGCTTCTCTATTTTTGGCAACTGCCGCAGGGCCGGAGCTCTTCCTCTTCCTATTTTTCAAGGGCTTAAGTAGGGCCTTCTGAAGTGTATGGCAGACGGCAGCCCTGCTTTGTTTTCGGGAATACCTCTTTGGGCCGATATCTTGCTCTCGGCTGGGTGCGTGTGTATCTCTGCGTACTTTGCTGGAACTACACTTGGCGTTCTCAGCCTCGATAAAATCGGCTTGCAGATCATTGCAAAGGCGTCGGACGATGAAAAGGAGCGTGCGCATGCAAGTGCGTCAAAGCTCCTCTGCCTGCACCTGGAAAAGATCTAGCACAGATATATTCAGCACATCGTGCACTCTTTCTGTAAAAGCTGAGTTGTCGCTTTGATAGCCTTTCTATGCATAGCATCCCTGAATTGTAATCTGATCAACCCACGGGTTAACTACTGCGTTTCTGATTCAATACTGCTCTTTGCCTACTGATCAGAGGCAATCTTGCCAGTACGTGAGAGAGGAAACTGGTTGCTCTGTACGCTCCTCATTGGAAACACAATCGCAAATTGTGAGCAGCCCCTCCTTGTGCTATTTCCTACTTGCTTGTAACCCTCATTATGGCTCTGCCCCAGCTCTGCCCCAGCTCTGCCTGCCTGAACTGCTGCAGCTCAGCTACTGCTGTATATGTACAGTGATGTCATCATTCTGAAATGTTTCTTGCTGCAGCTTTCCTTTCCATCCTGTTGGCCGGCTACACCTCAGGCATTCTTGGTAAGACATGTCTTCCGTTGTCCTCAGATCCAACCTCAGCGGCAATGCCTACATGACTTGCATCTCTTGCAACATAATATTTTTTCAGTGGGCCACAATGTTGCATGGGATATGATGTTTGCCACAGATGAGCTCTCTTCTGTTTTCTGCTCTTACTAACACCTGTGTGTGTGTGCGCATGTGCTGTGTCCAGGCCTTGTCCTGTCGACAGTGCTTATTGTCATCTTCGCGGAAATCATCCCGCAGGCGTTCTGCTCGAGAAATGGGCTCCTGTTTGGCGCCAAGACAATCTGGATCATCCGCATCTGTATGGTTGTGTTGGCCCCGGTCGCTTGGCCACTCTCATTCATCCTTGACAAGGTGCAGACTCACCTGATCAGCTAGCTCTGCTAATTCAGATAACCATAGGTGTTGCATTGCCTGTGTATGCATTTGAGTAGCAACTGCCACTGGCCTTATTAATCATGGGACCGCCATAGATTGCCATGTCGTGTCAATGGGAAGACATCATCAAGAGATTTCCATGTTTTCCCATTGGCTCAGGCTGACATGGGGCCTCTTGTTTGTGACCAATTGAAGGAGGATTGACTTTCACAGACTTGGTGTCATTGCATGTCCTTGCGACTGTCAATATGGTCATATGCCAACTCCTGTGACACGTCAACATGTCTGCATGTCTTTGCGACTGCAAATATGGTCATATACCAACTCCTGTGACACGTCAACTTGTCTGCATGGTGCACAGATACTTGGACACGAGGTGGGGAACATCTACACTCGCTCGGAGCTCAAACACCTCATCCAGATCCATGTGGAAAACCCGGTGCATCAGGTGAGTGCAGTGCAAATCGATTTTTACCGTGATGTGACCCACTTTATCATTAGTTAATCACGAGTCAGCGCAGTGCAAATCGACTACCGTGATATGGTTCACTTCATCATTGATTGATCATGAGCAGCAGTGTGCTATCTGCCAGAGAGTGCAGCAGGAATCCATCATGTGCCCTCAGTTCACATCCAGTTCATGTCACTTCCAGCTGGCTTACAAAGTGGCCGTCCATATCCTTTGTAGCATGAGTTTGTGTCCGTGACTTGGAGAATATGCAAGTCTGACATGCTGTCTGTATGACATCATCGCAGGAAGAATCTGGTCTAACCATAGAGGACCACCAGTTGCTGTCCGGCGCACTAGACTACAAGGTGTGTGCCCCCAACATGTGTTGTGCAAGTTTCGGCGGCGGATAGGATCACTCTGCTTGTTGATATGCCAGACTCACTCCAGAAGATCAATCACACCAATGATTGGAGGATTGTTGCATGAGCATGCATTGGAATCCCGGTGATATACAAAATCTGACTGTCATTGGACACACAATGCAGCAACCATTAGGTGGAGGCAGAAAGCATTTCTCAAACACTCTGCTTTCTACCCCTCAACCAGGGATTTTCTGGTGTAAAACCCCAAATCCACCATTGCACTCAGGAAGAAAAATTATCACTATGAAAGCCCCTTCACCCTAACCCTAACCCCTAAACTGCGCTACCCTAACTAAAAGTGTTTGAGAAATAATCTCTTGGTGAGGTGGACACTGTAGTCATATCTTGCACCACCACTGTGCACAACCCTTCCAATGCAGCAGATACCTTGTGCGTGGTATGTTGATAGTGTCTGTGTATTGATGCAGGACAAGCGGGTGAAGGATGTAATGACGCCCATGAACAAGGTGTACATGATAGAGGCGGGCGTGCGGCTGAACTTTGAGCACATGTTGGAGATCTACAAGAGCGGCTACACGCGCATCCCGGTCTATGACAAGGACCCCCAGAACATCATCGGCATCCTCTACACCAAGGATCTCATCCTGGTCGACCCGGGTGCGCCTATCTATGCAAGAGACTTGCGGAAAAGCACATTATTTGCTACTACAGAGACATCTTAAGCTGAGAAACGTCGTAAGCTGAGGAATAATGTGAGGTACGTGACACATCAACCTAGCGAATCTGCAAGAAGAGCTTGCATGTGAGTTTAAGAGCTTCCCTGATGCACTGTGGCCCTTGCATAATCGATTGCAGCGTGCTGAGTGCGAAAGATAGTTGTTTTGAGAAGCGTAGGTCGGAGCTGTGCTTTACAAGGGGCCCATGTGCGATGGCTTCACAGTGCTCGGTTTCTTAAAATATATAAATTCGAATCTAATTGAATAATTGTTTGTGCAGATGATGAGCTGGAGATTCGCACGCTTGTGACCTTCCAGGGAAAGGACACAATCCAGTACATCCTGGACATCACCCCTCTCAATGAGGTCAGTTCATTCGCCAGCAGCACCCCTGTTGTGGAAACGAGTGAACCATTGACCCTAAATGGTTTCAATAAATGTAGGATCCCTTCCCGCATTTCACTATGCTGTCCCTGGTGCTCAAGCTGTTTTAGGACCATATTATACCCCTGATCCCTAAAATATAAACCCTAAAACCATAATAACGTCACTGTGCTCTGCCAGGTATTCAAGCTGTTCAAGACCAACCGGACGCACATGATGCTGGCATGCGCGCTGGACAACCCATCGCAGGTTCCCGGCAACATCCTCTCGGTCCGCTCGCAGCAAAACTTCCTCGCCAAGGGCGCTAAGCACATGACAGGCGCGGTGCCCTTGCTGCCGCCATTGTAGGAGAATTGGTACATGTAGTGACACAGTGTGTGCATTTGATTGGCATTCGCTAGTGTCAGCTATGTCAATTGATGCGTCTTATGTCATCAGGCTGAATGAGGTGAGTCCGGGTGAGATTGGTGACAAGGTGTGGAAACCCAAAAGCAATTCATATGAGATTACCAAAGGGGACAACTCTTCAATGATCACATCCATGGCATGCTTGCTGATCCGGCTGTTGCCTCGTATATAGGTGTCATCACGCTGGAGGACGTTTTGGAGGAGGTGATTCAGGACGAGATCATTGACGAGACAGACAACTTCGAGAGCAACGAGCACAGCGTGCCCGTCGTGCGGCGGCCCGGCCGCGACCGCCCAGACGTCTCGGCCTATCTCGCGCTCTTCGAGCACAAGATCCGGGACCAGAACAAGCTGTCACCTGCCGAGGTGCAGGCTGTGTCGGCATTCTTGTTGACCGCGGTCCCGGAGTTTGCCATCTTCGCCTCTGTGGACACTGTGCTCAAGGTGAGGGGCATTCTCTGTCCTTATCTCCAAGTTAGCACATTTTAGGGTTTAGGATTTCCTAAACCCTAAATATCCTAGGGTTTAGAGCACCCTAAAACCTGAATATTGAAAATAAAAATACTGTTGTCTCTTTTGAGGAGCTGGGGTGGCTGGACTTTGCCCCCAGTTGGACCCTTCCTAGTCTGCATGCAAACCAACCCAGCATGGTTGAAGGTATACTCTAATAATAGAGTGTCTTATGGCACTGCTGGTTCAAAGTGCGCATATCCTCGGCGGCAGACATCGCAAGATCTGATGGCGTATTGTTATCTGCCAGTCACCACGAGCAGCCGAGCAATTTGCATGTCCTCTTCACAGACATATGAAAGTCAAGCAGAAAGTTCCCTTTCTTGCTGTCATACAAGAGACACTCGCCAGTGACTGCTGCGAAACTCATTACTGAGGCTGTTGGCTTCCCAGATACCATTTCTCAAACACTTCAGTCAGGGTTGTAGATTTTGGGGGGTAACGGGTTAGGGTTTTGGATAAGGGGAAAAGTGGCGTTTGCAGTAATAATGTTTCTCCCTGAATGCAATGGTGGATTCAGGGTTTTACACCTTGAAAGGTTCCCTACTTGTGGGGTGTAGAGCAAAGTGTTTGAGGAATAAAGTTTGAGGGTGTTGGCTTTGGCAGAGCCTCGTGCGCCAAGCGGAGATGATAGACACTGAGGGGAGCGACAGCGACGAGGATGGAATGGGCGACGCGCATTCGCGGCCGGACCCGACCACGTTGTCTGGCAACGAGCAGCTGCTGTACACCCGCGGCGTTCCCTCCAAGCACTTCACCCTCGTGCTCCAGGTGTGCCCACTCCTCAGTCAGTCAGTCCATTACACCTTTTCCAGCCACGTAGGGCTGATCAGTTGTCTGGCTCTGATTGTCAGAGTCGGCACCCAGCATCACATCCATACATTCACAAACACATTTTTTATATTTTTTTAAATTTTATTTAGGGTTATATATTTTAGGGTTTAGGGTTTTATATTTAACCCTAGATCCTAAATGGAAACCCGTAAAAATTTGCAGCACTGATTCACTGGTAATAGGTAGTCTTTGTCAAGATGGAGAGGCCTTCCAACACTTGAATGGGTCACAGAGTAGGATTGATCTCAGATCTCTGACCTCTTCCGCCTCCTGAATGGGTGCAAGGACTCACTGGACTATATTGAAACCCTTAAAATATATATAGAATACAAACCCTAAACTTTAGAATTTAAAAATGTATTGGTGACTCTGCCCTTGACAGGATCCAGGAGGTGAAAGAGTCAGAGGTCTCGAAAAAATCTTATTTTTGACCCATTCGGGTGCAGGGGGGCCTTTCCCTGTTGGCAGAGACTCACTCCTGATAGAGCCTCTCTGACTTCCAACGATTTGTTGGCAACAAACTCGACTCATTATGGGTAGAAGCCTTCTTTCAGGCATCCAGGTCTAGTCTTGTGGTAGTTGTCCTTGTCAAGAAAAGCATAGACCCAAGCGATTGAAGTCACGCCACTCTGCCATCACATGGGTGATCTCAAAGAAATTTCTCGATCCCTTTAGCAACAGAATGCCATTATATTCCGAGGGGTTTAGGGGTTCATGCCTTGCCAGGGCCGTGTGGGTGTACACGCGGGCGAGGAGCACTTCCTATCAAAGTGGGACCCTCAAGATTTGACAGATTCCTTGATCCCTTTGGCAAGAGAATGCCTTTATGTTCCGAGGCGTTCAGGGGTGTGTGCCTCGCCAGGGCGAGGAGCGCTTCCTTTCAGGGCTGGGACCCTTAAGATTATGTCGGTATGTTCCAAGGGTTTAGGGGTTTACGCTTCGCCAGGGCCGTGTGGATGTGCACGCGGGCGAGGAGCGCTTCCTGTCAGAGCTGGGACCCTTCAGTTTGGCAACAGAATGTCGGTATAAGATCAAGAGATACAGTAGAACAATCAAGGGTCGGTATGTTTCAAGGGGTTTAGCGGTTTATGCTTTGCCAGGGCCGTGTGGATGTGCACGCGGGGGAGGAGCGCTTCTTGTCAGAGCTGGGGCCCTGGTCGGTGCTCGGCCAGAAGGCACTGGGGACCGACGAGTACATCCCGGACTTTGATGCGCGCGCAACCGGCGGCTGCCGCATGCTGCGCATACACGCCGACGCCTACCGAGCGGCTCTGCGCATGGGCAAGACCGACCAGATCGTGGGCCTGCGCGCCATGCGCCAGCTCACTCAGGTGACTAAAACATCCCTTACATAATCCCTTGATATATCCACGCGGATGCGTACCGAGCGGCTCTGCGCATGGGCAAGACCGACCAGATTGTGGGCCTGCGCGCCATGCGTAGCTCACCCAGGTGGTTGTCATTGTCATTGTCATTGTCATTGTCATTGTCATTGTCATTGTCACAACACCATTATCAATTAGAGACCCTTGGGAGCCACCTGAGGCTCATTGGTCTTTTGTGCCAGCCATGTTGTGGTAAGAGTGGCATCTGACAATCTTGTGTTACATTTGTGAGCAGGCGTTGGACTACAAGCCGCAGCAGGTGCGCAGCCATGCGCTGCAGCCGTCAGTAAGCCTGTCTCCCCGTAACGCGGCGTTGCCTCCAACTTCCGTTGCCGCTGCAGCTGGGGGCCCTCGGGGATCCACCAATGGCAGAGATGCTCCTGCAGAGGGGGAACCCGTTGTCAATGGCATAGCTGACTCAACCTCCAGTCAGCCTGCCTCGAATCAATCATCATACTCTGAAGATGCAGTCGACAAGGTGTGATGTGGAATTCAGCGGAAGATGTAAATAGCAACTCTGCCTGTCAGTGTAGCGTATCAGGCAGCAAATAAGTCAATGATTGACCTCGACCTTTCTACCTCAAAGAGGGCAATTGATATTTTGTCATGCAAGACCGAAGTGTTGCGAGCCTGAAACTCCCGGGAAAGGCACACAATGAAGCGAAGTATTGGAACACGAGCGCGAGAAACCACAAATTTGCAATGGCAATGATCTCATTTTCATGCTTTTTTGATCTCATTTTCATGCTTTTTTGTTCGGGCCTGCTAATGTTGTGCCAACAGTCCATTGCCAGTCATGAAGTCTCGGTCGGAGCATCATGAAGTGACCTCCTGAACACCGTGTGCTCGGCAGCTGTGAAATGACTATCTTCTGGAGTTCATAGATAGTCCTGACCAGCTTGTACGGTAACAAGTGGCTTCGCAGAAAGTGTGTTCTAGATCTGGGCCCCTCTTGGCTGTGCGTGTGTTCACCTATGGCGTGACATTGTGCGCGAATGAGGTGCAGATGCATGATTCTGAGGAACGTGCCACTCGTATCGTTGGGTCCCTCATATGATTCCCAGCAATTAGATTGCTTTCTGAATAGCTTGAGCTAATGGGTATTGGAAATTTACAGTGGTGCAGCTGAGCAGTGGAGCTGCACTGAGATCGTTTGTGATAACCTGATGTTACATATGTATGCATCGTGTGCATTGAAGTCATGGAAAACTTTGGATATATGTCGACAGGGAGATGGTTGTAAGCATTCGTGTGCAATCATGCCTCATTGCATACTGTAAGATCTGTGCAAGCTACAACCACTGTCATCTGATCTGCCCTTGCAATTGAAGTAAAATTGCATCGGTCTTTCGTCTGAGTCGATCCTTATAAATTTAAGGCATACAGGCTCATGCCCCTGTGGTGCTTCTCCAGAAAGTCGCGGACCTTGGTTACGAAACCTGCATGGAGCACTGACAGCATACACTGATCCTGGTCTTCCAGAGATGTGCCCCGGCTGCAATTAAATTGGTAGCCGCGTTCATGTCAGGCCGCGACAGATGCCGGCGAGCGCGCATCGGTGATGGCGGAAGTCGGCGGCGCGGACGAGGCCGGGCGGCCAGCGCGCTCGATGTAGTCCGGCCGCTCGCACGCCTCGTACTCGTCGCTGAGCGCCTTCACGACCTCGCGCGCGTCGTCAAACTCCTCCAAGTTTTCCACGGTCTTGCGCCCCTCAATCCTGTGGAACATTGGGTATTCCTGCGGCGACAGTACAGGAAACATGTCAGTCAGTCAGTCAGTCGATTACACCTTTTCCAGTCAACTAGGGCTGATCAGATGCCTGACTCTGATCGTCAGAGTCAGCACCCAGCATCACATCCATACATTCACGGAGAAACATGTTCACGCGGGAAACCTCCAGTAATGTTTGTGCATCATTTATGAGGCCTTGCAGGTTGATTATGGCATGGAATGCAGAGTTGAGGAAGAATCTACACCCGATACTAGAACGAGGAAGCAGCTCTTTCTTTATGTCAGTGATGGCTTTCAGCACTGATCAAAACCAAGCAACTCGAATTGCTACTACTTGCACACACATGCTGCTAATAGAAGGGAACCAAAGCGAGCCATGTTAAAGCAGGTCATGAGGATGCGAAGCATGCGCGCCTTGTAGTTTTCCAGGAAGGCCTTGCGCTTGGAGAGCTTGTCGTACTGGCTGAGGCAGCGGTTGAACAGGTGGCGCACGCTCGTGTGGTTGGCCAGCATCAGGCCGCTCACGCGGTGCGCCGTCTTGAGGTATGGCGACTGCCGCGACAGCGCCACCTGTACGCCAGGTCAGACATTTGTGAGATAGTCATCCTCATGCAATCTTCTCAACAACATCAGCCGATCAACCAGGACGCCTCAGGACTGCTGCGACAGTGCCACCTGCACGCCAAGTCAGGCATTACTGAGATAGTCACCCACAGGTAATCGTCTCAAGCCCGTCAGCCGATCAGATGGCAGTTTTGCGGCGCTCATGCGGTGGTGCGCCGTCTTGATGTAAGGGGACTACGCCATCTGCGCGCCAAGTTCAGTAATCATGACGAAGAGTTAGTCACCCTCTCGTGATCCTTCTGTGCCCCTTTTGCAGCTCCTTGTTGGTTGAAAGAATTGGAATGCAGGGTGCTCGCTGACATGCAGACCGAGACCAGATGGAAATTTCAAGGCTGCCTTGACCGCCTTTGTTGGGCCTTCTTGCAGAGCATGTCCTTGAAAGCTCCCCGTTTCATGGGCTGACCGAGGGGTCTTTTTGCAGCCTGTCCTTGAGAACTCCCCGTTAAATGGGCGCGACAGAGGGGCCTTCTTGCAGCGCATGTCCTTTGAAACTCCTCGTCTCATGGGCACGACCGAGGAGAAGGCCATGAAGCAAGCGCATACTTCATATTTCCATTTTTATATTCTGACACTTAGAGGTTTTAGGGTAAGACATAAGGGAAGCACCTGAATGGAAGCGGGGCCCCACTCGATGAAGTTGGCGAGTTTGCGCTCTCGGATCCGCTGCAAGCTCTTATGCACCTGCGTCGGATCCACCTCTCCCTGTGTAGCAACAAAGGCCGAACATCATGGCTGTGAACGACTATTTTATTATTGCACGTTTTCCAGTCCTTATGGACTAGGTACGTCTGGCAGCACCTTTATGGCATCCCTCCATTCCTCTCGATTTTGGCATTTTCTCCACCAGATATATGGCATCACTGTGACTTCCAAGTCCTCCCTGATGTAGTCATTCCAAACTGTACGTCTAGCTTGAAAAACTTCAGCTTATTCTGGCTTTGGCAGGTGATAACGCCATTCCCTCCTAGCAAGTGAGTGGAGAAGAACTGGTGCTTTCCCTCTGCAGCAGTAGCAGAAGTCAAGCACAGAACCTTAGAAGTGCACATATGCACTCCCAAGTGATGGTTCTTCAAATTCCCTCAGCTAACAATTTTCGAAACTGTGCAAGTAACAAACAGCCCAGCACATTCAGCCGGCCTGATAAGAGAGTCCTAGGCATTCCGTCCCAAAACCATGAACTTAACACATGACAGGACAAAGCCAAGAATAGAATGGTTCGTGGGAGGCTTCAGAAGAGCAAATGCGAAGAAAACTACACACAGAGCCAGGACCCATTAAGATGCATTGTTAAGCTATAAGTTCATGCATGCACCCCATTGCTTCGGTCTCGGTAGTTCACAAGATAGAGGGGTATGTGACAGGAGGGCGCGCCTGGATGATGTTGAGGATGGAGATGTACTTGGACTTGTCGTACTCCTTGGCGCGCGGACACCATGATGTTCTTGAGTGCAGGGTCCAAAATACAAATCATGCATGCACCCCACTGAGTCGGCCTCGGTCTTGTTCACAAGACAGGGGCATGTGATTTTGGGGGCGCGCCTGGATGATGTTGAGGATGGAGATGTACTTGGACTTGTCGTATTCCTTGGCGCGCGCGTGCGCGGACACCATGATGTTCTTGGGCTGCAGCAGCCGCCGCATGACGTCCAGCACCGTAGTTTTACGGACCGTGCCGGCCGCCGCGGCCAAAGTCTCGCGCTCGATGGTAAGCGGCGTGTAGCCAGTCATGAGGAAGTGGCAACGCGGTGTGGGAATCAGTGAGGCCACCAGGCCCACCAGATCGTTGTTCATGTAGCCTGCACAGAAACAGCCCCTTGTCTGCAAGTTTAGAAGGCTGCGACCCGAAAAACCCTGAACCCTAAACCATAAAACCCTAGAATCAATCATAAGTACCCCCAGAGACAGGTGCTTCATGCACATGGTGAATGTACAGGAGACACAATGCAAAGGTCGGTCGAGCGGTGCAGCGCAAGTTCCATCTACATGGCAGGGCAGTGCGATGAAGTTTGCTCAGGAAACAAAATCGACGTTGCGCATCGGACTAGGGAGATTGATGGAGGGGATCCCGGGTAGAAGTGGGGCCATCTGAGCCTCGCAGGAGGCGTTGATGCAGGGCCAAAACAAGCGAGATGAAAACCAACTTGGTTTCCATGAGGCTTCATGACAGCTTGCAGTTTGCAATGCGAAGTTCACAAGTCCAAGCAAGCCTTGGCACCCATGGGGTGGAATGGTCTGTTAGTGACAGTGAGTGCTGAGGTCAGCAGTGACGTGAGTGGTGAGTCACCGGGGTAGCGCAGTGTGGCGGTGGACGCGGCCATGACGGTGGACACGAGGGAGTTGGTCTCGGAGAAGGAGGGGTTGCTGATGTGCAGCCGTTCGACGGCGATCCTGTTGAGTGCAGTGTTGTCCAGGACCACCACCGCATCCGCGTTCAGCGTCAGCCGCTTGAGCGTCAGCAGCGAATTGTACGGCTGCACCACCACGTCGCTGGCTGCTGTCTCGTTCTGGTTGGGGAACACGCTGCGCACCACGACAGGCTGGCAGTGATTAGTCACGACTGACACATTTCTACCGATGGTTATGTGAGCGTCAGCAGCGAAGTGTTTGGCTGCACCACTACGCCGCTGGCTGCTGTCTCAACGATTATAACAACATCAATAATAACAATAACATGCCGTTCAGCAGTAAATTGTATGGCTGCAGCATGACATCAAGTGCTGCACTGCTGATCTTGGTTGGAAAAACGTGTGCATGCCACAGTGACTGAGACCATGTTGTGCCAGCAAAAAGAGGTCAGTAAACTATCAAAACGCTCATTGCCTGGATTTGCCCCAGCAAACTTGTGGGGATATGCTGCATGCAAGTGCTACAGCACAAAGATCTCTTTTGCCTACGATTACATGCACTTCACGAGGTGGATGAGAAGCGCATGTTGCGTGGGCAGCCATGCAACTCTCTGGCTGCACCAAACATGCAGATATTTTACTTTGTCCTTGTTTTGGGCGACAACCTTGGTGCATTGCCTTGTTGACACAGCACAGCATCTAGTCCAATGGACACTCGAAATAAAGCTGGCCCACCTGTAAGTTTGGATGAGTTTTTTGGGGAAGCGGTCTCCCAGGGCCTCCAGTAAGTAGGAGCCCATGCCTGATCCGGTCCCGCCAGCAATGGAGTGGCACAGTACAAAGCCCTCCAGGCTGTCACTATATCCGGCCTCGCGATCTGCAATGCGCTCGCACACAACTGACATGTCAGGTACCAAGAGACAATTTCTCAAACACACTGGAGTCAGGGTAGCGCAGCTTAGGGGTTAGGGTTTAGAGTTAGGCAAAGAGGCCTTTGCTGTAATATTTTTTCTTCCTGAATGCAATGGTGGACTTCAGGTTTTATAGTTAAGGGGTATAGAGCAAAGTGTTTGAGAATTTTTTTGTGCATGTCAGGTATCACCTGTGTTTCCGCTGCATGAGGTTTGATGTGAGGAAGAAGTGATATGCCTCTGTCATGGAGAGCAATCCATGTCCATGGTAAAACAGAGAGTTGTTTTTATGGACGTGCATTGCAGTTGATAGCAAGGTCCCACCATTGGCAGTTGTGCCACACTTGCAAAGCTAGTACGAAATGGCCGCGGCACAGTGTTGCTGGCACTGCATAAGGAGTGTGAGTGACGGAGGTCTGCCTGAAATCTTAGGGGCAAACATGTGAGACCCTTGCAACAGCGCACCGACCGACCATGTCATGGCTACAGCACAGTGATGCAGGCACTGCATAGAAAATTTGGATTTGCGCAGATCTGCCCGCGCAATCTGGGAGCAAGCATGTGAGACATTTGCCATGCGCACCGATCATGTCAAGTATGTCCTCCTGGACGGACTCTCCTTGGTGATAGCCGCTTGCCCAGTTGTTGCCAGCGCCACCGCCATGAGAGGACAGGAAGACATTCTCCGGGTTGAACAGGTTCTTGATGTCAGAGTTTTGGATGGAGTTGATGACCCTGCAGCAACGCCATCAGCAATCCCTCAGCATTGTGTATTACAGGAACACATTCTCCGGGCTGAACAGGTTCTTGATGTCAAAGTTTTAGATGGAGTTGATGACTCTGCAGCAATGCGCATCAGCAATCCCTCAGTGATGTGTTTTGCTTTTGCAGGGAAACGGGCCGGAGAAGGGGTATTGATTTGTGTAGAATGGAAGCAAAAGCAGGCCAGCATTTCAAGAGACCCTTGATGTTGATGCTATATTCCATCATGCTCTAACGGAAGACTACACCTTGGCTCCAAGTCAATGAGCAGGGCTCTGGGGATGTATCTCTCATCGTCTGCTTGGTAGAAGAACACGTCCTTTCTGTCGCCTCCCTGCTGGGAGACAGCCACGACATAAGTCTACTCGGTCACATCAAGAATTCATCAGTTTCCAGGAAAAGACTGATTTCCTTCAGGCGGTGTGTGCACTGACAGACAACAGTTTCATTTGGGAGGGTGTTTCTTGCTTCCCAGCTTGCGACACCTCGCACCTGAGTTGCAAAGTCCTCCAAGATTCCATCATTGCTGATGCCGTGTTCTAAGCAGAGCTGCAACATGTGTCAGAAAGTTAGATTGCCGTTGAGCTTCCTCGAGGAGTTGACGCAGCTAACGAAGGCCACGTAACGTTATGCTTTGCAAATACATGAAGAACTCATCTACACAGAAAGAAGCTTCACAACACAGAACATGACAGGAGGCCAGGCCTTTGCAGAACTTCACACCTTTCTCCAAAACTCTGATCCAATCTGATTGCCACACTGCCCGACTTGCAATGTGATTATTTCTCTAGGCATCCTTGATAATTTTCTACATCATCAGTTTTACATTCAGCTGCCTGCAACAATTAAGTATCTTGCGTCTAGGACGATTTACGTAAAGAAGACAACAAGATGTCTTCTTCTTTGTGGCGTTTCGCCAACCGTGGTATTTCAATCTGGTCTTTGCGACAATTAACTTGCACGTAAGACGGTTCCCACAGCCAGGACTATTACAGAATTCCTTTGAATTCTTCAATCAAGCGTTCAGGCAGAAGCCAGTGCATGCGTACAGGGATCCAATTTTGGCCTTGATCGGCGATCAGTGATCGCCAACAGCACGTGCTCGGTTCAAGCGATCATAGTAGAAAGGCCTATAAATCGGTATCATATCGCACTGGAACGGCAAGAAAACACGCATCAATAATGGTGCGAAGATAACACTGATCTTGCGAAAATATGGGAAACTGTCAGCCAGCCACCTGGCGAAAGGCCAGTATAAAATAGCTGGATGAACGCGTTTGCATCGTGAGTCTGGGCCATTTGGCATTGGGTTGCTCATGCCCGTGAACAGATCGCCCGGCAGGTCCAACACGGTCTCAATGTACCAGCGGACGGGCAACAGCAAGAACTCCTTGCTGTCAGTGTCTGTTACTGCCAACATCCTTCTAATACTTCTGCTCATCTTCTGGTCAGCCACGCGAATGCTTCCTATGCATTCAAAATTAAGGTGATCTGCTGATTTGCCTTATCAATACCTGCCCAATACTGTTAGATAGTTGGCTGAAGATTTATTTAGACACCATCACCTTCCTTCTCTGGCGAGTGGCCCCACGCAAGCTTCGCTCGATACTGACGGGATACCTGTGTAGGTCCGCAACGGGAGTTCTGCAGGAATCGGAGGTGCTTCTCACGAGGTTGAAGGGGGACATGCAGGTGATCTTTCTGGCAGTTGCTCTCACATCTACACCCGGTTGTTGCCGCCTAGCGCACTTTAACCATAGCCTGTGGAAGCACCTTTAAAATAACAGCTTCTTTTTACGATCCCAAATCCAGTTGAGGATAAATATCAACTGCAATGCAACCTTGCTGAGCTGCATGTGTCGTCCTCAGATGGTGAAAAGCTTCCTGGAGATGGCCCAGGTGGATTTGAAGGGGCAGGGGGAGGCGGTGGGTGAGCAACATGAAAGATTGATGGAACAGGCGGGGGCGCTTCAGGGAATGGATTTGTTTGAGGCTCAACAGGCTCTGAAGCTGCAGCCTCAGGTTCGGGAGGAGGTGGCGCAGCTTCGCAACCAGTTGCAGACATTGAAGCAGCAAGCGGCCAAGGTGCCCTCACATTACCTGCTCCTTTCTGTATCGGCAGGCATTCTTGCCCTCTTTACAACATGTGTATGAGTCATCACAGCAGGCTTTCAAGGTCAGAGAGCGATTGCTCTTGCATGGCACACCGAGTGCTTCTCTAGGACAATTCCCAGGCAGCATGGCTGAACCCATTGTGATTCAGTGGGGAAAACCGAGCAACCATGGCTTTGGGAAATAGGCACCTTGAGGAATACTGTAGTAGCATGCCAACATCATGGTAGGTTCATTTGCAGCAAGAGGGGCTTGCATGCATGCATGCATTGCATCACTTCATGTGCTGGTGCAGTTGGAGGTGGGGAACGCCTCACGATGGAAGGCATGGCTCACGATCGGCATCCCCACAGTGCCGCGCAAAAATGGTGCGGCCTATTTGACGCTAACGCTGGATAGCCTGCTGGAGGAGCTACCCTTGGACGGCAGCGATCCATTATATGGCCGCGTTCGAGTCATTGTGATGAACAACCGGCCGGGGAATCACACCGTCTTCTACAAGGCGCGCAACCAGGGCTCTCTCATGATGCTGCAGCTCAAGTGATCATTGTATTGCGCCGTGAGATTTTGTCTGAAGGAGTGCGAAATGACGCCCTGCCAGACGTACACAATGCTGGGCGACCTAAGAAAAGACCCGCAAGCCTCAGGAGCACTTATGACATGTAGATGCTGTTTCAACCCTTCAATAAACAGCTGCAAAGCAGCTGCAAAAGACTGCCACTTTGGTGCAGACATCTGGGGACACAACCCAGCAGCCTTCAAATATGAGTTTTCATGCCCTATTTTGGGTTGAGGGTTGCCCCTAAACCCTGAAATAATACCAAAAAAAATATGAAAAAAATGAGGAAATGTAATCTTCTTGTTGTGGTCTGCAGGTGCGGCAGCGGATAGAGGCAGGATCGGCGGAGGACGAGTTTGTGGCCAAGGCGCGGGTGTATGTGAGCATGGTGGACAACCCGGGGACGCTGCCAGACCCGGCCCCCGAATCGGCGGACCCCAATGACCTGGACAACCCCACCAATCGCCCCGGCAGGTGCGCGCATGCATCTGCCTCTGCTTAGCAGGTGCCAGCACATGTCCTGATAGCAGCAGTAGGGGTAATTAATCTAGATTAGTAGTTAATTGCCCCTCACCGGCAGTGAGCGCTGACATCTTCAAAAAGCCCACTTTCGTTGCCCACTTTGCCAGACCCCATCAACCTCCAATAATCGGTCCGGCAGGTGCGCGCATGCATCTGTCTCTGCTCGGCAGGTGCCAGCACATGTCCTCATAGCAGCAGTGAGCCCAGGTTTGCTTCAAAAGCCCAATTTTCTGCCCACTTTGCCTGACCCCATCAAACTCCAACAATCGCCCCGGCAGGTGCGCGCATGCTTTTTTCTCTTGCTCGGCAGGTGCCAGCACATGTCCTGATAGCAGCAATGGGCCCAGACATTGTTGAAAGCCGAAAGAAGTAAGACCGGCTTTGCCTTCACTGAAGTTGCATGGTCGGTAGCACTGTTTCATCTGCACACTTTGTGGATCAAAGCACCTGCTGGGCACTGGAAATGCAAGTCCACATTGAGACACCACTAGTGAATAGACACTTCGCACACGTCTGCTGCAGCACTTCATTAGTGCTTCTCTGTCAAACTATCATTGATCGGAGGTGGCGCGTGAGGTATTCTTGCAACTTGAAGTAGAACAACAAAGCTCGTGTGTCACCATGTATGGGTGAAAACCTAAACCCTAACCCTAATATATATAAACCCTAAAACATAAATAAATAAATATAAGTATAGGGTACCTACTGAGGTGTGCATCATGGTACAGGCAAGTGCGGCAGCAGACGTGTGACCTGATAACATTGCTGGAGATGGCTACGCCGAAGTCCTATTACTATCTATTCATGGAGGATGACTTCAGGTGACCTGCTGCCAACATCCTCCTAATGCACTGCTTTTCCTGCAGCAGCATTCATGCAATGTGCATCTGCTATGTGCTATCTGAGCACCCAAAATGCCTTCAACCCATACACTCTTTGGGTCCCACACCATCTTTTCTTGATCTCTGACCTCTCGCTGCGAATCTGAGCTTGCCCAGTGCATGCCAGCTTCTGCCCTGTATGTGGAAGCACTGTTCTTTGCGGTTTGCCTTAAACCCATAAACTCTATGGGTCCCACAGCATCTTTTCTTGTTTTTCTACATCCCTACTGCTGCGAAGCTGAGCTCTCTCAGATGACCTGCTGGTCAGGGGCCTCTACACATTCTGCCTGGGGCATGCCTGCTTCTGCCCTGTATGTGGCTACATTTTGCGGTTTTTTGTTCTTTTCCCCTTTTTAGGGTTTATAATTTGTTAGATCCCTGGCCTTTAACCCTACAAACTCTGAACCCTGAACATGAACAATAAAACCCCTAATTTGTTGTGCGGTGCGCCAGGGTGTGCCCGAACGCGGTGCCGATAATGCACTACATGACGCGCAAGCTGAAGCACTTTTTTTTTGCGGTGCACCAAATTCAGTGCCGACAATTTACTACATATCCCGCAAGCTGAAGCATTTTCTCTGTTTTGCGCCAGGGTGTGCCCAAATGCGGTGCCGATAATGCACTACATAGTGCGCAAGCTGAACGCGGTGCCGGCCACGCGCAACTGGCTGAGCGTGCGGCTGAGCTATGGCATGAACGGCATCCTGCTGCCCACGCTCTTCCTGCCCAGCCTTACTAATTACCTGCGGTGAGTCACCCCATCATAATCTCATCAGTCATCCATACAACAGCCCAGACATTATTTGTTTCAAGGCGCATGATGGACATGGCGCAGCTGACAAAGTTGCAGAGTACCAGCAGGATGATCTTGTGAGTGTTTCCAAGTTTCTATGTGAATGGATGGATGTGATGCTGGGTGCTGACTCTGACGATCAGAGTCAGACATCTGATCAGCCCTGGGTGGCTGGAATCAGGTGTAATCGACTGACTGACAGAGTGGTTTGTTGCCAGTCTGTTTGTGATCAGCCCTGGATGGCTGGAATGATGTAATCGCTTCTTCTTCTTCTTCTGTTGTTGGGTACCTGCTGAATTTGTGATGCACTTCTTGCAGGCTTGTTGCAAGCATATATCTAGGGTTTTAATAATCTAGGGTTTAGAATATCTAGGGTTTTTAGGGTTAGGGCCAGGGTTAGGGCTGCCTGAATGGTTCAACAGACATCTGCCCATCTTGATTCATAGGATGCACACGGCGCGGCTGCCGCCGGACCTGCTATACGTGGAGTGGTTCAAGGGAACGCGCGAGGAGACGTGGGACACAGTGCGCGGCCGCAAGCAGTACGTGTACCACAAAAACTTGCTGGATCACATGGGCGAGGAATCCAGTTTTGCCGTGCGCGCGAAGAGATTGCCCTTCCCTCGGTGCTTCGCCTCTATGGCGGACGTTTGGTCCATCCAAAATGATGAGCGCTTCCAGGTGAGCCTATAAATAATTGATTTTATTTTTATATTTTATTTAGGGTTTAGGATTTAGGGTTATGACCAGCAGTTCCAGGTGAGCACTTGGCTTATAGTTTCGGGGTTATCCATTTAAACACTTAATTTGGGCTTGAAGTTTAGGGTTGTAACGACCCTCAACCCAGAATTTAACAAAATAAATACTTGGCTGCTGCTCTGATTGCATGCCGGCAACCATTGGCAAAATGGGCAAAAAGGGGTTTAATGAAGTTGAGTGATAGGTGGCTGGTAATCGAATGAGTTGCTGACTGTCGGCATGTGCGCGCAGGCAGCGGCATGCCCCGGCACCGATCTGTCGCCATGTCCTCCCAGCAACAGCGGCGAGACATGGACCCGATTACCTGTGCAATGGCCGGACAATTTCGGTGATGACGCTCGCTTCCACCCATCAGACGTCGCCACCACCAGCAGTGTGATTCCTGGCAACGGGGCGTTTCGCTGAATTGGGCGACTAGCTTTTCAGTTCGTAAATTGCAATGCTTTACAGTGCAGAGGTGTCAGAGCTCTGTTCATTGGTGAGAGCTCGTTATTTGGGCGGGATATCGCCGCCGGCTTTTCAGTAATAATGCTCGCTCGCCACTGCAATGCATGCGAGCCAGTACTGGCCCGAATGTTGGGGCACGCATTGACAATGTACAAACTGTCTCTTGTGTTTGGCAGCGAGGCCAGTATCGAATGGATGTGCTTTGAGTTGCTGTGGATTTCCTACGCTACCCTCTTTTTTTGTGGCAGTGTGCTAGGTGAGAACACTGCGTTGTTCTGACACAATGTGCAGTTGTTGTGACGGCCGCAACGAGATGAGCCAAACAGTGCAGCCTTTCGTTGTCTCGAGTCCATGGGCTATAGCAGTATTTGATATTCCTTGGAGGTGTTCTGTTATATTCACATATGTATCAGAGTGATGCTTGAGTTGGCGCACAATGAACCCAATGGTGTACTAGGAGTTGCAGCATGTCCTATTTCCCAGAACAGATTTTTCTCGGACTCATTTATCGTTGTGAAATAAAGCTTGTTCGTAAGTGCAAAGGTGCTTGATGCAGTGCCAATAGAGAGAAGGTACATGCAGAAGCGTGTTGCAGAAGCAAAGGCGACATTCAATTGTGAGCCAAAATATTTTCTGAATGACTCCAACCATGTACTCATGTAAGATAAGCATTTGTCAACAGCTAGCGGTACTGTGATCACTGTAATGTTTCTCCATGGATCATCTGCGTAAGTTTGAGGCAACCAAGAACGAAATGTTGGCTCAATGCACACCAGCCACATGTCCTTCATCGATTCCGCTATTGACATACATTCTTGGGACATGCTCGCATCTGAATACCTGGCAGGCGCACACAAAATAAACTACACTACTTATGCCACATGGCTTTTGTGCACAAAACACGCACAAACATGGTTGCACGTCTTGTCATTTATAACTTCTAATGTATGATGAGGTGACCACTTGCTCTGTAGCCGTTCTTAGCCCCTTCGAATCAGATCAAGCAGGCTCTTGAGTATCTGCTATGGACTGCACGATTTGCATCGACAGGAGCTCTCAGTCAGAGCGTGCATGACGCCCTCGCTTCAGTGTCCATTCCTTTCATGCATGCCATGATGTTCCGTCGTCATTTGGCCACTCGAAAAAGAGAAAACCCAGACTTGACTGCATGTTCTCAGATTGTTGCTCAATCACTACTGCGTGTGACTCACTGCAGCGAGAGCAGGTTGCAGCGGCAGCTCCTGGTCTCAAACAGCAACAGGTGTGACAGATGCATTGCCAGTCAAACCCGCGAATCATCATGACATGCAGGTCTGAGCGCAGTGGCAGCTTCCACTGTCCTCATGCACGCCAGTATAGGCACACAGCAAGCGCGCCAGATCAGGCACTTTGGAGCGTGCCTAATCTGGCAAGCATCACGCTCCAAGCATCTCAGTCGAAGCCGCGAATCATGGTGGCTTGTGTGACCGAGCGCAGCGCGAGGACATATGCGGCGGTTCGCAGCGGCAGCTTCTGGCCGGTGTGGATGTCCCAGATGCGCTCGAAAGCGTCAGTCATTTGGCGGTCGAGGCGCCGATTCACCTACAACAGTCCATTCAGTCAGTCGGTCAGTCGATTACACCCTTTTCAGCCACGTAGGGCTGATCAGATGTTTGACTCTGATTGTCAGAGTCAGCACCAAGCATCACATCCATACAGCAGGCAGTCAGTCAGTCAGTCAGTCAGTCAGTCAGTCAGTCAGTCGATAACACATTTTCCAGCCACGCAGGGCTGACCAGATGTCTGGCTCTGAGCGTCAGAGTCAGCTCCATGAGACACACATTTCTGGGATTGTTTTTGAGGTCTCCAACCATGGCACAGTTCTCTTGGCAGAATGATCTTGTGGGTGTCTCCAAGTGTCTCTGTGATTGTTTGCTGCACGCTGACTCTGCCGTCAGAGTCAGACGTGTGATCAGCACTAGGCTGGCGTGAAAAGGTGGAATCGACTGGGTGACTTGACTGACTGACCTTAAAATGAGGGTTTAGGGTTAGGGTTTAGGGTTTATATTTAGGGTATAGACTGACTGACCTCTTCCTCCTCCCATCGGAAGGTCTGCTGGTTCTGCACCCACTCGAAGAAGCTCACTATCACGCCGCCTGCGCTCACAGCCACAGTCATCCGTTAGAAGTCATGCTTACAGAATCAAGTGATACAGTACAAACATCAGAGGCATGATACAGTACAAACACCAGAAGAGAAGGGGCTGCCTCAGCACAACAGACAGTGGAAATGCTATAAGTCCTACCAGTTCATGGTTATGAACTGACTTGTGTCGTCCCCAAACAAGGCAACAGAGCTGCTTGCTGTTGTTAGAGAGGTGGCTTGAGATGGATCACATGCATAGGGGATGCCCTGCATTGCCTGACAATCACCCCACATGCAGGTGCCTAAACTTTTTTAATATATTTTATTTTTATTTAAAATTTATATTTAGGGATTAGGGTTCAGGCTGAATATTTAGCGGTTGGTATGTTATGTCTTTTGAGCCCAAGATAAAGTCTGCCCAGCCCTGCTCGGGATGCAGATGTGGATTCTCTGCCAACGTCCCTTCATGCTGTCTTGGAACTCGATTGCTGAGTCAGACATCAAACACAACGAGTCCTTGTCCTCATACCCCTACCAAGCCAGGGGTTTAGGCAGCAACGATATCTGTGAACCCCATCACAGATATCGGCATACCCTATCAAGGAAAAAGGGGGACAAAACCCTCGTTTTCCAGGGGTGGGAAACAGAAAATAGCGCACCCCCATTGGCGTAGACGTCGGGGAGCACAACGATGCCACGATCCCGCAGCGCTTTATCTCCCTCAGGGGTGGTTGGCCCGTTGGCCGCCTCCACCACGTACTTGCAGTTCAGAGTTCCCGCCACCTGACAGCATCACATCACCTCGTTCGCCACCTTGCACGATTTTTAATTTGTTTCAATTTTTTGTATATGTGTCATTACCCTAAACCCCATAAAACCCTAATCCCTGAACCTAAATATAAGCACGATTTACATTGATTTCAGTTGCAACATGGCAGGATGCCACGATGATGGCATTATTACGGCAGTGATTAAAGTCCAACCGCTACCAGGAAGCGTATCCAAGTGAACCACAGCATCAAATATTCAGAATGTTGTTTTATGCCTGCTGTGCTACAGTGATGCAAAGGGGAAGCAGACAAGGTATGTACTGGGCTTTCCGTGATTGTAACTAGTTGCTCATTGCAATTGAGGGTCTCCTTGGTGCTCATGGTTTTGGTTCACAACCGTGCCTCTCATAAACTTGCACGTTGATCAACAGTTTGCAGACTGTTGAGTAGTCTGTTGCACCTGGGAAGTGTTTCTTCTCCTCATTTCAGCACACGAGCGAAGGAAGCACACACTCCAAGTGTGACCAACATAACAGTCAAAGAATATACATCAACACCAGGAACGCTCTCCGTATACACATCACCATTGGGCCGGCAAGACATAATTGACAGACATGAAATATATCATTATTTTCTAGGGTTTAGGTTTTATGGGGTTTTCAGGGTTTAGGGTCTAGACCTCTTCAGTGATGACATCCGGGATTGCAGCGGGGATGAGCACATCGCACGGCAGCGCCAATAGCTCGTCCAAGGCCAGTCTTTCACCTGCACAACAGGAAAAAACATCACCGAAAAGCAGTGACACTAAAGTTTTGGCGGCTTCCAAGGGACTCGAACACGAGCACAAGCCAGCACCAACTGCACATGATGGAGGCCGCATCAAGGAAGCAAAACACTGTAAGTGTTTGCACTCCAAAAATTAATTCTCCGGAACCATGTTCAGGAATTATGTGCAGGAATTATATTCCAAGCTCCGGCCTTCATCATGTCCCGGTATGCAGCCCATGGCAGTCCTGAGGCTCAGGACCTGAGCAGGGTTGGTTGACATCAATGCCATCCAGCAATCTACAGCCCTCACTCTACATGATGAGTGGCCAAGCCTTCCAATCGCATGACCTTCAACAGGAGACTGCCGCTCTGCTTTGGAGCTGACAAAATTATTTCCTCATATGAAGCGTATGATGCCCTGAAGAAATAGCACTGAATCTAGAGAATCAAAATCTAAATCTAAAACCTGAAACATATCTAGGAATTATGATGAATCTGAAAAAAAAACCCTGGAGTGTATATCTGAAACAGTAAAGAATTCTGGGGGAAAGAACCCCTTAAAAACCGCTGAACCCTGAGAGACCCCCCGAAGGGACTAGGAACTAAATCTAGAAAATCTGAATCTGAGACTTATAATTTTAGGGTTTATAATGAATCTAGCAGGGACACCCTAAACCCTAAAATACACACCTCCAGGGAAGGAGCTGAGGTGGCCGCCGAAGGGCGGCTGGGCTTTGAGGTGGCGCTTGAGGGAGCGGATGTCGAGGCCCTCCGGGTTGTAGATGGCCCCGGTGCGGTCCGACACTGCAATCACTTTGCCGCCATACAGCTCCAGCAGCTCTGCAGCCCATCCGCCCACATTGCCAAACCCCTGCGGGACACAGTCGGAGAAAACGAGTGAATAAGCGGCTAATTAGATGCAGAACCTGGACAATAACACAATCTGAAGAGTCACCTACTGTGTGGCAAAACACACAGTGCAAACCAAGCTGGCAGGAGAAACCTCAAAGTACACGTGCTAGAAGACATAAAACACAAATACCTGGTGTCGGTGTAGTGCTTTCTGTGGTACCTTTTGCACTGCATGTGCACTGTGAAGACGTGCCTTGTCCATAAGGACAGGGAAACGTGTAACAAGAGGGGGAAATGCACTTGGAAGTCTCTCACGCTCCTCATGCCAACGACAAGCTCGCCTAGCAGGCGGATGCCTTGCGAGGACACGGTGCATGAATGCTTAGTAGAGCTGGAAAGGAGTGTCCTAGTGGACCCACCCACCTGGATGACAAAGGTCTTGCCGGCAATCTTGCCCATGTGCTCGTTTCGCAGCAGCTCCCTTGTGGCTAACACAACTCCCCGTCCTGTGGCGTACTCCCGCCCATAGCTGCCGTGCAGCGTCATCGGCTTGCCTGCATGGGCAGGGCAGTTTGATAAACAAATGTTTATCAAACCCTTTGCCTACTACCTCCCGACTAGGGGTTTTCAAGTGAAAAACCTAAATCCACAATTGCATTCAGCAGAAGAAAATACCCTGAAGGCCCCTTTTCCCTGACCCTAGACTCCTACAAAACCTCAAACTAGAAAATCCCAAATCAAGTGTTCGAGAAACAATTTCTGTCCATGGCCAGTGTGCGCCTCATTGTCTTGAAATCACAGGCTAATCTCGACTGAACCCTAAATCCTAATCCCTAAACCTAAAACCCTAAATGTGCTGCAAAAGTCGCTTGAGCTGTCAATGGAGCTCAGAAATTTTTTATTCTGCTACACACACACTGATCAGGCATAAGGCAGATGTGGCACATGTGGCAAGTGGTGGCAACTGCTTTGCAGAGGGCAGGAACAAGCTGGTTGTGCAAGTACGATCACACAAACATACTCAGTCCGAAATGACCAGTAATGCTGTTTGCTGGACAATCGCTGACAGCTGTCTCACATTCACACGCTCCCTGAATTGCATCAAGGGGGCCAAAAAGAGGGTCACGAAGAACAGCTACCTCTCACGCTTCTGTCTTTTAATGGTGCAAATAGTGTCACACCAGTAGCTTGATGTCTAAAATTCCATTTCTTTTCTACAAGGCATGCATGTCAGGGCTAGCAGTCTTCAGTGGTTGGGCAAGACAAAGGCACACCGGTGACGCAGGCTGGCGAGAAGCCCTTGTACTTGGAGTACTCGTCAAACCACCAGGCCATGACTTTGGAGCCGGCGCTGATTTCCGGCCCGGGAATGTCTCGGTCCGGCCCCACGCAGTCCTTCAGCGCCTGCGCGCACACCGCGCACATGTGCCGTCACATGATGCCTACTGCTTGCTAGGGGTAATTAATTGACAATTAATTACCCCTACTGCATGCTTCCTCCTGCTAGCTCATCCCATAATGTGTCCGCTGCTCTAGCAAGGCAGGCAAGGTCACATTGGAATGATGCTGCAAGATTGCTCATACTGAAGAGTCCACGGCTGTCTTCCAAATACACATGCACTGCAATAGCTAAGATGGAATCAGGGAAAAGGCGCCATGGCAGGAACACATGGCTGCAACTCTAGCTTCCAGGGGTACATGCTTTGTCCATGAGAGTTTTGAGGGGTTCCCCTGTTTTCTGAACAGTACCATCCAGTTTTTCCACCATTCCTTCTCAAATTCAAGATTGCACATGAAACACATGATGAGGTGCATGTGCAGAGCGCACTAATGGGGTGTTGCACATGAAACACATCATGGGGCACTTGTGCAGTCTGTACAGATAGCGTGTTGGCACATGCCGGCACATGCCTGCACAAGCTTGCGTGTGATGCGCTCCTGCTCCGCCTCGGTGAGGTCTTTGGGATCGCAGCGCACGCCGCCCTTGGCGCCCCCAAAAGGAACATCCACAACCGCCGTCTTCCATGTCGTCAGGCTCGCCAGGCTGATCACAAAGAACAGTGTAAGACATTGTGGGCTGTCAACGAATGTGATCTGCAGCTTGCCATGCCTGAGGTGTGGAACCCTGACCAATTTCGCTGCAACTGACATGCTTCAGTAAGACATCTAATGGACAAACAACAGGCGTGATCGGTCCCGAAATGGAACAACAGTTGCTCTAGGACACCCTTTGCATTTCATGCTTTCACACTCTGAAGTTCAGGTTGGCATGTGCCGGGGTGATGCGCGCACCTGCGCACATCGTCCATGCTGACGTTGGGGTGGAAGCGGAAGCCGCCCTTGAAAGGTCCGCGGCTGTTATCGTGCTGGACGCGATACGCGTTGAAGATCTCGATCTCGCCGTTGTCGCGCGTTATGTTGAGCTCCACGTGCAGCTCGCGCTGCGGCGTGAGCAGCAGCTTCTGCAGGCGCTCCGGGTAGTCCAGCACCTGGAACGCCTGATCAGGACACAACAAAGCATCTCATTGCTGTGGTGGAATTATTTGATTGTAATGAGATTATGGGACCTCGATGACGAGGCGTCGGCAAAGCCTTCTCCAGATGGTCCAGCACAACCTGGAACAACATGAGTGCTTGTCAGGATGCACCAACAGAGTTTATCTGAGATAATTTGGCGTAATGTTCCGCCCAAAGGGTGTACATCAGCATTCGAGCGATCTGGCAACAGCGCTCAGGGTAGTGCGACACCTAAAGTGCCACGTCAGGATACCAAAAACATTGCATTGGCAATAAACCCTGGGCAATGCAGTGTATTCAAGAACCCACTGTTCTGAAAGCTCATTTGAGTCCACCATGACGGTGTTCAGAAAGGCTTTACTAAGCACAGTCTTGTTTCATAAAAATCCCAAATACAGCGAAATGAGAAGACAACATGGATAGCTTGGAACATGCATGATAGGGTATGCATGCATCTGGCACGAACAGGGAGCTCTAGAGCGCAGCACACTGAACGTATTGAAGACAAGCAGTTGAGGGAACAGTGCTTTAATAGTTGGCTGGAGGAGGAATGGCACAGAGGGGGCGATCACCTCCCTGACGAATGTGTCTGTTCTGTGAGCCTGGGTGCCTTTGGGAGGCTCAGAGTACGCAGGTTCATAGAGTTCTTCCCCAGAAAACTGCTCTAGAGCTGATGCAGCATGCTGGCCCCGGGCAAGCTGCCACTGCCTGGCATGTTGCAAAATGGTGCTCCTGGCCGTTCTCCTAAGCAGCATCTCTGCTTGTTGTCTCCTTTAGGCACCACACCTGCCAGTCCAATTGTGCGTTTTTAAAGTCGAAGGATTTGATGACCAAGATCTTATTTTCACGTAGACAGTCACCGTGTACTAATCAAGCATCTTTGGCAAATAAAGCTGCTTTCCATGTTAATGAGACTCTTTCGGAAGCAATAATGCGCGCCCCCGCTTCAGGGATTCTTACTTGCTTACTAGGTCTTCTGAGAATTTCAATACGCTCTTCGTCAAAGCTACGAGGTGGATCTTTCAATCATCAGGACACCGTATGTAGCTTTTCTGACAGTTGTTAAGCTATGTGGCCTCGATCAGCAATACCATACAACCCCCAAGTTTCGTCAGCAGGACGATTGGGCCCGAGTCCCGGAGTTGCACAAGTTTAGGCAGGTCAACTGATAAATCTAATTTTGAGGCAAGACTTTCATGAACCTAGTTTTCTATGGTTGAGAAACAACAGGGAAGAGATGTACGTGTACATGGGGTCCACCTCAGCAGAAAAGCCACGTGACGGGTGTTTATGAAACTTCTTGAAGTTCGAGCTTGTTGCGGCTCACAAGAAATCAACTAAAATGTTAGTTCGATGTATCGATTATGAAGTTCAGCTGACTGATGGAGAAAGGGGCATGCCCAGGCTTTGCACTGCTGCGAAACGAAAGGTGTTCGTTGACAGCTTCTCTCAGCTTCTTCTGTGCAGCACAGCACGCGCTGCAAAAGTGCTTGCGCTTCCCTGACGGATCTGAAGTAAGCCTCAATGAACAATGTTCTCTTGTTTTCTGAGTAATTCTGTCCCTTGAAGAGTTAGTGGTGGAATACTACGGATTATACTTTCATCCCCATTGGCTCAACATTGAAGTTCTCTTTCTCTCTCCCCCGCACCACCCCCCAACAGCAACCAACATTTGCCAGCACATACTGCCGAAACTAGCTTGTTGACTAGCGTATAGTACACAACCTGCTTATGCTCATGATCTGTAGCTGTCCACCTTGGTCCAGCCAGCTGTTAGTGTGGAGCGACACCATTTTCACTGCCATCAGCCCATCATCAGATATCACTCTGTTTGCGGCGCCAGCCGCCATTCTGGCAACAACCAGCAGCGGTAGAAGTCCCTGTTCGGTGTTCAGCTATCTTATCAGCCCTTCTGCCTCACTCTAGCTGTCAAACTGGAAGGAAGACACTTTCACGCCCATCAGCTCATCATCAAAGATCACTCTTCCTGCGGCACCATCAGCCGCCCCAGCAACAACCATGAGTGGCAGGAGGTGCTCCTCACGAGGGTGGCACTCCCGGGCGCTGGGACCCTTTTCCCACTGTTCCAGCATGCTTTGCCGCTGCGCTGCGCTATGCTCCGGGTTAGTCACCGCATCCTGCAGGTAAGTGTCAAACTCCTGCGCAGGGCACCAGTGCGGTGTCAGCACCGGCCTTGACCTCCTGGCAATCACATTCAACTGACAGAAAATTTTTCTCAAACACTTCAGTTAAGAGTTGTACAGAGCTTGAGAATCAGGGATTTAGGGTAAGGGTCCATGGGTCTTCACCGTAATAAATTTTCCCCTTTGAATGCAATGCTGGAATTTATGATTTTATACCCGAAAAACCCTGGGTGAAGGGTACAAACCAAAGTGTTTGAGAAAACATTCCGGTGCATTCAACTGACGTTGGCAATGACAAGCTCTTCAGCACCTGGCTAGCAGCAAACGCGGCGCTGACGCCACCGCCACCGCGGGTGAATCCGCGCATGTTGTGAAAGGACATGCCCGATCCAAACAGCAATATGCCCTCGTCTCGCAGCGGCCTTATTGCCTGCCCCATTCGCCAATGCTCCTGCACCCATACCATCTTCATTCTCAGGACCCCCCACTTCCTTACCTCAGGGGGCACTAAATTACCCAGGGTACTCTAAATTCTACAGACTTTGGAATTCCCTGCGTACCTTGCCATGCAAAGATGACATGCATCTTGCATGATGCATGTTTGTGTACCAGTGCTGGCATGGTAAATGTAGTGCTACTGCGTGCATCTCAGCATAACCTGGCATGTCACTGACAGTGCTGTCTTTCCTGCTGAGCAAGGCTCGCAGAAAAAATCTTGGTAAGCCTTGCAAGTCCTCCTGCAAAAGTCACATTGGTATTCACCGCAGCTGTGCTCTTTGCATAGTGATCCGACACACAGTGATCCTCACTTGTCCCCCTTTGTATCGTACCTTCAAGTATCTCAGAGCAGGTGTAAAGTGCTCTCTGCCGATCAGAGTCAGACATCTGATCAGCCCTAGGTGGCTGGAAAACATGTAATCGACTGACTGACTGACTGATGGAAGAGTGTGGTGCAGACAACATTTCTCAAACGCTTGAGTTTCTCCGTGAATGTATGGATGTGATGCTGGGTGCTGACTCTGAGGATCAGAGTCAAACATCTGATCAGCCCTGGGCGGCTGGAAAAGGTGTAATCCACTGACTGACTGACTGACTGACTTGCTGGGTGCTGACTCTGACGGTCGGAGTCAGACATCTGATCAGCCCCAGGTAGCTGGAAAAGGTGTGATCGATTGACTGACTGACTGCGTACCTGAGCGCTGAGAGAGGAGAGCAGCGACAGCTGGATGACTGGGATGTTGGCGGCAGGGAACGCCACCTTGAGTGAACAGTGAGCCGATGCACAGTGAGCCCACTTGCCCCCTTGGAATTCTTTTCCAAGTATCTCAGAGCAGGTGCAAAGTGCGTACCTGAGCGCTGAGAGAGGAGAGCAGCGACAGCTGGATGACTGGGATGTTGACGGCAGGGAACGCCAGCTTCAGTGGCACAAAGGTGCCGTGGTCGAAGCCACGCGCCGAATCCAGCCTCGGTGCAAACCCGGCCGATCTGCAATGCAAGTAGACGCCTCAGCAGAGCACCACGAAAATTTTAGTTTGTAGTCTCTTTTCCGGAAGCATGTACTTGCCTGTCTTCGACGCACGCTGTTGCAAGGGCTTCGTGGCGACCTAAAGAGTATTTTTTAGGGGGTTTTAGGACTAGTAGGGGTCAGAAACCACTTGGGAGCTTGGTTTGACAGGAAGCTCTTGTGTTGTTGTCATCCACTGCCGGCTACAGATTGATGAAGCCAAGATATTGAGAGGCCCTATTGGCAGCCCCTTACATAGAAAACGCTCTGCTCTGAATTGCACATGCCCTCAACCTGCATGCTAAGCTTTTGCATGCACCGGCTGTTGTCAAGCCCTAGTTGTTGACATGCAATACAGCATGCTTCTTTTGAAAGGCAAAGATTCTTTTAGAGGGCAAAGATTCTTTGAGAAGGCAGAGATGAACCTTAGAAGGTCGGCCGCGCGCTCGGCCAGGGCGGGGGACCCTGGAGCGGGGTATGTGATCTTATAGGACTCCGGTGGGAAGTTGTAGTAGTCATAGATGAGCTCTGGTGCTTTGCCAGCTGTCAGCGAGGGATTGGCCTCCTGCACATCACACTCGCATGGCCCCAATTAGAGGAGCAGTCCCTTCTGTGCGATTTTAATTGCTAGCGCATTTGGGTTCAGAGTGGACCATTAATGTTAACAGTTGCAATAGAACCGAGTGCGCAGCGCTTGTCTGAAGACAAGCTTGAAGAGGATCTTATTGACAGCAGGTTTGTGCGGATCTTCAAGAAGACTTCAACGTTCCCTTAAATCATCAAACTGTCGATTTTGATTGAAAGCATCAACATTCGTGGTGGATGCACTGAGAAGATAGCATGGAACTCAGGGGGCTGATGGAACTGGCATAGATAAGGAGAGGACGGATGATCACCTCCCAGTGAGCAGACACTACAAGGATGGCTTTGGGCTCGGCGTGCAGAGTGCTGGAGAAGCTCTGTAGCCATCTTGTGAGGTTGGCATGTCCTGGATGGCCCAGCAGTGGAAGAGGCCCTCCACCATGGGCGACGAATACTGCAGGTTGTCTTGCAGATGAAATTCCGTTCATTCCGCCCTGCACAAAGTTACACAGTTCCTTACAAGATTAAGAGGCATCTTGCCAGAAAGGCAGACTTAGCTTTCTTATTCCAGGATAATTGGCGATCAATACTAGTTGTACAGGACTTGCTGTTTGCTGGAGGTGTACAAACCTAGAGGTTTCCGAGACGGGATGTAGCTCGAGCTCGAGCTGAAGTGTCTTCTATATGCCTTCTGAAGGTCGCTATAACTTTACCAAAAGCCGAATGGAAGCCATTGTTTTTTAATCGTGGGTTATCAGTGATTTCACTTATCTTATGAGATGGCCGAGACTCTCACGTCATACAATTTTGAATGATTCAACACCTTCGTGGGAAGGTGAAGCTGGCAGAGGGGAAGCCGTGCATGCTTATCGACCGATTGTGTTTTGGGTAGATCACACTATGCGAAACGTTGAGACGGGCACTTTAGACAACAAGAACGAGGGAATCGCTATCGCGAATGATCTGCGGGACCAGTTGTCTCAGCTGTGCTTGCACCAACGGAAGTGCTGAAAGGACATCAATCGGTGACTGAAATGTTGTATAGCCAGATTTAAGTATAACATTGTCAATAAGGACTTGTGACAGACATATGTGGAACCTTGAGCGTTTCGCGAGGTTGTCACCGAGGGTATAACAACCCAAAATCCCGACCTCACCCAGATTATTTGTAAGCTCCAGGTACTCATAATGTGTGAGCAACCTCATCACATTTTGCGATTAGATACTGCAAAGATACAGTCTTACTTTTACTCAAATGACGGTAGTCAGCATGAAGCAACAGACGTTCAAACCCCATGTGCAGGTAGAGTCCTGACGAAAGAGCTGACGGGAGCACTTGGATGCCACTCATTCCGACTCCAATACTAGCAGCACTTGGCGGTGAGCAACCTTGCATTGTGGCGACGCCTGCCATCTCTGCACCTGGCACTTGGATGGGCTTGGACCAAAGCCCTGTCCCACGCTCAGTCTGAATTGCTGTACTGTGGGGACAGGCTATTTCTTCACATACTACAACACCAGAATAACGGAGGAGAGGAAGGCACAGATAGAGCGCGTCAATGAGCAGGTGAATATGTCTGCAGATGTTCCGGCCCTTCTGCAGATGCTGCAGTGTGATTGCAAGGCCCCTCTTGCCGCAACTCCTTCCCAAACTTCTCCTAGAAATTTCCCATGTGCACTTGAAGGCA
Organism: Coccomyxa sp. Obi; assembly: GCA_020887355.1. NCBI lineage: Eukaryota > Viridiplantae > Chlorophyta > Trebouxiophyceae > Coccomyxaceae > Coccomyxa > Coccomyxa sp. Obi. The sequence goes on along the minus strand of AP024990.1, from coordinate 3,379,388 downwards.
ATGGGATAAAAATGACATGAGGATCAATGGCTGGTTTGCTTGGCAAAGATCAGCCCTCGTGCTGGCCACTCCTTATAAGAGGAGGCTTGTTTTCGGCCATCGATTGTGGTTCAATTTCTTTGGCAGGATGATCTTGTGAATGTGTCTCTGTGAAGCCTCTCTGTGAATGTATGGATGTTATGCTGGGTGCTCACTCTGACGATCAGAGTCAGACATCTGATCAGCCCTAGATGGCTGGAAAAGGTGTGATCGACTGACTGACTGACTGACTGAGAGACCGGTTCATTGGCCAGGTGCGCTCACTGTATGGGCCTCTGCTGGCATGCGTCACAGCATCGAAGTCGGCTTTCGAGGCGATGGTGCGTCAGCACAGCCCCGATGGAACCTCCAAGACATTTGTGGAACTCATCAGGGAGAATCCCGAGGGGCGCGAGGGCCAGATTTACAGGCAAGCAACTCTTTGTTCCCTCTGTCACATCCATGTAAAGGGGCCTTTATAGTAATAATTTTTCTTCCTGAGTGCAATGATGGAGTCAGGGTTTTATACCAAAAATCCCTACTAGTTAAGGGGAATAGAGCAAAGCGTTTGAGAAATTTTTCCTGCCTCCGCGCAGGCGTTTCACGCGCTTTAACGAGTAGGGAAGAAACAGCGCATGCTCAAAAGAAGTTATTTATTGCGCGCTTTATCGTGGTTGCTACGGGTAAATGAAAGGATGTGGTGACAGGCAGTGGATGAAGGAGGTGTTGCAGCCGCTGAATGAGAAGGCAGCAGATATTATAGTGCGCCATGCAGACCTGCTGCAGAGCGCCAAAATGGAGCCCCTCCTTCTGCAGCTGGTTGCACATGTGTCCGCCTACCGCGTCATCCTCAAGAGGTGGCTCTTTTGAAATCGCTTTTATAGTTGCACGACACGGCATGGAAAAGGAAGACTCTTTTCAGGCCTACAGTAGGGGTTTGCCACAAGGTATATAAGGTAGCAGGGACTGATGAATGCATGAATGGCTGCATGCCAAGCCATTCTCATGCAATGTGCGCTGTGCTGTGGATGCCTTCAAGCAAGATGTCTCATCTCCGAGCTCCGAGTATAATTGTGATGACCCTGAGCACCAGCTATTTATTCCCCTTCAAAGGGCTATAGCATGCAAATGAGGGCATTAGTGCAATGCTTCTTGCAGCACATTCGGAACAATTGGACGAGCTTCCAACCTGTGCAACAACATGTGAATGGGTGGATGTGATGCTGGGTGCTGACTCTGACGATCAGCGTCAGACATCTGATCAGCCCTAGGTGGCCGGAAAATGTGTAATCGACTGACTAGGGATAATCAATATACAACCATAATTATTATATAAATATAAGGGGTTACATATTAATGACCCCTATGCCTGACTGACTGACATGTGCCTGCGCGCTGTGTCAGGTGGGAGGCAGGGGATTTGGACGAATGGAGTGCTATCACATACCCAGACAAGCTGCACGAATATGTGACGGAGGAATTCCAGAAGATTAAGAAGCGGCAAGCTGACCTGTTGGGTATCAAGGAGGGCATTCGATCCAAGCTTTGAGGCACCAGTACTTCAAATTGCAGAGAACATAGCATGTTTGTACCAGTCAAGGAGGGCGTCCGATTCATCACAAGTTCTTGAGCAGTTGGACCGCGAGTTGCATGCCAATTATACCATGCCTGTACCAAGCCATGTAACATTACAGGTGCACACTGACAACAGCAGTGTGGCATGAACTCCATTGCAATTTGCTCAGTTGCACTGCAGTGAGTTCAAAATTTTGATTGGGATTCTGAAGCCACTAGAGTATAGACTAAGTTGTGTTCCATTCAGAGGAGGCCTAGGCAATAAGCGTTGATATGAGCGCAACATAAGACACAGGCAAATATGGGGATACCGGATTAATAATTGCAGATGAACCAGGGTCTAGAGCCTACTATCGTGCTCACAGGAAAGGCAATGCACAGCCCTGGTGCACACTTGTAGATGACTGAATATCTTTTTTAGAGAGGTACAGACACCCAAAATTTCAATTGAGAGCAACATGCATATCTACCACGATGGTGCTGACATACAGCAAGGGGTTTTCCCTATTGGCCAGCACATGCTGCCAGATTTCAGGACAGAGCAGTCTGCAAGCATCCCTCTTAAACTTGGTCATACTCCACTTGACAGACACCACTCGCAAACAGTTCAGGTGCATATCAGGGAGTCCAGCCTTTGCAACAAGGCATAAACACTTCAAAGGCTCTTTATGGAGAGACTGTTTTGTGCACCGCACACCACCACTAAACAACTTCAGACACACACTTCATGCTATTGCATACTCAGAGCTCGCACTCCACAGCTTGTCATAAGCCGCTTCCCAGTGCATCTTTTCACCAATCCCTCTTTGGTGACACTTCATCCATTGAGCCTCCGTTTAATCAGGCATGCTCAATCCCTTTTACTCTGCAATGACTTGGTGCCACTTCATCAAGAAATTTTCACTCCTACCGTAAGCACTTCATCACTCTCACTTTCGGTGCCACCACAAGTACTCCATCGCTTTTGCTACTTGGCAACCTGCGATACTTGATGAAAGTTCCCATTCGCTCCATGCTACTCAGGCGCACAGGCGGAAAGAATCCACAGAGTCTGACAGGCTGCCTGCGTACAGCGCACACATGTTCTCACTTCTTGAGCGCTTTCATCTTTCAGCTACAGCTGAAGAGAAGGCTGTTCCATTTTGAATGCACTGTGCCCTCTGCAACAGACGGCATTTGCCGCCCCGATCCCTCTAGCAGAGCCCACAAACAAATATGTTGGACCTTAGGTTTGCAAGGCTTGTGTCCATGCAACCTCAATATGCAGAGTGTGTCAAAGTTGTTACGGTACTGGTAACAAGGGTGTGAGCGCTAGTGCAAACCTTTGATGGGCCCCTGCTTGGCTGGCAGGTTTCCTGAGTCTTTGCCTGCAAAGCATACGCCCAGAGTTTCAAACATGGTCCAGCAGATGAAATGAGGAAATTTCTGCCTTTCAAAAATATCAACACGCACCAGGAGCGCAAAGCTGTGGTGTATCATGCTGAAGCATGGTTTTGCCAAAAAAACAACAGTAGAGATTGTCCAATTTGCGATGGTAAAGAACGCACCAGTGCAGAAGTGGCCATCATACAGGATAATGGTGCTTCCTGCATTGCTCGTGTAAGACTCCCAGGAGTTGGTCCTTACGAAGTTCTGTCAAGCAGGCACGACATCAGTCTTACTCGTCGTGAAAGTCTATGGCCACTGCGCACGAAGCACTCATCGTGCACAGACGTGAAGGTATTGTACATGGGCGCCTCGCAAAGCACGACAGGAAGGGGTAATATCAAGAACATTCGATAACCAAATCTTGAGCTGCTCAGGATGTTGAGCGGTCTTCAGACGTTTAACAGGCCTAAAACGCGAGATCAGTCACGGAACCCACAAGGTAGTCGCGTGAATTCTCCCGATCAAAGCGTCAGAGTCCACAGGGACAAGATCAAAGCAGAGATATTGGAGATAGATCACTGTTTCCCAAATCCACACACGGTAGAAATGGAGATCCGATCGGGTGCAACCAGAGTATCCGTACCAGGTCCTTGCAGTCTCCGCAGCCAGTCGCAGGCACATTGGCTTCGAAGGCCTGGCCTCCACCACTGTAGTTGGTATTGTCAAAGAATGTTACACGGCCGGTCGTTGCTGCCTGCTGCAGCTCGCGGGCCGCGCACACGGAAGCAATGGCAGCGAAAAGGATGGCATAGGTGGCCTTCATCTTTGGTCTTGTATTGCACTGAGGAGCAATATACCACGAAATTAAACCAAACGGTGCTCCTATGACGGAATTCAGGGCCAGATTTTTGCAAGGATACAAATGGCCGCTTCTTCGGTTTGGGGCTCTGATCTACACCGAGGCAGGTACGTCCTTCTCGTGTAGCTTCCCCGTAGCGGCACCGTAACGAGGCTAGCAGCTGCATCTCTTCGGGATTATTATACGCCTGCCAGTGTTTGGCTGCCGCTATACGAAGGAAAGTCTCATAGCACCTGGACATGATGGATGTGCCTGTACCTGTCTCATGTACGACAGGCATCGTTCTTCAAACTTCCACTTTCCAGCCAATAGGCTAGGTGCATTCTGGCTAGTACTGCATGGAATGGCCTTCAAGACTCTCGATTTTTCTTGACTTTTCAAGACGTCTAATGCATTTTCTGGATTGGAGATAATGCCGGCAAAGCTTAGTTTTACATCGCAACATGTACACGCTCATCTGAGTTGACAGCACTTGCACTCTGGTTCATCAAAATTGCCTTCCGGTGACCGTGAATGTGCCAGCAGGAGTCAAATGTACGGTATTCACTCTGCTCTCTCCCAGACTCCCATGCGCAGAACCTGATAGTCCCTCAATGTACACAAGTATCAATCTCAAAAGCACTCAGCAAGCCTTCCTTGCATGCCCGTACATGACATTCTAGTCAATGATATCGACCAGATCATGCTGCTGCCGCCCATTTTCACTTTGTTTTCTTGTCATAGGTATTGGGAGTGGATGAGTCAGCGCCCTGAGTGATGTCCACGCTGCTGGGCTTGGGCTGCAACACAACCGCAGGTTCTCAAGCAGAAAATATAATAATGAAAAAAAACATACACCCTAAAGAGCAGTTGAAGGTAAGTCATCATGGGCAGCAAAACAACAGCACATGCCATGTGCTATAAATGCCAGCAGCTGTTGCAGTGCTCATCGCCTCAGGTAGCATACAAACCCTGTGCAGTACTTGGAATGTACTCTTAAACCGTGTTGGAGCCTAGAAACAGGCAAGGATGAGGCAATGGGATTAGTCCACACATCTATTTTCAATGGCTTCTTAAAAACAACAGCACGGTTGGAAGACAACATGTTTAGAGGTGCAATGGATCAACTTTTCACAAAGTGATCGGTGCAAAGCCTATATTTCAGAGTATAGGATTTATGTTTCTGGGTTAACCATAAACCCTAAATATTAACCAACCCTGACCCTAAAGAAATATTGCACCTGTTCTCCAGCACGGCCGGACGCCTTGGCAACGTTTGCCGACAGCTCCTGGGCCTGGTTCGACTTGGCCTCTGCGGCTCCGCCGCCAATGTCACCTGCGCAGAAGAGCACGGCACGTAAGATCGTGTAATGCAGGACAAGCAAGGGCATGCGAGCGCCGGAAAGAGGAAAAGCTGCCCCAGGAAAAGCCTTCACAGAAGGGTCAATCGAAAAAACTCACGCACTCATTCATTGCACATCTCTTCAGAAAAAGAACCACTCTGCGGGACCCGAAGGGAAAACATTCGTGCAGGGGACTCCATTCTTGTATGGTTGTGCCAAGCTGCGCACTTCTGTTGGCGGGCATCTTGGAGGCGTCCCGGGTCTCCTGGATGTCATCTCCGATGGGGTTGTTCAAGCCGAAGGGCAGATCGGGACCGGCATCTGAACGCATAAGAAAGAAGAAGCAATAACATCATTCCAGCCAGACATGTCGCACGTCAGTGAACCACCAGAGCTCACCAGGAAAGACCACATGGCCCAGTCAGTAGAGACTCCACCTCAGGAATAAAGACCTTGTCCAGCTCAGCAGGAGTCTGTGTCCAGCCATTGGCAAGGAACGAAGGACAATTGAGGAAGACTGTTGCTTCTCATCGTTTTCGATATGGACTTCTGAACACACAGATTGAACCACAGCGAAATGATAGAGTTTATGGCCGTGAAGGTATTTGGGGTAGAGTCTGGACGTACGTGCTGCAGGCAAGAGGGCGAACTGGGCAGCAAGCAGGGCGCCCACTCCAGCACCCACCAAGGACTGAACAAATCACAACAATGCCGTTAGATAATGTGACGTCAAGCTACCCTATTACCTTGTAGGAGCTTATTGAAGGCCTCAAACAGAAGCTGCGATGGCGGGATTCCACCTTCTTAAGTGTAGGCTGAGCCTTCTGTGCTCCATAAACTGCCTGTAGTGCACAACACTAATGAATCAATAAGTTTGACGTTATGATGGGTAACTCTAGTAGTATCAAAGCAATGTGAAGAGGCTTGAAACTCCACATGCCGGGGCATCTGACGGGTCGTCAGCTCCGGGATAGAATGTACATCTATTCAGTAGATGCATCAGCAAATCCAACAGAATACCACTGCACCTTGACAGGATTCACAGAACGGTAGGCTGACGCCTTCACAATCCTGCGTGTCTGGGGCACGGTCGTGGTGAAAGCGGTGATCGTCTGCATCGCGAAGATGTACTGCACGAAAGTTGCAGGAGTAAAGCAAAGAAAGCTTTGGTCTTGAAGCCTGTATAACAGAATAGGAAGTTGTATCTGCGGAATTATGTGCAGGCTAATCCGGATCTAGCGTGCCCAAAATTGTTGTTGGGCCAAATATGGACACATGGCCCCCAGGTTCCCTCATCGGCGCCCGTCCAAGAAAAATCCCTGAGATCCCAGCAGGACATTCGCTGAAGCAGCCTCTCGGTGCTAGTTGCAAACGAACACTTCTGCGGCTCTGAAAGGGTACCATGGCCAGCGCAATGACCTGGGGCGTCGCACAGGTGTTTTCGTTGGCAGAGTCTCTGCCCTAGGTACCTGGCGTGCCAGCAAATGAGCGCCACCTACGTTTTGATTGTTCTGCATTTCAGCCAGCGATACAGAGATTCCTGCCCTATACAGGGATGATACTACTAGAATGAAGGCTTTCATACACATGTGGGTGATTTAATCAGCCCGAGACGGCTGGAAAAATTATAATCATCTTCTTCTTCTGTGGCAGGATCCTCATCGGTGAAGTTTCTCGCCTCTTCCAGGCTTGCTTTGCTACTTGTCAGTTGACTCACAGCTCATAGATTCACTGCACAGGGATGGTCTAATGATTAGACTCTAATAAGCCCTTGAAGGCCTGAATCACATGTAGTAATGTAATACCTGCAAATCCTATACTAGACCTTGCTAAATCCAGCACCGTGCCTGCCAGATCCAATGACCTCCTGCCCCATCATTACTCACGTCCAAAGAATTCCAGGGGGAAATCTGAACTTGCACTCTCAAGTTGCTGTTGGGCTCCATCTTGGGCGCATGCATGGAACCACAGATGATTGAAATATCCCTGCTAAGAATTGGTTGGCGCAGCCGCAACATGTGAGGTCCAGCCCAATGCAGCGCATAAAGAATTTCAGACTTCAGGAGCTGGGTTCACATGTCCTTGGGCTCTGTTTTGCGCGCATGCACGACATACATGGGGTCCCCCTTTCCAAAATATCCCCCCAGGGGCGGTTTCTGTGTGATGTCCTCGGCTTTGGGTGGGGTCCAGCCGCCCGGGACGGAGTAGTGGTAGTAGGCGCCAACGATCCAGATGTGGTCCATATCTCCTGTTGCCGTCCATATGGCAATTGCTGCAGCACACATGCTCCTCAGCACACCTGAAGATGCCGCCTTGAAATAGCAGGACCTACAGGAGAGATGGTGCTTGTGGGACAAGCACGGCTTGCCAAAGCAAAGGTATGTTTGTCACTGAGGAGTATGGAATAGCAGCAGTCTGCTAGGAGCCATCCCTGTAACATTCTGCAATGACTGAAATGCCCCTCATGTGAAGTTTCAGTGGAGCATGCGATGCACGCTGCAATTCAGCAGAAGGAGCACTGTTGCCCATTGAGAAGGACTTTACTAGAGGCTACGTCATAAGATTCATGGGAGATTACTAAACTCCAGCATCATGTGGCCTCCTGCATGGAAGGTTAGTACTGCCCCACGACATAAAATAGAGTTTAGAGTTTAGGGTTTAGGGTTATACACCCTAAATCCTTAATATAGACATAAATTTAGAGTTGTTGACATACCCTTGGTGGGGAAGCAGCGGTTGGAGAAGCTCATGATGGCTTGCCCGCCAGGCTTGAGCACGCGGTGCATCTCCCTGAACACGTCCAGGGGGCGGGTTAGGTAATCCACCGACACTGCGTTAGTCACCACATCGAACGAGTTGTCCTCGTACGGCAGCCGCGGATCTGCGACCACAAACCAAAAACCTTATCAGAGCAAACACTGGCACAGCATTATGAGCAGATATGGGTGTAAATCTCAGGTTTTTTATTTATTAATTAATTAAAACTTTAAATCTACAAAGCAGATGTTGGGCTTTCAAGAACCGCATGGGAATGTTGTGCCACATCAACGCGGTGCAAAGTGGATTTACATGTTTTGCTGACTATGGGGACAAAGACACCAGAAGAGCGCACTGCAGCGAGCAGGGGTTGCTCTTGCCTGATGCAAAGGAATTTCTCCGATAGAAATAGACACAGTAAGGGAGGATAATCGAGAAAAGTCACCTTCATTCAGATCCTTCACGGTCCATTCTGTCAGTGCAGCATTGCGTTTGAGCTCATCCTCATTCATGCCCAGCCCTGCACCAGCACACGATTTTCCCCTTTAGGAGAAAATTAAGATAAATAGATACTTGGCACTCCTATTTAGGAGATGCCCTGCACTAGCTGAGCAGCACACTCTTCTCAGACACCCAAACAGAGTGTCCTCCGCGGGAACTCTGATGGCATGTTTAGACATCACGCAGAATCCCCTTGTTGGACTTCCCATAGGCATTCATGCATTGCCGTGCTATGCTGGGTAAAGCTTCCAGAAGAATTTATGTATTGTGATCATGTCCTGGTATAGCCGTCAACCAGGTAGGTACCTGCGATGCGGCCGGCCTTGTAGTCCTTGGGATAGTGACTAATCCAGCTGCTGCACAGGTCCAGGACTGCCACATCATTGCTGCCAGATGGAGGGAACGCCCTCTCATAGAACCTGTGACAGCATGCAAACTGCCAACTGTTGCGCTGGAAGCAGCAACCAATCCTAGACTGCATGCACGTAGTCATGTAGTCCTTTTGCATGTGTGCCTTGACAGGACATGGATCTCTCGCGCAAGAGGACCAAGCAGTGTTCGCTTGGTGCATGCCTTTAGACTGCAATCTACTGCCTTGAAAATGGCATGTATGCTTTTAGCAGGTGTCCATAAAGAACAGGCAAACCAGGCTCCTCACTAGCTGCCCAAAGCCTCTGCAGCTGCGCCACATGGAGAGGGATGTACACTTGAAGAGCAGCATGCATGCAACAAATGCACACTGCATGCATGGATGGAGGCGCAGATTCAAGGAGAGGCTTACTTTGTGAGGGCAGCAATGGCGCCATCATCAATGTGAGTGACAAAGCGCGGCTGGTCGTAGAAGATCTTGTCGCTGCTCGGGTCATAGCGCTGGAAATCCTCATCTCTGAAGGGCAGGCTTGCAGGCCAGTTTGGCTCTTCGAGCACCTAAGTTGGCATCACAAGCATGTGTAGAAACCGAAGAAGCAACTTCAGTGCGAGAAGACAGCAAGTGCCTGCTTGCTGTGGGATGAGAATCCCCAGGAAAAATCAGTGCTTGTCTGGAATCTCGGTCCTTGTAAACCAAACAGACACGATGTATGCCCAAACATGGGTGATATATGCCGGAACATTTTCACGTGCCTTGTCTGCTGTAAGTTCTGCTGCAGATGCTCTGTTGAGTCGGGTTGAACTGAAAGGCATGGCCCCAACCGACAGCAGGATGCCCCCCAACAAGGCTCTCCTGAGGTGAGATGGCTTGCTGGTGTGACCAGGATGCGATCGTGCAACAGACCGCTGCTTATACTGCCCGCTACAAAGCACGGCAGCTAGACTGACTCTCCGATGATCTGGTGCTCGCCTCTGCTGATCTGCAAGCCTTTGAGCTGTAAATCGAGACCCAACCGTTCCTCGAAGAGACGAAAACGCCAATCTACTGCAGATCATGTGGCAGCTCTGCTGCTGGGGAAAGCTGTTCATGTAAATTGATGGGCCTCACAGTCTTGGCGGCATGCACACAATCTCTTTTACAAAAGCGTTCCTAGGCCTGTGCCCCACTTGTATACTTTCCCCACTTCTGGATCAAATTAGCCTAATGCATTGCGAATTGGACAAGTCTTCAGTGCTCACAGGGAAAAAAAGCGCAAAAACTTCAATGAGACGACGTGGCAAAGTGATACCGAGGCGCTCGATTTGGAGATAGCGAATCCTTTTCGAAAGTGCGGCAAAATAGCAGGGAACTCGACCAGGCCCACGATCGCTGTGTACAGGGTACTGTACGAATGCATATCCGTGATTGATGCTGCACCTTTTCAAGTGGTAAGTGGCATTTGTACTGAGCCAGCTTGGCAATTTCCTCGAGGGCAGGACGATACGGCAGTCTTGATCCTTATGCACCTAGCGCAACGGTGAGCAGTCCAATTTGGATCTTGGCGAGACCGCCATTATGGCTGTGATTCCTTCGGTCTCGCTGAAGGAGAGGCTGGAGCAAGCCATCCTCGGATTCGGCCAGCTTGCAGGCTGTGTGTGCCAAGGCGCGCTCGTACAGGTGGGGACATCCGCAGGAGTGAAATTCGGGCAACGACTTTGATGTCCTAGGGGCGTGCATTCGAAACAACAATCAAAATCTAGGAGTACTGGACAGCAGAGATCGCTGGGCTTAAGGACGCCGATCCTGGCGCCAAGGCAGGGCAATGCTGGTGCCAGCAACTTCTGAACTTTGAGCGGCACCTAATGAAAGACTCTGGTGGTTAATTGCTTAGAGGAGAAAGATGGCGAGGAAAAAACCATAGATTATTAGAGGCTAAATGCATAGAGTTGAATTTCATACATCTTGATGCTGGTGCAGTCTTCTCCCGCTTGTGTGCTTCTTTAAATGACCCACCACCAGAGTCGCAGCGTAGTCAGTAGCTGTGACAGGTTTCGAGCGATTTAAATGAAGGTTAATTGCATTGTAGTTATTATGGGCTTGTGGTTGATGCACAGTCAGCCCATTGTGCTTCCAGCTGCACTTGAGGAAACGTTTCCAAACAGATGTCAGGATACCAGCAGTGTTGCGATCTCGATTTGTTACCCTCCATTGAAGTGGTCGCAGTCCTTGTTTCGAGATTATTAAATGCTTTTATGATCTGTGCAGTTGTGGCGCCCAGTCCTCAATGCAAGGACAGGCACATGTGACGACTTACAGACAAAGGTGTGCACCATGCAATCCTGTCACTGCCTAAAATCTGATAGAGCTGCTGCTAGTATATCAGGGGGGCTGCTTGCTGTGTACCCTGGGAAAGGCTCCCATTGATCCAGCAGCGCTGTGGATTATTTACTGCAATCGACTGTGAGCTTTAAAGAGCCTGTTACAGAGGCGCAGACAAGTCTGAGACATGGAAAGTCAGCCGACACATGCACACAGCTATTGGGGATGTGTCAAGCGGCATGATGGAAACAGCGAATGCCCTAACGACAGCCCGAATGCTGAAGCATTCTCTGCCTGGTGTTCAGGACCAGGCTTGGAGCATTCAAGGCCAGCGCGACAGCTACCTGGACCACTTCAGAAGCGCCTCTCAGGAGGTCACATTCAGTGCTGAGGGGAATGGCGCCTCCGCTGGAACTGTTCAAGAAGCCATGCAGCGGCAAGAGGTGTGCACGAACTGCCTGCTGTGCTATGTTCTCAGCCGTGGTAATCTGCGTCATTTCAGGCAAGTCATGGTGAGACAGCCGTACCAGAGAAGTTGCCAGTGCGCAAACAACTTGGGAGAAGGACACTGATTGCCCTGAAAGGGGTATATGCTAGTTGGAAGCATGCATGATTTGGCAGCCGATCCGGTGATCATCGACAGTTGTGGGAGCCACTTGAGACTCATCTGTCTGTTGGCAGTACTCAAGGAACATTATCATGGGCAGAAATCACTCAGAAAGCATCAGGCAAAAGCTTGCTGCACGAGGAATGGATTGCCCCGCTCAGCGCTGCAGTTGACCCTTGAGGGGTGGATCTGACAGGTGAGCGTATTCGCGGACGTGTGCAAGCTGCCCAAGGGCACCTACTTAAGGGCGGCCCAGGCGGCCAAGTGCAGCGTGCGCGGCTCGATGCTTGTGCCGCTGTTCCCCCACAAGGACCTGACATTGGCCGGACCGGTGGCCGTCCTGGAGCTCATTCAACTGGAATCCGACATCAGCTGCTTTCCACCGCTCTTCACTTGGCTGCTGGAGAAACTGCCGGTGCGTGCATCCCTCCCATCAACCTGCAGCCTAACTGCTCCTGCAACAATTTCAGAATCAACTTATCGGTCATTCACCATAAGGCAGCTTGCCTTAAAGAGCGCAAAGTTTGGAGCTGTTTATCAAAAACATGCGGATATCGAGACATGCAATTATATGCTTGAAAGAAGCGCAGTACACATACAAGTATTGAGCCTACTTCGACACTTGGACGGCTTCAAAGCTTGCTGGAGTTTCTGTAGTAAGGCAGAGCATCTGCAGGCGCTGTTTGTCTGCGGTCATCCATTGGCATCAAAGTGGTCGAATGTACGCTGAGCTGCTGTACTTGGGGTGTGTGCAGATGCTGAACCTGCACACGCCTCGGGGGATTGCGCACTGGTACGACAGGACCGGCCACGACATCATGGCGCGGCCGCAGCAGCCGCGGCCGTTGGAGGGCGTTCCCGAGCAGGCCGCGCGCTCAGCGAGCCCGGCATCACAGCAGCAGCCGGCGGCAGCCGATGCCGCAGCGCAGCGCAGCGCGCCCGCCGCGGCGGTAGCCGTCGGCGCAGCCGTCTCCGAGCCGCCATCTGGCGCTCGGCCGGGCCGAGGCGGCGGCTGCGGGGAAGCCGCGGCCGGCCCGGGCGGCCGGGCTGCGCACTGCGCCCTGCATCGCGGCTGCGCCAGCTCTGCGGAGAGTCCCGCCGGCGGCAGGGAACGCCGGCGGGCGTCGGCGCAGCCGGCTAACAAGGCGCAGTGCAGCGCTCGGGGCAAGCCAGGGGCGGAGAGCGCGGCGGCCGGGAACCAGCAACGGTCTCCGGGCAGTCTTGCCAGCGCTGGCACTCTCGGCAACTCGCATGTATCAGAGGTACTTTTTGCTTGAAGGGCCCACTCAGTCATCCTGGCAGGACGCATCAGACACTGCTCTTGCGAAGTGCTGAAGGTTTTGCTAGTGCAGCTGTGATCGCATCATTTACCTTTCCCCTGGACCAAAAAGTGCCTTTCGTGGCTCATCAGGCGGAGCACCAGGAGCATGAAGTAGCATCGGGTGGGGAGGAGCCTGATGAGGCGCCAAAGGTGCACCGCCGCCGCACGCCCCTGGCCGACAGTGGCGAGGACAGCGGCGAGTCATCTGGCCGGGTGCGCCTCTGTTGGCGCAACAACTCTCTTCAACCTGAGCTGCTGCTTCTTTAGGCGCCACACCTATCGATTTCAAACTTTCTAAGTGCTCATGGCCTCAACACTCGATCTTTGCTGAATCTCATGGTGCTGCTGCCTGAACAGGCAATGGAGATACCATTCGAAAAGGTCAAGGAGCAGTTTGGGGTGTCACTGACAGAGGCGGCCGCCAAGTTAGGCGTCCACCGGCAGGATCTAGTCCGCAGCTGCAGGCAAGCTTCCGGCTGTGCTCTTTCGCCTGGACCTTGCATGTTGACTTTCCCTCGTTGCATTTTAATTTGCCTAGTGTTCAGTAACATACTTGAAGTTCACCTGCCCTGTCAACACCCCTTCGAAGCATGTGGCATCAAAACCATGCTGTTCATGCATGTTCTCAGGCTCCTTTGACACAGTCAAGACAATACTGGCAGCAGCGATTTCAATTTGCAATCAACATGGAACTGAAACCAAACAGCCATCTTTTCTGGGTGGCATTGTTGTGATACCGCCGCCTGTCCTGCACCATAATTACTCTCTTAAAATACACCCATCGCGCACCACACCTTACCACACCATACCTTTCATTACTACCCATTGTTGTCCAATGTTGTAGGGTCAATGTAAGATAGGGAAATAATGTCTAAAGTACGGCAATGATTTCATGTTTTGACAATCTTCATGTCACAGGGAGCACAACCTGGACGGCTGGCCACGGTTCAGCATGAGCGTGAACGAGGCGGCGCGCTCGGACGACACCCCTGTCAGCAGCCTGCCCAGCGATGTGGACGCAGCCGATATGGCCGCATTCGTGCCGTTCGGCCCCCGCGCGCATCGCACCACGCCGGCTTCCTCCTGGCGAACCCACTCCACGCACCGACAGGTGCGGGATCCTCACTTATTTTCGGGTTCCTCTCTTGTTTTTGGGAGAACAGCAAGATCCAGAGTTGTGAAAGAAGCCGGTGATGTTGCTGCATGCCACTGAAGAAGAAGATCAAACATCATTCCAGCCGTCTGGGGCTGGTTACATGACCCACATGTGTATGAAGGCCTTCATTCTAGTAGTATCATCCCCTGGTTCATCACATGTACGCAGACGACACACAAGTAGCAGAAACAGAGGTCTCCAAGGCACTTCAGCATGAATAAAAACCAGCTCAGGCAGGATGAGTCATGGAGCTATCTTGCAGACCGGACAGCAGACTGGTCATGGTTCAATGAAATGGCATGAACAAATGCAGGAGCGCTTACTGCAGACAGATCATTTGTGGTGTTGCATGCAGCAGGGGGATATGGGACATGCCTAACCCAATCCTGAACCTATAAATACATCTTGAAAGGAGAAATAAAGTAAAAATTTAAGCGTGCAGCAGGGGGATAGGGGATCAGGCGGTGAGGGGGCGCGGCCCGGGAAAGCGCGCGCGGCCGCTTGCAACAGCGCGGTGGCCGGCGGCCATGCCGCGCTCACGCTCGAGCCGGACGCAGAGCCCATCGGTGCGCGCACACCTCCTTTACCATCTAACCAGCCCTAGACGGCTGGAACGATGTGTAAACTCCTTGAATCTCCTCCCAGGAAACATCAGATCATGCAGAGGAGTTCCCAACACATCATGAAAGACGCCCGAGGCCCACAAATGTAACTATGGAGAGCAGGAACTGGCATGCTCTTTGTTTATCGGCAACGATTATGTCGCTCACGTGCTCCTGGGCCCTCCAGCTACTTGATGAAAGCTCTAGTACCTGCCTTGTCTGTAAGTGCAGCGGCTGCATGTTTTTAGGGTTCTAGGAAAGTGTGACCTTTGATATCTGTGGCCCTAGATATCTATGGTGCTGGTAGCACACTGTGTAGACTGGCACCACGGTGTGTACCACAGTTACTACCACAATGCCAGAAAGATCAAGGGTTCTAGAAAAGTCTGACCAATGTGCGAAAACTTGGGGCGCAGGCTCTCCACAGGAGGACGGCGAAAGCAACGATTGGGTGGGATACGCCAAGGGCCTCATGCTACCCGTGCAGTCGCCGCGCCAGAACAGGGCGCACTGGGAGGGGCTCGGGGTGGCAGCTGCCGCGCAGCTGCCGCGCCCGGCCGACGCGGCCGACTCCGCGCAGCGTCCGCCGCCCTCCAGCTGCTGGCAAAAGGTGTGTTTTGCCGTGTTCTCCCATCTCATCCCTCTCTGGCAAAAGGTGCATTTTGCCGCATTATTATTATTATTACAGGTCGGCAAACCCAAACCCAAATGGCCATAGGGCATACACACAGCCTGTCTGCAGCCACACCGTGGGGCCTCTAACCTAGTCTGCAGCCGTATTCTACATCCTTAACACTTTCCAATTGCCGAACTACAATTTTCTGGTGCTTGGGCTAACTCTAAATGTGGAAATTTTCTGGCATTTAAGGAACTCTTTTCTACCCTTACCCCAGTACATAGTACAGTACTGCAGACTCATTCAACCGTCACTCTCCTGAACAGAAATAAAATCAAACAGGTTTTGAACATGCCTTATGTGTGAACGATTTTGTGCGATTTAAAGTTATTTTATAGGAGACGAGGTAGCCCCCTTTGTTTTTTTTGTGCAGGATGATCCATTTGGCGATGATGACTGGGAGCTGCTTCGCCAGCCGCTACCACCGCAGGGAGGGGTACCCCCCAGCGGCAGCGCCTATACTGGCACCAGCCTCGCAGCATGCCTTGGTGACCCCCCTCACATTTTCTTGATGTCCCATGCCACACGTATAAAGCCCAGCACATTCGGTTCTTTTCCCTTCTAGGAACAAATAGATACTTACCGTTCCTAGCCAGGTAGGGGTTAAAAAAGCTTGAAGTTGGTCCGAAAATACCAGAAGAAGAGTTGAAAACATGGGTTTCTTACTGTATGACCCCTCATGGAAAATTTTCCGTGACAGACCTTTTCCCCCGGCAAAACTGCCATCTTGCCAGTTCTCTGATCAAATCATCTTCAGTCGCACTTGCTTCACAGGGGGCAACAGATATAATGAGACTCTAAATTCTAAAAAACCCCATAAACCCTAAAAATAAATAAACCGCTGGAAGGGGGGTGCTGTGCCGATTCAGGATTGCATGGCGAGCATGGCATCAGTGCGGCAGACATTGTTGATAATGAGACCCTAAACCCTAAAATTATTCCAAAACCCTAAATATAAACATACCGCTGAAAGGAAGGTGCTGTGCCTGTTCAGGACTGCATGGCGGGCATGGCATCAGTGCGGCAGACATTGCAGAGGCAGCGGCTCTGATAGGCATGGCGCCCGGTCAGCCCGAAGAGCCCGAGTCTTGCAGGCACGCCCCAACTCCTTATACACCTTAACATCAAGGGTTCAGGGTTACATGTAGGATGTAGATTTGACTGCAGCCCTAGGTTTGCACATTCCTGCTGAGCGTGTGCAATGTGCAAACCTCAATCTCCGGTGTCTCTCCAGACAAGCTGCACACGTTCGCAATTTCATCAGTGATGATTTCAATCCAACAATGTACAGTCTCATTGTATCAGTTGCAAACCTTGCAGAACATTACACCTGCGCCTTTCTGAATAAGATGCAGGAAAGAGGTTGAAGTTACAGCGAACCTTGCGAAGCATTATTGCTGTGCCTTTTTGAACAAGCTCTGGGAACAAGGCTGAACATCAGCAATGAAGTACTGATGTTGTCTGAGTGTCTCTGCAGACGGGAGTTGCTGGACGATTTGAACATGGCGGCTGCGCAGTCGAAAATAGACTCGCTCGCTTCCCCGGCGCAAGAAATCCGGTTGGCGTTCGAGCGGGGGGTCTGTGCGAGCGCAAGAGCGCCCTTCAGCCGGCAGCCAAACTCTGTCGGCAGTGAGGGGCACCACCAGGGGCCAGGGAACCCGCTGCCGAAGGATGCAGACCCGCCATGCACCTCAGGCACGACAATCAGTGACGTGGCAGAGGCAGCAGCTGCAGAGAGGGAGGTAGTTGAGAGCAGGGAAGAGGGCAGGAAGATGCAGGGGGGTCCGGGTGGGGGAGGCAGGGGGAGGAAGAGGGGGTCGGGGAGGGGCCGGGGGCGCGGCCGGGGGGACCGGCGGCTTGCAGTGGCCACCGCCCGAGCCGGGCGCGGGGGACCCGGGCCGCTCCACGGCGGCGGCCGCGCCCGGCTCCGCAGGATCCAGCGGGCAGCTGCTCTGTCGGAGTGCGAGCCTCTGGCGCAACAGCCCGAAAGTGCAGAAGCGACATTGGAAGTTGAGCCAGCAGCTGTGCATGCGGAGCAGATCTTGGAGCAAGCTGTGGAGCAGAACGAGGTTCAGGAAGCAAAGGAGGCTGCAGTCGAGCCGCCGGAAGGCGCAGATGGGGCGGCGGCAGTGGTGGATCTCACAAGCACGCCGGAGCCGTCATCACAACCGGAGCGGCAGGTCGCCGAAGAGCCGGCAGCTTCGGAGCCGATGCTGCGGGAGCTGTACCCGGTGCCGGCGCACAGCGCGCCCGCGCGGCGCACGCGCTCACAGCCGCTGCCCTCGCCGCGGCCGAGCGCAGATGCCGAGGAGGTGACGTCAGCGCCTCCATGCGCTGACTCAGCAGCCGCGCGCTGCGCGGCTGCGCCCTGCACCTCCGCAGGCGCGGCGGCGGCAGCCGCCGCAGCATCGCAAGAGCCACCGCAAGTGGCCGATGCGGCTGCTCCGCAGCATGGCGCGGCGGCAGCCGCCCCGGCCGCGGCTGCCGCGGCCGAGTGTGTCGGGCGCTTGGAGCCCTGCAGCGGGCAACCGAGCGCGCAGCCGCAGTCGGCGCAGCCGCCATCGTTGCCGAAACCGGTGGGGGCGGCCGGGCCAGAACGTCTGCGCCCAGCGGGCAACAGCGGTGGGTTGAGGGCTGGGCAGGGCGCCCCCCGGAAGAGGGGTCGGCCGCCGCAGATGGTGCCCCACCCTCACACCGGCGTGCTGGTTCCCAAGCGTGACCTCATCAAAGCGCGCATCGATCCTGAAACTGGCGAGCAGCGTGCGGTGCGTCACTCCTCCCTCTTTTTTCTCTGCTACATGATGGTCTTCTTAGCGATATGTCCGTTGCAGGCTCGTCTGTTGGATTTGCTTGAGTTGGGAACTAGCGGCTTGAACCTGGCTCAAGAGTGGTGTGGCCGGTGCCAGTTGACTGCCATGCGTGCTGACGATCTTTTGTGGAATTTCTGCAGACGAAGAAGCGCAAGTCAAAGGCGGAAGCAGCAGCAACGGCACCTGACAGGGATGCATCACCGGAGGAAGAAATTCCACCGATGGAGGTCACTTTCTCGGGGCCGAGCCGCAGCAGCAAGCACAAGCGGCCGGTCAAGAAGAGCCGCAAAATGATTGAGGCCGAAGAGGCCCAGGTGCTGCACCTTCTCTTCTTATCATCACCCTGATGAGTTCACCACTCTTAACCTGATGAGGATGAGACATACTGGCAGCCACAAGAGGCCAATCCGGTTAGCAAAAGCTGATGTCTCTGGGAATCTATGTCCATCACAAGTAGATATGCACCTTCTCTCCTTGTCGCTGTCAATCTCCTGACAAGTTCACCTGACCTATGATCTATAATGGCGGCCACAATCGGCCAATCCGGTTAGCAGAGGCGGAGGCCCCTGAAAAAAAAAACATTTCTCCTCAACAGTAGGTGTAGGAACCCGCACTTGATCACTCAGCTAAACCCTAAACCCTAGAGTGTATATATGTATACCCTGAGCCCTAAGCATTCAAAACAAGGGTGTTGGTGCAGGCTTTCACGGAAGCAGAGGTGGGCACGCCAGAGAGGGAAGCCGCAGCGGCGGCGGCCGAAGCGGCCAGACCGGCCGCAGAAGGCTCTGATCACCGCCCAGTAGGTGTTGCAGCATTGAAAGATGTTCCTGAGCAGCGGTGCTTCGATCTGAATGCCCCGCGGCCCGACCAGCAAAGAAGAGCCCCGGAGACACCGACCCGAGGCAGCTCTGAACTGGTAAGCATGTCTGCGCAGTCCTCGCACTGAGAACTCAAAACATGCAGGCGCACCATCTTTATTGCTATTGCTCCAAAGCATAAGATCAAGAGATAAAGGACCATCAAGGCTGTGCGAGCGCCAAAAAGAGGAAGGGCTGCCTCAACACGAGGGGTCTGTGACTGGAGAAAGAAAACACAAGTCCTACCGGCCCAGGAGCACCAAAGCAAATCCAAAGCATGTCGTAGACATATAATGTTCTAATAAATAGTAAGGCGTTACTTCCAAGTTTCTCTGTGAATGTATGGATGTGATGCTGGGTGCTGACGCTGACAATCAGAGTTAGACATCCGATCAGCCCTAGGTGGCTGGAAAAGGTGTAACCGACTGACTGAATCCCGGTGCATTGCTTTGAATCACACTTTGAAAGCACTAGTGATCCATGCTGGAGTAACAAGCAGCGCCACGACCCTTGAATGCTCTTGTCCAAGGTTCTTTTTCTCTTGTCTAGCAGCAATAACATGGATGTATGGAGGTGACGCTGGGTGCTGACTCTGACGATCGCAGTCAGACATCTGATCAGCCCTAGGTGGCTGGACAAGGTCTGATCGACTGACTGACTTACATGGCACTTCAGACAGCTGTGTTAAGGGACGGTCAGTGATAGTTTTTTTCCATGTGGGCTTGAGTTGGGTTGGTCTCATGTTTCCAGGTGTACATGAACACGCCGACAAGCCGTCCCAGAAATTCCCTCTTGGCATCCCCCACCGCCAGAAAGTTCCCAGCCGCTGATCAGGTACCCCAATCCTGAGCTAATCCCGCTCCACATGACTTACATTTTGCGCCAGATTGAAGTGCGTGACTTGGAACTACCTGGGATGCTTTCATGCACTTCCAGTTGTTGACCTCGTGTGAAGACAAGTTTGAGCCAGTGACGCACTTCTTCTGTTTGCATTGTGCTTTGTGCAATGGGACTAGCTGATGTGTGCGGCTTCCCATGGCATATTTACTTGGAGTTGCCTCCCCGGATATTAAACTCAATTACGTCACTTAGGGTTGTAGAATTTGGGGGTTGGGATATAGGGTTAAGGCTTGAGGTAAGGGGGCCTTAGTACCGGTAGTAATGTTTTTCTTCCCAAATGCAATGGTGGATGCAGGGTTTTTATACAAACTCATCCCTGGTTGGGGGGTATAGAGGGTACACAAATAATTCCAGCCGTTGCCTCATGCTGACTAATGAGCTTCCTGTGCAATGCTCAGGAGATGATATGCGACGAGCAGCTGCCGGAGCAGCTGCCGGAGCCAAACGAGGCCGCGTTGCAGAATTTCCTGGCCGATGCGCTCGCCTTCAGTCCCCCGCGGCCGCTGTCGGGCACAGTTCCCTCGTTCTTTGGCGGGGGGTCCTTCCTCGGCGGTGGTGGAGATGGGGGGTCCCTGGCGGTGTCCCCCCTGCCCCGCCTGGAGCACCAGATGTTCTACGGGGGGCCCCTGGGGGACCTCGGCGCCGCCGCTTTCACCGAGCTGGCCGACAGCAGCTTCAGCTTTGGCTGCTTCACGTGACTTGGCGCCTGATCAGGCCTATTATATTCTGAGGCTCTAAGACTCACGATGGATCAGTCGTAAGGTAATGGGGGCCTGGGTTGAGGAAAGGCTGCGTCAAGATTCACACTGGACTGAATGGCTATGCTAGCTATATGGGCAGTGCTGCTTCTATCACACAGCAGAAGGGTGTCTGGCCATGGGGAAGCAGAGAAGGCGCCAAAGCAGTCAAGAGGCATGTTGTGGCTCTGTTGTGGAGATGCTCTTTTTCAATTTAGCTTGTTTCATACCTTTGTAGCAGAAGTGGACGGGTCACCTTCAAAACCAGAACTGAATCCTGGGTAATTAAATGTCATTCTTCTTTGCCCATATGTCTATGTTACCTCATGCATGCGCCAAGGAGGCTTCTGTGTTCATCTGCTTACTATTCATCGCCAATAAGACCTACCGTATGCATGATATGAGGGCGGTTGATGAAGCTACATTCGCAGTCTATTGAGGACTGTGCGCCCAACTGAGCTTCCTCTGTGAGGGACCTTTTCATTTCGCCTTGTCTTGTTTCATTGATGTCTCAGTTCGGAAGGAATTCGAAAGTATGGCCGTTAATTAGCAGATGCATGCTAACACCGGTGCAAGATTGTGCTGAAGACACAAGCCATGCATAAGTTGACGATTCAATGATGCCACAGTGGACTGCCAAATAGGATTACTGGCTCAACCCCAAGCACTGGTCTGTCTGCGCTTCAATCTTTGAGCAATGTGTGGGTTCAAAATGTCATGTCATGGTTCATGCGCCTCTTTGTGTGGGAACTTGTGCCCCGAATGGCAACAAGCTGCCCTGCACTGCAAGCTTGCCTTCACTGAAGTATATCTGTGAGTACTCGTGCTCGTTAGCCATTCTAATGACAAGTCTCCTATGAAAAGCAGCTTGCTATCTTGTTGTTGGGCATGCTTGCAATTGCGCGCGTTGAACACAAATTTTAGCCATTGCACCTCGTACAGCTGGGAAAAGACCTCCTGCGATGTTCAGAGCTGCCCAAGTTTCTGCTTGTTTATTTTGTCCCTTTATGAAATGCTGCCTGTTCTCACAAAACCTTAAGGCTTGTTTCTTTAGGCAAAGTATTTCTGTAAAAGTCCATGCAAGAAGGGGTCGAGTGTCCATTGGCAGGGAATTTTGTCACATTACTTTCTAGAGACATTCGACTACAGAGGGACACTGCAATGGCAATTCAAATTAATATTACTTAACCTAATGTTTTGAAGTTAAACATCGCCCTAATCCAGGGCTCTCAGTTCGCTGAGGGCGGCGGCAAAATCTTCAGGGAGTTCAGAATCGAATTTGAGAGCTGCGCCCGTCACTGGGTGCACGAAACCAAGAGTCTTTGCATGCAGCGCCGGCCGCCCCAGTAACTTCAGCACCTTGTGGGCAACCGTCTGCCTGCAGCACATTCATTTTATATTTTAGGGTTCAGGGTACCGTACAAGAAATAAAAACTTAAAACAAGAAAGAATTTAGACTTCAGGGTTTTGGGTTACTCAATTTTAAAGTATAGGCCCATGATTGCATCAGCACTCAAACACTTTCCTCTCTACTCCCCAACTAGGGATTGATGTGAAATCCACCAATGCATTCAGGTAGAAAAAAAAATATTATAAAGGCCCCTGTACCCTAACCCTAGACCCTTAACCCCACCCCCTTCAAACAAAAAAACTCTGCAATCCTAACTGAAGTGTGTTTGAGAACCATCTTCCGGGCGCACCGGGCGCTTTTGCCGCGGCCGATGGCGGCCACCGCGGATCCCCCGGACCCCCCGTATGAGTCATCTGCCAGAAGTGGGTGGCCCAGGTGGCGCGCATGCACGCGAATTTGATGTGTGCGCCCTGTACGCAGCCGCCATGCTGTCCATGCAGCACTCCCGCCCGCCAACGGCTCGATTACCTTGAAGCCGCTGATGGCCTGGCGGCCCCTGCTTGCACAACATCCCTCAAAAAATGGGGGCATATATACTATTGTAACTGATACAGCCCCCTCAAACGGGGGCGCATATGCTGTTGTAACCAACAGAGCCCCCTCAAACAGGTTGTGGTGTAAAGTCTGGCGACGCATCAGCTGATATCATCATGGTTCCAGTGACTTGCACATCTGCTCATGATTCTGTATCACTCAAGTGTCCCAGTCAGGCGCTGCCACAGCTCTGTGGCCGGAACTGCATAGTGGTTTCTTTCTGGGGATCAGCAGCAGAGTGACCCCCAGAATGATAGATGCACTTCTTATGCATGCATCTAAAATAACGTGCCATCGGTGTGTGGAGCCCAGCCAACCTGCTTGACATGAAGGTAACAGAACGATACAGGATCATCGGCAGATGCGCCTCTCATGCATGCACCTACAAAAAAGTGGCCATCGGTGTGTGGAGCCCATCTAACCTGCTGGACATGAAGGGGAAGGTTCCCATTTTCTTTCGGTCGCGGATGTCCCGACCGATGTTGGTCTGGACAGTCCCCTCCTCTTGCTTGGGCACCCCAAGCACGAGCGCATGGTACACCCTCTCCACCTACACGCACCCTATAATTATTCAATTTATTATTTTATTCATTTAGGGTTTAGGGTATAGGATCGACAGTCCCCTCCTTGTGCCTGGGCATGCCGAGCACGAGCGCATGGTACACCCTCTCCGCCTGCACGAACCCTATATATCTTAGGGTTAAGGGGTTTATTAATCCATTTTTTTGGGTTTGGTGTGACACCCTGACCCTAAAAAAACAACCTACATGCATGGCACAGCGTAGTTTATGAAGGTCTGGTGGCAAGCCAGCATGACAGAATTCCTTTAAGGTAGCCACGGAACACATCAGATCACTCTACTAAGGCCTCGTCACTCAAGCTGCCCAACATTCTGCATTGGCAGTGAACAGCCTGAGCACCCATCTTGCTTAGCTGAACAGGCAGCGCTATGAGTGAGCAAACCAATAGCATTGCAGACATGGGCCTCACAAAAAATGACCACTACATTTTTCAAGCAATGTTTTTCGAAGCGATTAATGCACGAGT
This sequence comes from Coccomyxa sp. Obi, assembly GCA_020887355.1. Taxonomy (NCBI): domain Eukaryota; kingdom Viridiplantae; phylum Chlorophyta; class Trebouxiophyceae; family Coccomyxaceae; genus Coccomyxa; species Coccomyxa sp. Obi. The sequence goes on along the minus strand of AP024990.1, from coordinate 3,355,662 downwards.
GGACAGCACCGTGTGGGCCTTGAACTGGGCGGCAAGTCCAGTCAGCGTCCGCTCATCTTTGGCGGCCACCAAGAGCCCAGTGGTGCCCTTGTCCAGCCGGTGCACGATGCCGGGGCGAATCACCCGCCCACCCGGGTGGCCCACCCCTGCCGCAACCTCGGGCAGCGCCCACGGCCCATCTCCCTCGTCTTCTTCTTCTTCTTCACCCTTTCCCTGTGCATCCTCCACGCTATGACCTGCCACAGTCATCAAGCGCAAGCTCACGGTGAAATCCAAGCAACTGCCGTACGCTTGCACTGCAACAAGCAAGAGTCTTCTCCCTCTTCCTGTAAATCTTCCACGCTATGACCTGCCACATGACCTGCCACAGTCATCAAGCGCAAGCTCACAGTGAAATCCAGACAACTCCCGTGCGCTTGCACTGCGACGAGCGAGAATCTTGACAACCTTGGGTGAGTGTAAGTACAGAATGTTATTGGAGCCTCAAATGTCAAGAGTCTTGACAAACTTGGTGAGCGTGAGGACAGAATGTTGATGGAGCCTCAGATGTCACAAGTCTTGACAACCTTGGTGAGCGCAAAGACAGATTGTTATTGGCGCCTCAAATGTGAATCTTGTGCACCTGTCACTCGATCCTCCAAATCCCCTGTACGCTTGCACTGCAGCAAGCAAGAGCCTTGACAGATTGCTGAGCGCAAGGACAAGGAAGGAATGTTGGTGGAGCCTCGAATGTCAGTCTTGTGGCACCTGTGGGGGGGCCCTCCGGATCTAGTCGCACAGGGGGTAGACCGAAGCGATGCAGCAGTGCGTTGACTAATGTACCCGAGTAGTTACCGGGCGCGGGGTGTATCACCATGCCCGCCGCTTTGTTGACCACCAGCAAGTGCTCGTCCTCGTACACCACATCCAGTGGGATGTCCTGCGGACATCAGCTGCAGCCTCAGTTCTTGGCATGCAGTAGTAAAGTCAGTCAGTCAGTCGATTAAACCTTTTCCAGCCACCTAGGGCTGATCCGATGTCGGACTCTGATCGTCAGAGTCAGCACCCAGCATGACATCCATACAGGAGTGAAGTCATGGAGTCTGAAAAACCCCACAATGGATTCCCCATGCTGAAAAGGAGTGAGCTCAGGTTCCAGATCTGAACAGGCCTATCACTTGCCTGCCTGGACACCACATACAGCACGCCTCATGTTGTGGGTGCTATCTCCCACCAAGGCGGTGCAGTGCCTTCTGAAACAGCAATGCAGAAGGATGACTTCAATTGCTGCAGCTTGGGCAGGTGGTTCTTAGGGGAAGCTGCCTGACTTTGACATGAGAAGTTGCCAGAGACATCCCTGATGAACACAGCGAACCTCACAAGACAATTGCCAAACGGCGCATCACCAGCATCAGCATTGGAGGGTATCCAAAGCAGAAATGCTCTCTATGAGATATACAGCAGTCGCACCTGGCTGAAAGCATGCCCCCCGGTGACTATGAAAAGTGTGATTATAGCCAGCTGTGCATAAAGGGTGGTGAAATGCCAGATCTGGCAACAAGCTGACATGTCAGACACGGGGTGTGATGTGTTCTAATCATTGCTACAGAGGTGGTGGGGCACCTCCGGGGAAGCTTCCATGCTGGGGGTAGGTGGCAGGCAGCAGGCCACAACATCTCCGGGCCGCAGCGCGAGGCCGGGCTTGGAGGGAACGCCGTCATTGACGCGCACAAAGCCGTCCCGGATCGCCGCCTGCAGTGGATATTGCAGCAACTCAGACTGGCGGCCACGTCACCACTGGTTCTACTCTTCAATTGTGCTTTCCGGGCGCTCAGAGAAAGCTGTTGCGCTTGCACCTGAGAAATGCAAATATAGGCCGATGTGAACTGAGAGAACAAAGAAGCATGGTAAGATAGGAAGAAGGTTGGACGGCTCCAGCCTGGTAATTGATTGGGCAATGTGCCGATATATACACTAACATTATGGTATCTCAGTGAGCTGATGCTCTCACTTCACATGCGCGGTCCTGTTCTGGTGAAACCCAGCTGTGACTGCATAATGGAAAGAGATCCATGAAGTTGAGGCGAACAGAAACAGAAACAGAAGCCATCAGTGACCTTCAGCTTGGCAGCCACTCCAGAGGCGCAAAGCTCAACAGGATGCCATGAATCCCCCAAAGATCTGGAGTGTGCCAACCCCAGCCTGCCACAAATACGGCACTCAAGTGAGCTGAGCATTGGATGTGCGAATGCCGTGCCTGCAAGCGCGCGCGGCTGGCGTCGGGCATCTGGCCCGACAAAAAAGCATCCAGCCGCTGCTTTCCAGCACCCTCCACTGTAAATGTGCTCTCCTCCTACACAGCGCATGCATACTAGATTATGAGGCCATGGAAGTGTTTGGCATGACAGCATACGCCTGCTCCCTAAGTACTGTGTTAGTGCCTCAATTTCATCAGCTCGAAGTCCAGAGTAAACTCCAGTCCCTGGCTCTCACAGGAGCACCCCGGCTGAAGCTAGAGGACATCCATCTGCCATGTGCATGCAAGCTGTACTGTCAGATGTGAGATACAGGATGCGATTTTGTGGCCAATTGCGCCAATATGGAGTGCAGTTGGGCATTGCGTCGTTTTCCTTACCTCGGCAGTCTTGCTAGTGGCTGCTGTAGTCAGGTACGACCTGCTTCGGGATCTTAGCTGAGGCTGTGGTGTTCCTGAGAAAGTTCTGCATGATATGAGCCGCTGCATCGGCCTGGCTAGCCAAGGTGAGGGGCCGTGGAACATCACAATTGTGGTCATGGTAAGAACTGGATCTAGACTAGGACAGTCTGGAACTGCCTCAACCCTGATTGCTCATTCAAAGTGTGGTGCTTTTCTTTCACAATGTCCTCGGAAATCTAATTGAACTATCCGTTATGATAGTTTAACTATGCAAGTCCCACAGTTGTTTCGTATTCTTAGAGGGGTGCCATGTTCCGAGTGGCTTCTCATTAGAAAAAAAATCTCCTATGTTTTTTCCGTTCCTTCTGACGAGATTGGGCAATGGGATCTACAAGACACCACAGCGCAAGGAAGCTTCTCAAAGAAGGTTCCGTTCGAGCGTATCGAAGGGTCACGTAACTTATCTCAGGCGTGGCTGTTGCCGGCTGAAGTAGGGCGTGTCCATCGCTCGGAACCAGAAAAGAGACAGACATCCACGGACAGCGAACACAACGCCACTTCCTTTTGCAAAAGTTTTGGTGGTGCTTCAGCAATTATGCAGACTGTGTTGCAAAGTCAGATGCAGGCCAGTGCGTCCTCCAGCAAGCAGTCGGTCCGTTCTCCTCTAGATGGTTCTAGAATAGGCAGTGTTACTCTGCCTCTGCGGCGACGATTCTTCTCCGGCAGCAGCCTTACAGCAACCCGAGCTCAGCAGAGACGCTATGCTGGCGCTGGCCGATCACACGGCCTTTGCGTCAGAGCAGAGAAGGTGATAATGACTCCATATTGCTCTAGTATATTTTGAAAAAGCACTTTCCTTTCGAGACTACCTGTGATATTCCGATATATTGGCGAGGTTTGTATATTCTCGGCTCAATTTTAATGACTCAAGTATCAGTTGGCCTTCAGATTGTACTTTTACTAGTGCTTGCGGGCAACTGGGTGGACAGCAATGCACACCTTGCTCACCATCTGTTCTTAAAAATTATGTTCTGAGTTCTTGTAAGTCTGCGGAGTAGATGTTGACTTGAACAACATGCTCCGTTCAATCTTTGTGATATTTTAACGATATCTGCTTCTTGAATGCCCCTGGATGGTGTCCCTGCCTTGCCACCAAAGCCAAGCTGACATGATTGTGCTGGCAAACAGGTTGTTGGCATTGATCTGGGCACCACAAACTCTGCTGTGGCTGCCATGGAGGGTGGAAAGCCAACCATTGTCACAAATGCAGAGGGTACGCTCTTCTCCTACTGGCCATTGCACCCTGTTCTGTCAATGTGCGACCCAGTGCACATACATGCGGACTATGCTATGTGTCTTGCATGCAGTGGCTGCCGTATAATGCATGCATAGCTGTAGGACATGCTAAGATTCTGCTGATGCCTGCCATGCATGTGACTTCAGGTGCACGCACAACACCGTCAGTGGTGGCATACACCAAGTCTGGTGACAGGCTTGTGGGGCAGATCGCCAAGAGGCAAGGCGTGGTTAACCCAGAGAACACATTTGCTTCAGTGAAGCGGTTCATCGGCAGGAAGATGGCAGAGGTGCAGGAGGAGTCAAAGCAGGTCCCCTACAGAGTGAGTGCACCTTCCTCATTGCTCTCACATCGCATGCACCTCACTTCTTTTGCAGCAGCTTAGTCACCGGTTAGCAGAAGACCTTCAGCGGGCTCGATGTCTGCCAAACGGTGGTCATGACCTGTGTTCCCGCAAGACCATGTCACTGGATGAGAAGTGCTCCTGGTAGTGGGCTGCTGTATTTCTGGGCTGCAAAAGAACATCAACCTAATCAGCCTAATTTATTCCTGTTATCCTGCTCTTTATGATTAAATTTCTGGGGGTTGTCAACACAAAGAAAGATCAATTGGCTTTTCTCGCGCATGTGCACCATTGAGTGCTGACAAGCCAAGCATGCATGTGCAGCTGGTGGAGGACAGCAACGGCAATGTGAAGATTGTGTCCAGCAATGCTGGCAAGGAGTTCGCAGCAGAGGAGATCAGCGCGCAGGTGCTGCGCAAGCTGGTCGACGATGCCTCAAAGTTCCTCAACGACAAGGTGACTTTCCCATGCGATGCCCTGTGCTGCCGCTTCAGATCTGCCCATCTCTGGTTGGGTCAGCATGTCTGCTATCCAGCATGAATATGTTCTGCTTTGGAAATCATTGCGTGGACTTGTGCATGTGGTTTTCTGGGGTGCAGCCATGGGCCTGCATGCGCCCTTTTGAGGTTGCCATGGCATGTGCACGTACACTGCTTGTTTTTACAAGCTCTTAGAAACCTTTTTGAGTACTTCATGTCCAAGAACTCAAGCTTGCATATTGAGGAGCGTGTGACGAGCAGTGTCCTTGACTCTGAGAATTCAGCAATGGAACTTGTGACAACTGTGATGTTTTTTTGCGAATGTCTTGGTTTTTGAGAGGTGAGGTGACATTTGCGCAGGTGAACAAGGCAGTCATTACAGTGCCGGCCTACTTCAACGATTCCCAGAGGCAGGCGACCAAGGACTCCGGCCGCATTGCTGGCTTGGACGTGCTGCGTATCATCAACGAGCCGACCGCCGCTTCACTGGCGTACGGCTTCGAAAAGAAGTCCAATGAGACCATCCTGGTCTTCGACCTGGGCGGTGGTACCTTTGATGTGTCTGTGCTGGAGGTGTGTTTGTATCACCCTCTTGAAAGGTGTAACGATAGCTGGCTTCTGACATGCGGTGACAGCACCAAAGCTTTGATGCACTACTGGTCCCAGCGGTTCCTACCATCTTCATACCAGTGCACAAAGGGTAATGTGTCCTCTCGGCAACATGCAATCCTATTGGCGTGTGGCAGTGCGTTCCTTGCCTAATAGGGGTTCCTGCTGCTCTTCGAGATGATGGGCATCTTCTGGACCCCTGGCATGCTGCCTTGTAGTTTTTGTGCAGATGTTTTGCACCATTCCAGGCGCCTGGCATCATTTGCAGCTTGTGCTGCCCATCCATTTGAGCAAGGCTGTGGGCCCTGCTCGTTAGCACAATATGACCTGAAGAGCCAGGGCATCATTTGGGCCCCTCTCAGTGATCGTGTGCAGCTGGTGCTCAGATATGCTTCAGGTCATGATGAAGTAGCCAAGGTCCACACCCTTGCTCATTTACGCATGGGAATGTGTGACATCCCGTCTGTCAGCCATGTCTTTCCTTTTCTCACACCTTCGATCCCCTGGCAGAGCGGGTGTTTCCCAAGTAGAAAATGGAGTAGTGACCTGTGCATACGGACAGGTGGGCGATGGAGTGTTCGAGGTGCTCTCCACAAGCGGCGACACGCACCTGGGAGGAGACGATTTCGACAAGCGCATCGTGGACTTCCTGGCAGATGAGTTCCAGCGCGCAGAGGGCATTGACCTCCGCAAGGACCGCCAGGCCCTGCAGCGCTTAACCGAGGCTGCTGAGAAGGCCAAGATGGAGCTGTCTACCCTCACACAGGTGTGTGCTTGTCTGGAAACAGTCGCTGTTAGCTTCATGACAGGTCTGCAGGTAGCTGAGTTGTTCATCTTGGTATGCATGTTTGATACTACCTTCTTTGGGCACTAGTCCCAGTCAGTAGGTGGGTTTCTGATCTTTGGAAGAGCTCTGCTGTACGAAAGTGATGCTGAAGCGCTGCTGATAATCTGCCTCTCTATTTGGGGTGTGAAGTCCATTGTGGGCCGGACATGGCAACTCTGTAGCAAGCCCTGCTGCACAAAATGAATGTGCATTGCATGGGATGCCATGACAGGTTGGCCACATGCCATGTCGGGTCTGAGCTCTACAGAGCATGCAGGCAGTGCAATGTGGCTTTGGAGGTTGAGATGTGACAGGCTGCGTACGGAAAGCACGAGCGTGTGCTGACATTATTGTTGTCTTTGACAGACCTCCATCTCGTTGCCCTTCATCACCGCCACAGCCGACGGCCCCAAGCACATTGAGACCAACCTATCGCGCGCCAAGTTCGAGGAGATCTCCTCGGACCTGCTGGACCGCTGCCGCATCCCTGTGCAGCAGGCGCTGAAGGACGCCAACCTGAGCTTCTCCGACCTCAATGAGGTCATCCTTGTCGGCGGATCTACCCGTATCCCAGCAGTGCAGGTGCGATGGGATCCTTTGCTTCAGAGACTAATGGTGAGAGAGATAGCTATTTGTGGGAGGTTCCTCTTTGGTGCTTCTGCCATGAGCAGTGTCCTGGCTGGAGAATCATGGGAACCTTTGTGTGCCTGTCCACTGCTCATACCCCATTCTTCCCTGATCTGGGACAGTGCTCATGGCTTTCGCGTGGTTTGGAAGAGGGTGTGCTGCACTTCAAGGAGAAGGGTGTCCGGCTGCAGTATGTGAACTGCGCGCATGGTTACACCTGCAGTAATATCTCATAAGCGCACTGGTGTTGCGTCGTTCTAGCTGGCCAGCACAGTCTCAGTACAGTGCCAAGGTCTTACACCTCCCACAGCCGGCGGCTGATCTGCAGCAGTTGTGCAAACATTCAAAGGCAGGAGCCTGATCTCCAGGAGTTCTTGTGCTAGAGATTCCGAGGGTGAGGCTTGCTGTTTTTATTGGGGGGCGTCATGCTGCAGATTAGTCGGGGCATGGGGTGGTCCGGGTTCTCATTGTAATGTGCCACCTTCAAGATTCGATTCACTATCATGCTACAGCGCGGTCAGAGCGTCGCATGGTGTATGGCGCAATTGTTCAAGTAGGCATGTGTGCTGAGTGGTTTGTGTGTCTCTTGTCCTAAACAGGAGCTGGTGCAGAAGATCGCCAACAAGAAGCCCAATGTCACCGTCAACCCCGATGAGGTCGTGGCACTCGGAGCCGCTGTGCAGGCCGGCGTGCTGGCAGGTGCGCGCACATGCTGGGGTCACTTTTTGGCCACAGGCCGTTTCCAGTGCAATTTTTCATGCTCATCACAACACATTGAGAATTGTATGGGGGATTATGGACACGAAGAAGGTCATGGGGAGCAGTGAGAACAACTCACAAACGCCATCGTCAAGTCTTGCCACACTTTATACCAGCTCTTATTATGTGTCTCATGCATGATCTCAATGTTTTCATGAAGAGGCTCGTGAGGAGGAGCGCTAGAACGTGTGGCTTAGGCTGGGTTTGGATCGTTTAATAGCCGGCAGCAGCATAGGCGCATCTTATTCCTCACTGCAATTTTGTCAGCAATGAAAACAGGAATCATTTACGGTGCATTGCCCTGGAACAAGTCAGAGGTCTGCGTTGCAAGTAACTGAGCGGCTTTCTGGTGTTGCTGTGTCCAGGTGAGGTGCGTGACATTGTGCTGCTCGACGTGACGCCGCTGTCGCTCGGCTTGGAGACCCTGGGAGGCGTCATGACCAAGCTCATCCCCCGCAACACCACCCTGCCCACTTCCAAGTCTGAGGTGTTCTCCACAGCTGCTGACAACCAGACCTCTGTGGAGATCAACGTGCTGCAGGGTGCGTCAGCAGCCTCAAAACCATTGTGTCACCTTCACTATGAAGAAGAAAGCCGTGTCCTTTGAGCTGCGAGCAGGGATGTGCAATTTGCAATGTTTTGAGTTCCTAGCTGTGTGCAAGCACCCACTGGTACAGGCTTCTGCACGCTGGAAGCTTAATGCAGGGGACAGCATTGCTGTTCCTGATGTCTTGATGCCTTAAGTAAAAAGCAAATATGTGGAAGCAATTAGCTCTTTTGCATGCATCATGTGGGTTTTCACCTTTTTATCAGTGCATTTACTGGTGTCGGCACTAATCGTGTCTGCTGCGTGAAACAGGCGAGCGTGAGTTTGTGCGCGACAACAAGTCTCTCGGCAACTTCAGGCTGGACGGCATCCCCCCGGCTCCTAGGGGAGTCCCACAGGTTGAGGTCAAGTTTGACATCGACGCCAATGGCATCCTCTCTGTCACCGCCACAGGTGAGCCTGATCTTCTGGACATTGCAATCCAGTACTTGCTAGTGAGTGCAGAGCTCTTCCTAGCTGCTGCTGGCCGCGGTTCCTTCATCGCTCCAAGCAGCCCTGTCGCGCACGACATTTGTCATTTCTGTGGAGTTTGAACTTGTTGATCACGATGGGTCTCAACCTGTGCAAATAGCGGTCTGGTTACAGCACTGGCAGGGTGTGTGCTTACTGGAATTCTTCAGCGATTATTGAAATTCTTCACCGATGCGCTTCTGTATTGTGGCGTGCAGACAAGGGCACTGGCAAGAAGCAGGACATCAAGATCACTGGCGCATCAACACTGGCCAACGACGAGGTGGACCGCATGGTGAAGGATGCCGAGAAGTTTGCTGACGAGGACAAGAAGAAGCGCGAGGCAGTTGATGTCAAGAACCAGGTGGGCATCTTCTTGTATCAACACCGCTGCTGATGTTAGTCCTGTGCCCATGAGCCCAAAAAAGGATATGCTCTTTCATGGTGTTCGCAATCTTTCACTGGCATGAGGCATCCTCCACATGTGCTGATGGCTGGGCAGGGAGCTTGTTTGTTCCAAGATGCTCTGCCCTGTTGTGAGGAGGCGACAGCACTCCTCTTGCTGTGGAAGGATTGGGGATGTCATGCAGAAGTTGCTGTCCACTTCTTGCTATTCCTTCCTCCGACAGGTCTCACAGGCCGCTTTGGTCTTGTTTGACAGTTGTTGGACATGTTGGTGGTATAAATTGAGGTCATGCAATTATTTTCAGCACCTTATGCACAGGTGCATTGTTATTTGCAGAGAGGTACTTGGTCAAGTATTTTGACTGGTCTGATGCCCGTTCTTTGTGGTTCCTGAACAGGCGGACAGCCTCGTGTACCAGACAGAGAAGCAGCTGAAGGATCTGGGCGACAAGGTGCCGGCAGATGTGAAGTCCAAGGTGGAGTCCCAGATCGAGAACCTCAAGCAGGTGGCCAGCGGCGATGACACCGAGGCCACCAAGAAGGCCATCGAGGACCTGCAAAAAGAGGTGGGCGCCTTGTGATGTTGCTGGCTGTTTGCGGCTTGTATGGCAGTACAGTGCTAGCGATTGAATGGCTGTGCTTCACCTCACTGCTATGGTCCTGTTCTAAGGTATTGAAATGGGTGAGATCCTTTTTGCCAGCTGTCAAAAGCCACTACACATTATGGACAGTAATGAGCTTTCCTTGGTACCCTGGCAGGTTGTGTGCATGGGCACGTATGGCAGCCAGTCAGCTTGCACTGTACCGCAGATCATGTCCTGTGCTGATTTTTCACATACAAGAGGTGTTCACAGAGATTTCTAGGGAGACACTGAAGGTTTCTGGGTGCTATGTGCACAGGTGATGGCAATTGGGCAGGCCATCTACGGCCAGCCGGGTGCACCGGGTCCCGAGGCCGCGGCCGGCGGCGCGCAGCCAGCCGACGACAAGAAGGGTGGTGACAATGTTGTTGACGCCGAGTTCACCGACTCTGACAAGTGAACAAGTGCCTGATCTGGCGCACAAGCGAAGCCATGCTTACTCTGGCGCACAAGTAGAGCCGCGTCTGATCTGGCGCAAAACTGAAGCTGCGCCTAGTCTGGAAGCCGCGCCTTGGTTGGCGCAAAAGTGAAGCTGCGCCTTATCTGGCGCTGCGCCTCGATTTGGCAGCGCTGCCTTGGTGGCCAGTATGTGACATTGCGGGATGATTTTGGCCAAACACTTTGTGCCACAGGGCAGTGTTTGCCGTGCATGGTTGAGTTGGACTTTTTGGGTCATGTGACGACCTGCGCAGCGTCCTGGTATAATGGAAGTGCTGCTGCTGCTGCTATCAAGAACCTGAAAGTGTCTCCTCGACAGGATAAAAGGCCGATGGGTGTGGGATTGGCAGGTCCTGAATGAAGGGGTGTAAGGTGCAGTTGGGAAGCTGAAGTTGTGATGGGGTGGATTTGGTGAATGGGGGAAGGAGTGCAGGGTTAAATAGGAAGAAATGCAACATCTGTGGGATTGGACTGCTCTCATTCCCCTCTGTGGCCGGGGAAAGGGGTTGTGTGACAAGCTGAGTTCTTCATTGGCGGATTTGGGATGTGGTGGCCTTAAAAGCATGTTATAAGGTACCAGTTGATGAACTAATTGGCAGGCATGTTCATTTAGCTGGAGCTGCTTGTCATGAAACAAGTTTTCAGATGCCAGTTAATAAGCAAGTGGAAAGAATGGCACAGCAAGTTCCAGGGCATGTGTTTTTTTTTCAATGCCTATGCAAGGATCAGACAATGGGGTGATGCAGCGTGCACTCCTCGTGTGTTAGGTTCTAATGTTTCATGTACAAATTGATCATGATGATGTGCTGAACATGTTTTGTGCTAAAGTGCGGCTCTGTCCGCATTCTAGCAATGTAATGGAAGCTTGCCATATACTTGATGATCATGACTTGATCAAGAGACACTGTCCGTTGACAGGAAATAATTAATTAAGGGCTACAATCTATCATCTATGAGTCACAAAGTTGTTTCATCCAAACGCCACATCTGCAGCATTGCTTGAGTGAGCTCCAGGAAAAAGCGAGAGCTCAGACTCGAACAAAAAAAAGCCTACAACGATAATGATTTCAAGTACTAGTACTCCAAAGCCGTCAGTTTCAAAGGTCAACTCCCGTGAGCACTGCAGCTTGCCGGTGCTGTTGACAGGACCACAAATCTGACACGCATAGCAATGCACGATGACAACACACAACACAACCATTTTGGCAGCAAATCGCAGCACGCCCACTGCCGCTCTTGCCCATTAATGCCTTCATTTGCCAAGGGGAACAGTACCAGCAATCCCATGCAGGTCATTTCCCAGCCAGGTCCTCTCATACTATGGAAGGCTCCTCGCAATGTTTTGGCGCCAGGATAGTTCTCGTCAGTGTATTGGAGAGTCTTCTCAATTCGCTTGTGAAGTATATCCTGATGGATGTAAGCCGCAAGTGACACCGTCTGCTTGCTTGCTACAGACGCCCATCATGACCAGTCTTCAATATCCAACGCCACCACATTTCCACACCGGTCTTGCTACAATGTCAGAACTCAAGCCAGTCACAAGGTCCAGCCTCTTCTGGAGGAAACACACAGCTGCCACGAGCTCATCGCTTCTGCTTGTACAGCTTGGAGAGCGCGAAGTACGAGCCGACATGGAAAACCACATAGAACGCGACAAGGATCCCGACGCATGTTCCAATGCTGAGCTTGTATCCCCAGAAGTCCAGCAGGTCATCGCCCGTCGTGTTGCAGTGCGGCGTCAGGCCGCCGCTCGCGATCTGGACCACCTGACTATCCGCGCCTGTCGCCGCGTCTGCGCATGCATTAGTATTACGTTAGTAACCTGCATCAGTATTGCGGTAGTAACCTGTAGAAAGATCTGGTCCTCACATGCACAGCATTTGGCAAGATGATCTTGTGAGTGTATCCAAGTTTTCTTTGTGAATGTATGGATGTGATGCTGGGTGCTGACTGTGACGATCAGAGTCGGACATCTGATCAGCCCTAGGTGGCCAGAAAAGATGTAATCGACTGACCGACCGACAAGTCCGAGCTTGGCAAGACGGCAACAATGTGCGGGAACAAGGCGATGGTTAGAGTTTATATATAACCCTAATCCCTAAAGATGTGAAAACATCAAAACCTGAAACTCACCGAGCAGGCGGCGGCCGAAGGAGGCGGGCGACCAGGCGCGGCCGTTGGGCGGCGGCGACTGCCACCAGCTGCCCGCATCGGGGGACGTCCAAGTTTGGCTCGGGGACTGCTGCCAATTCTGGACCGCCGGGGGGGACCACTGCGCCGGAGCCTGCCCTGCCGCTGCCGCACCGTTCTGCAGCGACCGCACAAATTGCATCGATGAGATTCTTAGGGAGAGATGCCTCTGAGAGCAGTCTGCCATGATGAGATTCGAGAGGAGTCGAGATATAGAAAGAGCAGAGCATGTGGCAGCACATGTGCGCACCTGCATGGAGGCCAGCGGCCACCCAGGCTCTGAACGCAATGGTGGCCTCGGGGAGTTTTGAGAGGCGTCGACACATTAAATGAGCACATAATGTAGCTTAGATTTTATTTTTTAGGGTTTTAAACATAGGGCTTAGGGTTTGTTGTGCGCACCTGCATGGCGGCCAGCTGTGCGGCATCGGCGCCACCAGCACCGGGGCCGAGTGCGGCTCCTTGGGGCAGAGCATTGCCGAAGGTTTGGGGACACGGCGGGTACAGGATCCCGCTCAGCTCCAGCTTCGACACCGCCTCCATTGCATACCTGTGCGCCACAATGGGCCTATTCAAGCCATTGAATTCCCTCCAATAATTGAGGGTTCTAGGGGTTTAAGGAGAGGGTTTAGGGTTGACCCTGAACCCAAAAGGGGACAAACATTTCAGATTGCAGGAGATGATATGTCACAGGCATCCGCACAGGAACAGTCAGTCATGTGCGTGTGGTTGCTTGCTTGCTAATGTCCTGATCAAGGGCTTGTTTGCTGCATTGCTATTGCAAAAACATGGGACACATTATTGTGTGGAGTGGAAGGGAACCCATGGCGGCATTTCTGAGGCAGGGGGACTGAGAAGTTTTCCTGTAGCAGCCTCGTCTGCTTATGCAGAGCATTCAGTGCCAGCGAGTCTGGCTGCAGACACGCTGTGTGTACGCCCTATGGCCATTCCGCTTTGGGTCTGCCGACCCTGTAATAATAACAACTCAGCCAGCGAGTACTGTGCAGCCACAGATTTGGGGGCGCACTTGGTGTAGGAGAGATAGGACAGGCCACGCATGACGGCCAATTTCATGTCATCGATGCGCAGATAAAAGCCCGAAAGCAGGATCGATGCCGCCACATAGCCGGTCGCCAGCACGTATGCCAGGTCCTGGTTGGGCGTCAGCCACACACAGAACACCTGCAGAAAGCAGGGAGCTCTTCAGATTGTGTTATTTTCTCCAGGTTCTCTGACTAGACACCAGATAATTCACTCGTTTTCACACCTGCAAAAAGCAAGCCACACTTTAGTTTGAAGCATGGCACAGTGTGTGGCTGCCTTGTTACCATTTGAGCATGTGTGCAGGAAACCCGGCACAAGTGGTTGCAATGGACAGGACGCTTGTTTCAGGCTGCTTGACCCTAAACCATTCCCCCTAAAAATAGAAACCCTAGACCCTTAAGTATAAAATCCTAAGAACCATAAACCCTGAGGGAAAAATTAATAATATAGCATGGCAGTGCCTCATCCAGAAATCTGTAGTGTCCCGACACAAGCGCTCAGGTTGCTCTCTGCAATGCGGCAAACAGCCTTCGACTACAGTCCAGCCCGTTTGTCTATATATTTCATTTTAGGGTTTAGGTTTGCCCTGTAAATATTAAAATATAAACCCTGAAAACCTGAGGCAAAGAAGGTTCTGAATTGGGGCTTTGCTTTTGTCATTGTAGGGGGCCAGCAGAAAATATGTCTCAAACACCTTGTTCTGTACCCCTTAGCTAGGTATTTTTTTGTATAACACCTAAAATCCACCATTGCATTCAAGAAGAAAAACATAACTATGAAGCCCCCTTTACCCTAACCCCTGGACTGCGCTACCCTAACTTGTGTTTGAGAAGCGTTTGAGAAATAATCTCTTGGGTGGGGGTGGCGCGCCTGCAACTGAATGGAGATCATGGACTGGAGCGCGGTGATGCACAGGTTGAGCAGCACAGCATGCGCAGAGAGCCGCAGCCCCGCCAAGCCATAAGCACACAGGCAGCCGCACAGCGAGTTTATGATCACGAAGGGGATGCCTGCGAGGCAGCCACATGGAAATTGTCAGATCACAGCTGCCAAATCTGATCAGGCCATTCGATGTTTGTCTGGTGCTGAAAATTGAACAGGATTCATCACTGTTTGTGCAGAGTATGCAAGTATTTAAATATAAACCCTAAATATAGAGACCCTAAAAATATAGAGTCATCGAGGGGCTCACTGGCAATGACCGAGGACAGATAGTAGGCTGAGGGGTGGTACAGGTCGTTGGAGATGTCCGCTGCGAAGAAGCGCCTGTCCGCCACGTAGAATGACATGTAGCAGAAGGGAAGCAGCTCGAACAGCAGCAGAATGAAGAAGAGCAGCGCCAGCCGCCGCGTCACCGAATCCGGGCCGGAAGGAAGGTCATAAAATGCCAGGCCTGCATATAACACCAGCATACTTGTCAAGGGCAACTGGTCACCAAAGATGTATGCTACTCTGATTGTGCAGTGATGGATTCAGGTTCTTATGCAAAAAATTCCCTAGTCAGTCAGCAAAGTGTGTGACATTAAATTCCTGCCACTTAAGGGGAAGAAAACGAGAATCATAGGGGGCGCGCACCGGCAAGGCAGCCGACCCAGGTAGAGAGGAAGAGGCGAGAGGTGGTGTCTGTGGGGTTGCGCAACTGCCCCAGCAGAGCCCGGTTCAGCAGGATCCTGAACTGCGTCCACCAGCTGCGCCAAACCAAGGGCATGCCTAAGGCCCATACTTCTAGAGCAACACACGGCAGCGCAGCTGTATTCATTGGGGAGCACAGGTGTCAACTTGTTATATTATATATATTATTATAACAATTCAGAGACCTATGGGAGCCACCTGAGGCTCATTGGTCTTTTGATAGTCTTGTGCTACTCTACAATATCTCATAGAAGGTGGGCCCCACCTGGCGGCATATTTCCCCGAGGCCCACTCCATCTGCTTTTTCACCTGGGCCTTGCCCACGGCCTCCAGCTCCTCCAGGCTGGCAATGCTGCCGGCCTTGCCCATGCTGCTACGCGTCCGCACTGGGCCGCCCGCCGCTGTTGCTGACGCGGGTACCACCTTGGCAGACCCCTGCACATCAGTGGCATGTTCAGTGCTGCAAGGGATCAGAGGTTCAACTCTGAGGAGTAACACATTTTTTTTATTTTTTGGCTTTTTTTCTGCTTTTTGGCCTGAGCAGACCCCTGCACATCAGTGGCATGTTCAGAGCTTCAAGGGATCACAGGCTCAATTCTTGGATGTATCAGATCATTTTTTGGCTTTGCCAGATGCTGCACGGGTGGGCCGCTGCCGTGGCGGATACGGGCACCACCTTGGCGGTCCCCTGCACATTGAGTGCATTTTGACGGCGCAGAAATATGATGTGCAGCTCTCATTGCTGCAATCACCATTGCAATTTCTATCCACTGCCAATTAGCGTGGTTTACCATCTCGCCTTAAGTCATGCGTTTCGGAGGCTTGCGCATGCACGACTGGACAGTCTCTTGCACTGGGGAATTGCTTATCACGTCCCGTCTAGCGTCCCGGACATGATAGAAAAAAGTGCGCCATAGACATGCATGGGGTGGGAGCTCTGGTAATCACATCCAGGAGCTTGTGCAATAGATTCTGCTGTCGTTCCAGCAATTTTGAGCAAGGTGGAAAAGAGACAGGCAAGGGAAGTGGTGAGGTGGCGCTGACCTGTCTGCCGATGCCGCGGGGGGTGGATGGCTTGGAGGGCGAGGCGCGCCCACTCACGCCCCGCTCCGCGCGTTCCTCCGACCGCTCCTTGGAAAACGCCGCGGCCGCTCGCTGCACATCCGACAGCGAGCACATCGACCTGCGCGATGCAGCTTCCTTCAGTTCATATGCGCCAGAATACTTTTGTTTGTTCCCTGTCTTCCACTGTAACAGTGGACGCTAAAGTAACCTTACTTCAGAGTCCCCTGACTGGAATCTGCACCATCAGGCCATTTTGAAAAACAACTGCTCTCAACCACCGCCCACACTGCTGACTGCTGGGCTTTCTTGCTGGAAGCCAAGCTCGTCATCAGCCTCAAGTGCCATGTGAGCCCAGAGAACCACATAACGCATGTGCTTGCATGCTGCTGTACCGAATTGACGCTTTGATCAGGTGATGTAGCTACATTCCGCATGAGCGCCTATTCACTGATGATCCCTCCCTTGGACACCAGCACTTCCATGATGGTGCTTAGGGTTTAGATATGATAAAAACCCCAAAACCCTCCAGAATAGAGCCTGACGAGGCGGCGTACCTGTCGCGGTAGGAGGTCTTCTGGAAGCCGACCAGAGACGAGGTCCATGAGCCAGTCAGACACAGAATAGGAGTAGGAGTAGCCGAGCGCGTTAGGGTTCAGATGTAACATAAGCCCTGAACCCTAAGGGAGAATAGCCTGATGAGGCAGCTCACCTGTCGCGGTAGGAGGTCGGCTTCTGGAAGCCGACAGAGACGAGGTCCATGAGCCAGTCAGAGACAGCGCCATCGCGCTGGTATGAGTAGGAGTAGCCGAGCGCATCAGAGAACCAGTCCAGCGCGCGCTTGGGCGACCCAAAGTACAGGTTGTGCCCCTCCGACAGCACCACACACTGCGCAACACCAAGCATGTTCTGCCCTGTCACAGCTGGATAATGTGCGCCCCTGCAGTACTTTGTCTCACACAAAACTGGTGCTTATCATGCAGAGTGGCAGTGCTAGACTGCTAAAGTCTGACTTGGCCTCCAAGCCCCATCTGGCACTGGCAACAATGCGGCGCGCAACACCAACGTTATAGACTATATTTAGGGTTATAAATTAGGGTATAGGGCCAAAAACCATGTTGGCAGAACTATTCTGCCATTCTGCCACGACCCTCCAGAGTTCTGCCGCGCACCCTGGTGATAGTGTCTCACAGGAAGGTCGATAGAGTGCAGAAATCACCTTGTCAAACATGTCCCAGATGGCCGAGCGCGGCTGGTGGATGGACGCAATGATGGTGTGGCCCAGATCGGCCAGATTGCTCATATGCTCCATCACATTCAGCGCGGCAAAGCTGTCGAGCCCTGTGCATCCAGAAAAATCCCATTAGGACAAATATCATCATTGTTATTGATATTATTAACAATTTTTGGTACATGCATGTACACAATTGTCCTGTATATATATCTTGGGTTTACTTATTATTATTACTACTGCAGTTTAGAGACCTTAGGAAGCCACCCCCAAGGCGCATTGGTCTTTTGGCAGAGACTGCTGCCACCGGACATTATCCCATCATTTTCTCATGTTCTTGCATTCTGTCAGAAACTTGGAGACCCTCATAATATCATTCTGGAAAGAAACGCTTGCGAATTCTGCACCGTCACAGTGATGCCAACATCATCAAAGTTGGTGCAACAGACAAACCCACAGCTACACTACAATGCCACGCGAGAACGCATCCTGATGCATTAATGATAACCGCAGATGCTCTATTGCTCCTAAGTATTGATGAACCTGGCAATGTCACTTACCGGTGGTCGGCTCGTCAAGGAAGAGAATGGATGGTGCAGATATGAGCGCGCATGCAATATTCAGCCGCCGCTTCTCTCCGCCTGACAGTCCGCGGACGAGAATGCCACCTGGCAGCGCCCCACCCACCTGATCCACCCCATCCCACATCAGTCAGTCAGTCAATTACACCCTTTTCCAGCCACCTCAGTCCTTGAAGCATCCTCTATGGTTATCTGGGACATAAGAGCGCTGGCAGTATGTGTCAATGCCAGTCCCCAGTGTCCGCGGCTGGGGCATCTTCACTGTCAAAATCACCTTCTGAGGTGACATTGTTGGTCTCACTTGGGTGATGGTGGGCTTGAGCAGGCGCACAGTTAACATGATGCTTACACATGGACATGCTCCGCGCCAGAAGCATGACACATGCCCCGAGCAAGATCAGGCCACAAGCGATACCATGCATGCCTCTTTCCACGTCTGTGCCAGAGAAGCTAATAACGCTTCAGGGTTAAGGAAATAGACCCATATCTAGGTGTTAGGGTACCATTTAAATCCTAAACCCCTTACAAAAAGATAAGCCCTAAATAACAGTGAAAAACACAGGGGGCTCCAAATACACATATCGGGTGTATTCAGGGTGTGATTAGAGCCCCCTGAAAAACATTGACCAGGGGTGTATTTGGTACTTGCCTGTGTGTCCCTTGAGCGCCAGAGCCCCATGATTTTGAGCACTTCAGTGATGCGCGTTCGCCGCTCCTCTGGTGAGATTGCCTTGGGCAGAGTCAGTGTTGCGGTGAAGTTCAGCGTCTCCCAAGCGCTCATTGTCGGCACGAAGCAGTCCTCCTGCGCCACGTACGCGCTGTTGCGCTTGAACTGCACGCCCAGCGGCCTCCCGTTCATCAGCACCTGCGCGCATGTGCCGTCCGGGCTGTCATCATGTGAACGCACATGCAGCAAGGATTTCATCATCACAGTGAAGCAGTATTCATTGAGATGTTAAAATGCACGCCTAGCAGCCATCAACCTGCGGTACTTGTGCCCAGGGATTGCCATCAACTATGTGCCTGCATGCATGCATGCATCAGCAGGCCAATGCATGCGTGGTACATGTGCATGCATCGCTCACACCTGGTGAGCCACACACCTGCTGACAAACAGGTGTCAGCTTGGCTGATTGTTGCGAGGACACCACACGCCGCATGCATACATGAGCGTGTGTTTTAAGCTCCCACCGGTCCACAGTGGCTTCCAAGATATTCAGAGAGATCCTTTGTTGATCTTCTCCATGTAAAGGCTTTGATGCGTATAGCAGACGGCTGTAGAGCCTACTGAGCATTGTGAGAGCAGCAACAGTAGTCCCAGGCTGAATTACTCCACATGCATGCGCACCTGGCCTTTGATTTTGCCACTGGATTTGCGCAGCGACAGGATGTCCAGCAGCGTGGACTTGCCGGCCCCGCTGGGCCCGAGCAGCGCCACACATTCTCCAGGGTAGGCATTCCCCGAGGAGGGGTGCAGCACCTGCGGGCAGCACGCCATCACATGTCACAAGCCTCCAGCCATGCCATTTGCAGCTTCCAGCATGATCACTTGCGCAGTGGCCCCTCGAGTATCTGTCATTCTGTCTTGCCACATGCCATGCTGCCCCTACGTTTATGGCTCCTGCTGACTCCTTGCTGCTGTGCACGGCTGGCTCTTCCTCAAGCAAGCTACTGCTGCACGTGGAAGAGGTCATGAACTGGCATTCGCGCTGGCTGCAACTGTGTTGCAAAGCAAGGAGTTGACGATTGTAAAGTACAGATGGCTGTGGCTGCGCACCTGCTTCTGCTTGAGGGTCTTCTGGTCAAGCACATGGCATGTCACGTCGAACCAGGCCAGGTCCGCAGGGTACTGTACTGCAAGGTGGGAGGCTGTAGTGCTGCCTGCCTCTATGTCCTTCTTGTTCCTCTGCACCCATCTATCCACACAGTAGCAACCCTCCTGTGTGGTAGCACAAAAATCTGCATGTCAGGAACTGGCAGTGCATTATGGCAATTCAGATGATTAAAATGACAAACTGGTACACTGTGAGGCCCTTCTACATTTAATTATCAGATATGTCCCCGCTTTAGTGGCTAATAGAACAACATGTCCAGTAGGGATTCAACTGTGCCTTGACAGCAAGAGGCCAATTTTAAATTCTCTCTCCAGTCTCTTGGTGGTAAGGGGAGTTCATGCACAATATCCCAAAACTTGAGCCTGAAACTGTCTTTATTGGGCTCCTTGAACTCTCTTGTCATACCGTCCCCTGACGTCAAACGCAGGAGATGCTTATCTTGCGCGAAAGGCGCTCGGAATCCGCCTAATACGCTTCATCGGGCGAGGCTAGCCATGTTTCTCACCTCGCAAGTGCACCCTCGCCTCCAAGCGTTCAGATTCCTGGCTTTGTGACCAGCTGCCTCCGGCTCTTCAGTGGGACCGCCTTTAGGGGTCGTCTCTGAGTTCCTACTCAGCGACTCGTCAGGCTTAATGTTATTGCGTCCAAACACGCGCTTCCAGGACTTTGATACAACGCCGGACACTTTCTCCAAACTATACAGAAGCAGCACGCCTCCCAAGACGTGCGCGAACACCACGGCTGGCAAGAAGATGCTCCATAGCACAGCCATCCTCTCGGGTGTTCTCGTTAATTGTATGTTTAGCCCCTACATAGCTTTCATGTCCGTTAACTCGCATGTAGTAAAGGTACGGCGTTCTCGATGCCTACAGGTCTGCCCGAACTTTCTGTCGCAGGCAGTTTACGCAACGGTGATTGGAGCCTGCCCTAATTGATCTGTGGCCACTGGCCAGTTCGGTCTATCAAACTTAGTCAAGTTATGTTTGTCAAGTCTGCATGCTCTATGAAGATCGGCAGGAATCGATTTGCGATGCACACTCGAAGGATGAGAGCCAGTGAGTAAATGGTTCTGCACTGTTGGCAGCAGGGTGATGTGCCCATGCACTGGTGTTGTGAGGGCCAGAAAAGGGGAGGGGGGACCAGCAATGTAAAGTTGAGAAGACCTAACAAAGATATCTGAGAATGAACCTGGTCACGTTGGGATTCATTGATATCAGGGTTCCACCTAGAAAAATTTGCAGAAATCTCACTTCCCAGAACTTGACAGAGCTCAAGAGCCATCGCTGGTAATAGGGAATGCCAAAGTTTCCTAGGAAACTAACACGGTATGATTAGCTGCGCACAAGCACACGACGTGTCACACAGTGGCACGCCCTGCAAGCGCCAATGGCAGGTCTAAATAAACGGTTGAAACAAAGGATCTGTTGGGAAGCTGAAGTGGTGATGGGGAGGATCTGGTGTATGGGGGAAGGATTGCAAGATAAATGAGAGGGATGCAGAATCTTGTAGATCTCAATAAGCGACTGGGCTGCCGGTATTTCTCTGGTATGGCCGGGGAAAGTTGCTTGTGACGACCAGGAGTTCCCTACTGGTGGACTTGAAAGTGGTGGCCTGTAAAGTATATCACGGGGTACCAATTGTCGAACTTCTTGGCAGGCATGTTCATGTAGCTCGAGCTGCTGATCATGATCGATATTATCAGCGACCCATCAACATGTACAAACAAGTGGAAACAATGGCGCAGCAACTTCCAGGGCATGTCTTTTCTATGCCTTTGCAAGGGATCAGACACTGGGGTGATGCAGCGTGCACTCCTCATGTGTTGAAGTCAAACGTTTAACACATACAACTTGATGATCTGCTGTTCTTTGCTAAGACTTAGCAATGCTAAGGTGCCATTGTGTCCATATTCTAGCAATGGAGGCTTGCCAGATAGTCAGTGTCATGTTTGTGCACATCTTCTGTGGCTGTTTGAGAGGACATCATTGTTAAGCTTAAGTTGACGAGACATAAATGAGCATTGGCTATGTTTATACATTCAAATATCTATAGTTCACAGAAATTTTTCATCCCAACGCCACACATGCATCAATGTCTGCAGAATTGCTTGCTTGAGCTCCATTGAAAAGCAAGGACTCAAATACAGCTATAATGATTTCAACTTTTAAGTACTAGGAATTACTCCCAAACTCTGTTCCAAAGACAGAGTAAATGACCACTGTGGCTCGCTTTGAAGAATTCTGCTGTAGACAGGACCATCATGCGTTCAAAACAAATGGCTAGCAATCAAAGTTCTGCCTTGTGTGCCTGCCTTAAGGAACAATGCTGCAGCAAGACACTCCAGTACTTCTATTCGGAACAACAGTGAACACAAGCACCTATGAAGAGCTATCGAACAAACGAGTGCAGACAGCACTGGAACAGAGCATCTGTCCCATGTTTTTTGAATTTTCTGGACAGCGAGCTAGCATCTCAGCCATCAGCTTGGACGAGGCAAAAAGAGTATTCTCAACAGGGCATCAGCTGGACACAACGAATTCTCCTCGAAAACCTCTCCGGGAAATTATTTTTGAGCCACTCCCTGCAGTGGCTCTAGAGCCAGAGACCAGATCTGGTCTCCGCACTGTCGCCACCACATTCCACAGATGCTGCAATCCGAAGTTCGGATTCCGAACACTACTTGCGCCACAAAAACTCGCATGCGGGGGTCCTCAATAGATGCTTCTAAGCTGCAACGCCAGCTTTGGCATCACGGATGCCATGCCAAACATACACCTGCAAACCACATAGTAACCATCGATATTACGAATTTTCGAGTCCTTATGGACTAGGTACGCCTAGCAGCACCACAAAGTTGCCACTCAGACAATGGCTGTGCCCTCTGTCAACTGGGCGGCACACAGTCATTGGAGCCAGGCACTCACAAACAGCAGCACAATTCCAGACTTAGGACTCTTTGCAGCAATGAATGGGCGCACAAGCTGCCAAGGAGTGCTGCTTCATGCACCAGAATTCAAGTGGTGCGTGAACATGTTTGTGGTGCTGCGAGCCGCACACTGTGAGGGTCTTTCCGGCCATGAGTGAATGCTTTCACCAGCCACTAGCCATGGCATACACTTTCAAGGGCCGTGGCGCCGATAAAGCATTGGACGGCTTGGGTCAGTTGGGGTCGTATGAGACCACTTGCAAGTGGGAGACAACGCTGACCTGGCTCATGTGAGCTGGCGCCCATGTCATGTCAAGAGGGATGGTGCTATGCAGCCTGTCCTCCAGTGCGACCAGAGGTGTGGTTGAGATCACGGTGAACTTGACAGAGGGCAGTGCATCCATTGCCCTCCTAAAATTTTTGCTCATCCTGTGGTGCGCACAGAGCTGCTCTTAGCCTACCAGAAAGGCTGGAAGTTCCAAGGGATCAGCTGCGATAGCCACCTGATGAGCATACAAGTGGCTTATACCTGACCACTGCCTCAGTAAGGACACATGCATGACAAATATGCCAGGAGAGACAAATGAGCACACTGCTCTGCTTCATTGCTTGGAAAGAGCAAACTCTAGATTACGGGCCAACGCCACACGAGACACAGCCAGAAAATGAACCACAGCTGACGCTCGATATGGCGATCCAGTTCAAAGAAGGAGTACCTATTATTGGTTCCTTGCTGAAATGCTAGGTTGTTGCAGAACATCATTATGGACGTGCAGGCGTAGCTCTGCAACATCTCTGTCAAGTCGTGGTCGTTGAAGTCTCCCAGAATGAACTCGATCTTGGCCTGAATGTCCTCAGGAAGGGTGGCAAGAAGCTCTTGACTCTCTTCTAGCTTGTCAGAATACTTTTCCACCCCCACTGCCCTGTAACATCCACCTTGCTGCACAGAGGCGGCAGTGATGAGGCCACGCCCGCTGCCCACGTCCACAAAGAGTGTCTCTTCATCACAAAGCTCAAATAATTTTGCAAAAGATCCTTCCAAAATCTCCCCGTATGTACGGGCCATTTGCACTCGTGAGCCCAACAGTCGCCGTCACTGCTACAAGATCGGGCAATTAAGCCATAGGACTGTTAAAGAATCGTCGACGAATGAGCGTGCGATATTCCTGCCATCGGAGGACATGATGCTTGTGCAAATTGCAGAATACTCTTCAAGATGCTTTCAGTGAAGAGGATCACAGCTGTGGAAACAGCTATGGCGCGCTCAGGACCCCCAGATTCTCTCTAAGCCCTGGACATCAAACACCCAGCCCTAAACTCAAAATAGCTTGCATGGGGATTTGGTGGGGGTTGCCAGATTTGCCAAAGAGTGTTTTGATTCCATAACTGCTGATGTGGGAGATGACAGGACATCTAAATTAGATGAACTAATCAGCCCTAGATGGCTGGAGTGATGTAATTATAATCGCTTTCTTCCTCTTCTGTCCAAGACTGACCGCAATCGAAATGATATCAGTGATTTCCTCAGGATATCATATCACTACTACTAGTAGTATGTGACTATGTCCTGCCAGTGCCAGTGGCAGATGCAAAGACATCATGCTTGCGAGGATAGTTTTTACAAGCATGCTTCTACATGCATGTCAGTAATCTATGCGATCAGTGATCACTGATGAGTACTCAAAATAGGCAATGGAACAGACCAAGCACAAATCACACAAATGAGTACAGTCTGATAGAGGTAGGTACTGGTCAAAAATGAAAATGAGTGCAGCTCCACTTTGCTTAGCTGGCTGCAGATCTGACGGACACACAGATTGCTGCAGGATGAATGCGTGCCGAAAACTAGCACCTTCTAAAATCGCACCATTCTCAATCACATGGTCTACAAAAGGAAATAGAAGATTGCAGAGCTTGGTGTGCGGCTGCAAAGGCCACACGCATGCAAAAACATTCTGGCTTAAGACATCCAGAAGCTAGCTATCAGGAGCTGGCTATACTAATTGACCCTTTGTCGGCGCAAATGCTGCTGCCACTACCCCAGGACGAGTGAACAGTGCTGCAAAATTTCAAGGTCTGCTTTGGCAAGACTCTGGCAGAATTGTGAAACTTTCCATGGGATCAGATCTGCTACGACAAGACTCTGGCAGAATTGTGAAACTCTCCATGGGATCAGATCTGCTTCAGCAAGATTCTGGCAGAATTCTTTCCATGGATCAGATCTGCTGCGACAAGACTATGGCAAATTTCTAAAAATAGCCATGAAATGCGCGCTGCGCTGCCGCGGTGGACTACACGGCGGCGATGCCGGATCTGCATGACATCCAGAAGCTGGCGAGAAGCAGCGTCCAGTAGTCGATGACCCCCGGCAGGCAATAATGCAGGCAGTCCGGCGCGCCCGGCCGCAGATGGCCGTCCGGCCGCACCCGCGTCATCGGCTCCACATCCACAAACACAAACCTGCGCCAACACCTCTCTGCATGAAACACTGAAAATAGAGACCAGTAGGACTCGATGTAAATCTTTTTTTTCTGTGTTTTTTTAGGGTTTAGGGTGTACTTTTTTTGTATTTGAAAGTTGAACCGGAGAAAACAAGTTTTGTCATCCTGATCTAAGGGAAGGTGACACAAGGGGAAAAAAGTAAGCGGCCGACTAAATGGATAAATATTACATGACGGTGAACATGGGTCCCAGATGGGCAATCATGTGCACAATTCACAGAATTGGACTAAGCAACAGGACTGTTCCTTGAAAATTTTTGGTGTAACAGTCCCCGCGCAAGGCTGCATAGCAATCTACTGTGCAGCCGAAGCCACTGCTTGCATTCTGGTATCCGGGGAATTTTTCTCTGTGTACGCAGCTTCCTCTGCTGTTGCATTCTGCCAACGGGACACTCATCCAACTAATGCAAGTGGGCATCAAGTCAGGGAGGCAAATGTGAATACGAGTGAATGACATTCAGACTAGGGGTAGAGTCTGGAAAATGTTACAATCTGAAGAGGTGACCTGCTGCACAGCAACTACGAAAACACCCCCAACGACATATCTGGCCAAGCACACCTGCTGTCGTTCAGTGCCGCAATTCCATGCCTCCATGCATCGTTGTGCGCCTTGAACTCGCCCCAGTTGTGCCAGTACGCCTCGTGCTGGTACAGCACATCGCTGTATGGCCCCTGCATGCAAAGCCCCCAACGATTATTTTTTTTTTATTTAAATTTTTTCCATTTTATTTAAGGGTTTAGGGTCTTTGTTGTGCCAGTACGCCTCATGCTGGTACAGCAAATCGCTGTATGGCCCCTGCATGCAAAGCCCCCAATGATATTTTTATTTTTTGTCTATTTTTATTATATTTTTTATTTTACATTTTTAAGGGTTTAGGTTCAGATTTAGGGTTAAGGGTTTTAGTTGTGCCAGTACGCCTCATGCTGTTACAGTTCATCGCTGTATGTCCCCTGCATGCAAAACCGCCGATGACCGGCTGCCAAAAAGGTCTGCCACCATGCCTGAGAGAACAAAAGTGCGCGGCAAGTAGTGCATGGGGGCGGCAGAAATGTTCCCTCATTGTGCCAGTTAGCACCGCGGGAAGCTAGCCACACCCGCAAAAATATGTTCATTTGTCCCCGAGCATAGCTGGCAGGCAGCGTTTCAAGAAGGCGTCACCCCCAAAAATCGGCATGAACAATGGTCAGTTGAGCTGGACGCTTCTGAAATATATATACTTGACCGCTACATGCGCAGACTCAGCATTTAGTTAACGGGCTCTGTTCTGACCACGGCCAGCTGGCACTGGCCGTGGTCGGTCATGCAGCAAGAACACTCTTGCTTCGCCGGGCAGTTTTGCCACCGGGTGGCGCGCCAAAACACCGATGCGGCAAAACCGGCAAAACCTGGCAAAACGCATCCGACAAAACAGGCTTTTGCTCTCACCTGCGCCAGCTGGCACTGCGGGTGGCCGGCCACGCCCGCGCGCACAAACACCCTTTCGCCCTTGAAGTTTGCCACGAGGTGGCGCAGCACGTTTTGCACCGCGGCAGCATGCCGCTCCGGGCCGGTCCCCCGCCCCGACCACCAGTGCGCTGACGTGGACAGCACCAGATACCTGCGTGCAGAAACATCATATTACCCCCACTTTCCTGATTTCAGGGTGTACTAGAAAGTTAGACTCAGTAACACCCTGCTAATTTCCCATGCCGGTCACCAAAGTGGCCCTATGATTTGAGGCCCTCTGCCGGCGTGGACAGCACCAGATACCTGCATGCAGAGATGTCATTCAAATGCCCCCTTTCTCTTGACTTTCCACGCCTGTCTGCTAGGTGGCTCCTTGGTTTGAGGCCCACAGCTGATGTGCACAGCACCGGATGCCTGCACGACTTTGGTGTCATGCAATTTTTGTGACACAGCATGGGCACTGCGAGCTTCAATGCTCAGAGGAAGGAGTGCCAAGCATATAAAGGATTGTGCTCTGGCATTATTATCGATAATATCAGTCTGCCGGTGTGAAAAGCAGGAGATCAGTGTGGTAGTCTAGTAGCGTTGTTTTGCAGAGGATGACAGAAGGGTTACTCACGAGTTGGGGCTGTCGAGCAGGTGGGTCCAGGGGTTGCTGCAGCAGCCGAGGTGACTCGTGTTAGTCATGGTGTAGTGGGGTATGTCGAGTGGATCTGCCTTTGGGTCGGGCAAGTCAAGCTCCATGGTGTCCTTGTTGACTAGGAAATCGCTCCTTGTGTACGACACCTGTCCGAGAACATCAAACACTTGGAACAAAATACCCCCCTTGCTCGGAAACTTGGCTGCTACAAGTCATTTTTTCCATCTGGAAAATGCACCACTTGGGTATGATACCTGCGGCCACACTCCTGCCAGGTCAGCAATTTGTAGGTCAATTTGTCATGCTGCCATCCACTCTATCCATATTGCTTCAAAGTCAGGAAAACTGCAGAGTGGGGGTGTCAAAAGCAGGTGCCATGTTGCTAAAATTACCGAATGTTGCTTAGTGAAGTAGCATTGAAAAATCGAAATCCAGAATAGGTGGCTAGGCCCTAAACCCTAAACCCTAGAATATAGAATATAGGGCAAGCATGGGGGTGAGCTTGGCATTGGGTGCAATAATGGTGCCAGGTTCAGCAGATATACGAGCAGTTTCAGCCATAGATCTCCCAGAGACATCAAAGTGCCAGTCAAGCTCAAAGACCCCAAATGCAGCACTTGCACTTGGTCTCAGTGTAGATTGCCAGTCTAACTCACATAGCTAGAGTAGGCCTTCGTAGGTGCTTGCACCTCAAAATTAGAAGCTCTAGTAGCAGATCCTATAGTAGCTAACTAGTGGTGGTGCTCTTGCTACGCACGGAGCGACCCCACCGCTGACCCCCCGGTGTTTGGCTCGGGGGATCCCATACTGCAGGGCTTAGCTCCCTGAAATGCATATTGGACCATGATCATTACGTGACTGGTGTATCCTGATGATACGGCATGCTTGGTCTATAGCTAATGCCTTCAATCACAGGGAAAGCACTGACCCGCAGATCCGAGCGTGTGATGAAGCTGGCGGCTTGTGCAAAGTGCGGTTCCCCATTGATGTGAACGGACTCGCTCTGCGCAGCCACTATCTCACTCCCCAGCAAACCCTGCACCAGCCCACAGACAGGACACCATTGTTCATCTATTTGTAGAGCACATCCTCTCACTGTTTACGCCGTAAACTTTTACGGTAGCAGCAGCGCGGCATCTTATGCCTCTCATGACGTTCCATGGGGTGCTAGTCTGGTATTAGCGGCATGCAATTTTTTTTCAGCAGGATAACAGCGCAAGCTGTCAGTCGCACTTGTGTTGGCTCAGAGGGCATTTGTATTTCTGAAAGAGGGCTTCTCTGGGTGTTCTTTTCTGCATGTTTGCTTCAACTTCGATTGCCTTATATGTCTGAGCATGCGAGAGGGCTTCTTGTTCCAACCCCGGATCTTGCCAGTGCAATTTTCACAGAAGTATTGTGAGACTATCCCATATATTAAAGCAAATATCAATTGTTTTCCCGATATGTATCCGCAATGTGAATTTGAATCTGAGTTCAGGGCGCACCTCCAGTGACAGATACTGCTCCAGTGTGAGTGAGTCACCAACTAGATTGATTTTTCTGGGGCCCAGCTTCCTGAGGAGGGCGCCTATTGTGTGCTGCTGAGAGGATCTCGACCTGAAATCGAAAAGACTGCAGCTGTTGGGGCGCCATCGCCACAGCACGCTTTCCCTGGCCCTCACAAAATCGTCCTGGGCAATGCAGAACAGGCCATCAAGGCGTCCCTTGTTTGTCGATATATTTGTCTCCATTTCCAGACAGAGCTTACATAGTCTTGTCATCAACTGGTCCTGTTGTCTCAGGTGGAAACACCGGAGAAGGTAGCGAACGATACCGGTCTCCTGCCGCAGAAGTGAGCATCCCAATTTCCGAGGTGAAAGTGCGAGTGGTTGGTATAGCCCGCCAGAAGTTCAAGCTGCTCAGCTGAAGACACTGGGTTCACATCAGTTATTCGCTCCCAGTGCCCTGTTTTGTAGTCATCATTCGGAGAACAGATCTCCTCACAATTGTCGGTTACTGTCCAGCAAACTGCGCTTTGTAGGGACAGCAATGTGATCAAACAATTGAGAAATATTTTGCAAAGTGAACTTGAATGTGCCATACTAGCGCAGAAGCTTGTCCAACCCTCGCAAATACTTGCGCTCGGTGGCAGAGCAAACGCAGACCTTACTGTGGAGCAGTTAGAAGACGTTGAAGGTAACCAAGGAATATCTGACCATTTGAATATTGGCACCTGTGTTTGAGGCCCCTCGAAAGAGCCGTTTCGGAAGTCCTTTCTGAACTTCGTTTCGGAAATCGTGAGATCTGGCACAAGGGGTTTTGATTGACCTGGTCAATAGGGTTTGAACCGGGGATCGTCGACGATGTGAAATGCAATGCCGGGATGCCACTGAAATATAATATAAAAACAGGCCATAACTTTGACGACAGCTTTATTACGCTCTTCACATTTTTGCACTCGCTCTCAATGCTATGCTTCAAACTGTGTACGTTCCCCATGCCACGTTGCTTTCAAAACACTGGGAACGAGTGGGATCTTTGATGGGTGATACACTCCATGTGACCACGCACTGGCCTTTGTGTTGCTGTTGTGTCTTGAAACTCATAATACAGCGGCTTGTTGTCCTAAGCTTCAACTATCACCATCCCATGTCCTAATAACGCCAGAGTTCCGTCTATTCTGGCAGGCAAATTTCATGTCCTTCTGTAGTTGCCTGTATGTGCGCTTACTTCCTTGAAACATCCATCACTTCATCAGCCGTCCACGGAGTCCAGTGCACAGCTGCCATCCACCTGCACCAATACACACAACCCTTACTGGCATCAAGTGCAGAGAAACTACTGAAAACATAACGTTCCTCCTTGCCTACAACCCTCACAGATCAAGAACAATCTCGAGGAGCGTGAACAACACCTGTTCACACAGAAAACATTCAACCAGAGAATGAGGAGCACCCAGAAAAGGCGCCCAAGACACCCGCAAGCTAACAGAATGCAGCCAGCAAGGCTGCGGACAGTTCAACTCACAGAAACATCTCAGCAGCCAGCATTACATTTCAGAATAGTATGAAATATGTGCGCTCAGAGTGCAGCAGTAGCACCTACATTTCACCGATTACCTGGAGATTAAAGATTATTGCAACTTTTAAGATAGTCTGAAATATGTGCACTCAGAGTGCAGCGGTAGCACCTACATTTCACTGATTACCTGGAGACTAAAGATTATTAGTATATTTTTGGGACAGTATGAAATATGTGCGGTTAATGGGCAGCAGTCAAGTAGCACCTGCAGGAAGAGGCCGAGCATTTTGCGCAGCTTGCGCGCCTTTTCGGGCTCGTCAGCTTCCGTCAGCTCCACCCCGGCCGGCCCAGTGAACCACCCCGTCAGCCGCTGCGAACACCCCAGCAACTTCACTTCTTTGGCAGGATGATCTTGTGAGTGTTTCCAAGATTCTATGTGAACGCATGGGTGTGATGCTGGGTCAGCACCCAGCATCACGACGATCAGAGTCATCAGAGACATCTGATCAGCCCTAGGTGGCCGGAAAAGATGTAATCGCCTGACCTGACATCTCAGACGAGCGCTCGCATGCACAAGATTGACCAGAAGCTCTTGACAGGCAAACCATGCAGAAGCCTCAAAACAACCTCTTGACAGGCAAACCTCCTTAAAGCTAGAGCTATGCTTGAATGCTGCTACAGCGTTGCAGATGCTGGTCAGTTGCAGTGGTACAAAAAGCCACCAAGCATTCCTTCCTGCCTGGAGAAAGAAAAGAACTTCAATCCATTCTCCCAGAGCATATGCAGAGGCCACTATGTAACTCCTAATGCATCCCGCGGCGGGATTCCCGCCCACTATTCAACACCAAAGCCGGCGTGAAGGCTACTTGCGCAATCGCAGCAGTGCCATAATCTATATCACTGTGGGGTTAGGATCACTTTCTTTGTGAATGTGTGGATAAGATCAAGAGATGAAGGACAATCAAGCGTGTGTGTGGATGTGATACTGGGTGCTGACACTGACGATCAGAGTCAGACATCTGATCGGCCCTAGGTGGCTGGAAAAGGTGCAATCGACTGACTGACATGCTTCTCTGTGAATGCATGGATGTGATGCTGGGTGCTCATGCTGACGATGAGAGTCAGACATCTGATCGGCCCTATCTGGCCGGAAAAGATGTAATCGACTGAGTGACTGATCTGCACCTTCAGCATGGCATCAGCATGCAGCAGGCGCGGCCCAACGCGGCCGAGGCTGTTGCACTGGCCGCCGCCGCCATCGCTGGCGTTCCCTCCCTCCAGCAGCCGGTCGTGCAGGCACTGAGCACACATGACAGAATGAATGTTTCGCCCTGACACGCTCTCACGCACTGCGCATGGCTGGGAACCCACTTGCATCTGCACAGGCCCTTGTACCCTAAACCCTAATTCCCCAAACGCTACAACCCTAACTGAGGTGTTTGAGATACACGTTCCGGGCTCACCCCTGCGCAGGAGTTCCACAGTTCGCGCGTGGCTCTCCGCAGCACGCGCGGGTCCAGGGCAGGCGCCAGGAACTGCAGGTGCTGACTCAGCGCGTCCGTAACGGGCTCGGCGCGCTCAGCCGCCGCGGCCGGCCCCGCTTCGAGCGGCCCGACCGCTGCCGGTGACCCTGTTGCATAACACTTGAGTCAGGTCGATCTATTGGGTTTTTGGGTTGATTCTTAGGGTCAAATCTAAACCTAAACCCCAGGAAAAAATAAAAGCAAAAATTGCAGATGCTGACTCAGCGCGTCCGTAATCGGCTCGGCGCGCTCGGCCGCCGCGGCCGGCCCCGCTTCGAGTGGCCCCAGCGCCACCATCGCCACCGCCGGTGACTCTGTTCATAACATTCTAATAGTCAGGTTGATCAGCAGCAACTGCAGGTGCTGACTCAGTGCTTCCGTGACGGGCTCGGCGCGCTTGGCCGCCGCGGACGGCCCTGCTTCGAGGGGCCCTAGCGCCAGCGCCACCGCCGGTGAATCCGTTAATGACAGTCTATGAGTCAGGTTGAAAACCTACGCCGTAACCCTAACCCCCTAAACCCTAACCCTAAGAAAGTTTCCAACATTTGCAGCAGGAATAATTTGCAGCTGCTGATTTGAGCTGCTCGAAACGCACCTGGTTGCTCGGCCATGGTGGCGGCACCCATTTTGTAAGGCCCGGTCATTTTTGTATTGTTGTTACAAAACATTAATGTAATCTTTGTACGACAGTGATGTCATCACACTCGCAAAAAATCGCACTGTCAAAAACTCGATCCGGTAAAAAAACCGGCAAAACCTATCACTTGTGGTATTCTCTTTATCAGCTTTGCATGCAATCCTTTCTACATTACACTCTGCACAGCAACAAGCGCTCTGCGATCGACTAACCCCTGCTACAACACTTCAGTGGAAAGAACAATGGATGTGTTGACAGTGTTAAGGCCATCCAAGAAAGTAGCGCACTCTGCTTCTGCAGCAGCAGCAGCTGTTGCTGCTGCTGTGTTGGAGATGTGGGAAGCGCCCCTTCTTCCAGGCATTGCGCCAGAACAGGCGCGACAGAGTCCATCAGCCGCTTCACCGTGTGGTGCAGCACAAACGCGAATCGCCGCTCGATTTCCACCTGTCAAATCATCAACGAGCCCATGACAAAAGCCCACGAAAGGAAATCTGCCTTTCCAGCCTCTCCTGCTCTGCTCCTGCTTCTGCCCAGACACACACCAGTTCTCGTTTCATGATGGCAACTTTGTTTGACTCGCAAACATTGCATCAGAGCAGGCCTGTGGTATTTTCACAGGGGTCAAATGCAGGATGTAGGAGAATGCGCCAATGCACTGGCCCCGCGTCATGCATATCCTTCGGGGCATTTGAGAAGCCTTGGCCTTTGATGAGGCGGGTGAGGCAAACCTCTCCAACGCACCTAATCTTCTTGTCTGGAAACGCGTCTTTCTTTCATTCACTCAGATGTAGGACTTGATTGGAACGAGCGCCCCACACCTGGCACAGCTGCAGGCGGCTGCCGAGGATGTAGCCAATGCCGGCAAGAGCGCCCCACCAGCACTCAAGGAGGCAGCAGCCGCGCACGGCTCTGGTGAAGATTGTACTGAAAGCTAGGAGATCATGGGAAGAGAGTCCCACACCTGGCACAGCTGCAGGCGGCTGCCGAGGATGTAGCCGCTGCCGGTGAGCGCGCACGGCTGTGGTGAGCAATGGACTTAAATGTCAAAAAAAAATGTGGGAGGAAAGCCCCCCACCTGGCACAGCTGCAGGCGGCTGCCGAGGATGTAGCCGCTGCCAGCGAGAGCGCCCCACCATGTCTCGGGGAGGCAGCCGCGCACGGCCGCTGTGAGGTCGGCCTGCTTGCAGCGCACCTCGCGCAGGTCATTCAGCACCGCGCACAGCCGCCGCGACGGCCGCCACAGCTTGGGCGGCGCCGGGGGGCCGCCCCCCATGCGCAGCCGCAGCAGCTGCGCCGCCACCGGCTGCTGCTGCTGCGCGAGCTGCTCCTGTTGGTGCACATGTCGCTGTTATGCATAGGGTTCAGGGGGTAGACGTAAACCCTAACCCTACAAAAATATGCAGATGTTGGTGTGGGGACAGACAGGTCTGGCATCGCCTGGTCGCTGGCTTTGAAAAGTCATTGTACTCCGGCACACAATCTGCGTGGAGGAATACCGATGGAGTTGTAAATATGATTTCGATCCAGCTTATTTGCGTAGGCTCCGCAGAATCACAGTATTCCTCCATCACCTCCCCGGGAAAGAGCAGTGTTTCACACAAGATGTGCCGGCAACGCACTGCACATACGACCCAGAGCGTTGCATGTGAAAACCACTCAAGCGCAAGGATGCTAACAACTTCCACAAGCTTTTATTATTTAGTTATTACTAATATATTAATTAATATTGTTATTGTTATTGTTATTGTTATTGTTATTATTATTACATTAGACAACTTCCTCACACAGCAGGTGGCCTCCCCCCGCACCTGGCAAAGCTTCTCCAGCGACACAACATGCTGCAGGGCGACTTTGGAGAGCGCCTTTTCGAGGAGCGCCGCGTACGCGATGTGGGCGGCGGCCACGGAGGCGTTCTCTTCGGCCACCGAGCAGAGCGCCGTGTACATGTCCACCAGCGCCTTGCTGCAGCGCACGCCGCCCTCTGACACCGATGTCCAAGTCTCCTGCGGCAAATCTCTAGATAATAAGGGTAGAACCAGGGGTAATTAACATATTACAGGTAGAACTATAGCTGGAAGAAAGGGTGTAGGAAGGGATGGACAAGTGCCTTGCTGCAGCGGACACCGCCCTCTGACAACGAAGTCCATGAGGCTCACCTGGGCGAGCAGGCGAGTGCTCCACTGTGTCAGCTTGGTGCGCATCGCCTTCAGCCATATTTCCACATGGGGCAGGAACAGCGGTTGCCCCTCATCATCCACAAATGCGCCCTCCGGTCCTGCAGTGATCCAGGCATTGAAAGCGTAAGAGAGCTCCTGTTGAACGCCAAGAGCTCATGATGCATTCTAATGAGCACTAAAATGCCACAGGTCTTGTCATTCACAATCTCTTCAGGCTCGGTGTCTTCACATGCACAGCTGGACCTCTTACGCAGAGCAAAGCAGGCGTGGTAACCATAAGAGCTCTCTCGGTGCATGCCAAAGCTTCAACTGCACTTCTAGCGAGCACTACAATGCCAGACGTCTTGTCACTCAAAAGTCACAATCTCTTCAGGCTCAGTGTCTACACATGCACAGCTGGAGCTCTGGCACCGGGTAGTGAAAGCAGGGCAAGCCCGGGGCTCATGTCTTATGTCTTTGTCAGGCACGAGCAGCTTGTCGAAAACACGTTTGTAGGGCAAATATACAAAGAACTGTGAGGGGTTCTGATGCCACCCAAACAGGAAGGGATGGATTGTTTCAATCAGCGTGGAAGAGGGCCGCGCACCGAGCACGGAGGGGCACCAGCGCAGAGCGTGTCCCTTAACAAAGCCATACAGCCATACAGACCACTCCAGAGAGGGTTTTCTGGAAGCCTGTTTCCCCCTTTTTCTCCCCACTTCCTTTTTTTCTTTCTAAAATTAGTATGGAAGAGGGCTGCGCACCGAGCACGGAGGGGCACCAGCGCAGAGCGTGGCACTCGAGCTGGCGCACTGCTTCGAGGAGGTCGAAGAAGGCGCGGTTGGCCGGCGGCTGCTGCGCCAGCACGGCCTCCAACTGCGGCCGCAGCTGCTGGCAGTACACCCTGCACCCGGCACCGATACATGGTGTTTTCTTTCAGACTCTATGGAGACGCACAGGCCGGAGTGACAAGCAGCCGGCCAATGATGAGCTCCTGGTGCCGCATGCAAGTGGGGCCGCAGATGTTGGCAGTGCACACTGCACAACTCAAATGCATGGAAGTTCAAAATGTTGACAAAGACCTGCTCGAAGTTGATCGGTTGTGTGATGCATGACTCCTAACTTCTCACGCCTGATGCATGCTGCACGCTGCTGTGCATGTGCTTACAAAAGCTTCATGTAAGCGGCCGCCCACCATGGTTCTCACCCTTACATGATGTTTTGCAAGATTCTGAAGCGCATCTGCACACTTGACGCTCCCATTGTTGGAGCGCAGCAGCACATCTTCACCACCAGCAAGAAGTAGGTACGTCAAGTGTACGGGAAAGCGGCCTAGTCAAAGGTGAAAAATTCATCCGGAGGATGAACAGCACAGCGCGGCACCTTGCAGAGATGGCAGGCAAGGAGACGGATGCGCTCTCTGGAAAGGACTGCTGGTACACCTCGGCGTCCTCGGCCACGTCCTGGACCAACTGCTCGACCACGGCCAGAAGACCGCCCACTGACTGGACTTCTGATGGCACCACCATTGTGGGGCTCGTCGGAGTGACTGCATGCACAGTCGATATATTTATTTCAGGGTTAAACCCTAGACCCCAAGAATGTAAATGCTCGTCACACCTTGTGCAAATTACAAAACACCCCACTCATATCTCTGGAACTGTCAAGTGTGCCCAAGGTGTGCCCAGAGATTAGAGTGGGTGTTTTGTAATTTGCACAAATCCCCAACTGCCTTATTCAATAGGCTTATTGCCTGATCTTTGGTGGACATCATCTACTGGATTACTCAATCTGAGCATGATGCTGCACCAATTTTCTCGGGCGATTCCACATGAACTGCATCTCTGGATTGCTGCCGGGTGCTTACTCATCCCATCAAAATGAATGCTCCTGGAACCACTTCCTCAAGTGATGGGTCTGTTACACGGCTGGGGGATGCACCCTTGGGAGCGCCGACACTGCTGATGAGGGAATGGAAGCGCGACATGGCGGCCGAATTGAGGTGCACCTCGAACATTTCCCCCATGCTGCCGCCATCCTTAGTGCCCCACGATGTGAGCAGCGTTATCAGCCGCACCTGCGCGCACATGCCGCCAGCGTGTCAGCGTCCTGCCGCAAGGGCTGCCACTTCCTGAAAGAGTCCAGCTTATCCTTCATACTCTAGCATCTGAGAAATGCAGGCCGGCACCATGTCATGCCACTGGATCTCGATCAGGAAAGCAAGCAATGTTGTGCATCTTGTCCAGAAATATGCTCATGTTAACAAGCTGCTCACAGAGCAACATGACAGTGCGGGAGAGCAGAGCTTACTTATTTAGGGTTAAGGGTTTTAATATAATATAAAACCCTAAACCCTAAATATACAGATGAAAAACAGGGGCAGGAAGCCACACCGCCTGATAGAGGATGGCTGCATTTTGGGCCTGCGATGAGCGATGGCTGCGGTAGCTGCAGACAGCGGCCTCGCCCACTTGGAGCGCCCTGTCAGCCAACCGCTCCAGCGCATGCATCGTATCTGCACATGCGCACCCTCTGGATGTGACTCTTGTAAGAGCAGCTGTCGCCCCCTTCTATTTGCTCCAAAGCAGTCCATGGCAATTGCAGTCGTTCAGGCAACGGTCCCATGGAGCCCACATATGTCCAGGCTAGTTCCATTGTTGGAGAACGGCAGCGAGCCGCGACACAGATGCGAACTGAGAAGTGGTATGTTTGCGACTGCACTGTATTGCAATCACAGGTTGAGGAGGGCTTACTGAGGGGCAGTTCCTGCTCCTGCAGGTGCTCCATGACAGGCGTCAGTTCCTGTACCAGCAGCCGAAGCCACTCCTCCTCGCACGCTATGTACTTTGCCACCCGCGCCTGCACCCACACATCAAATTAATGATGAATGGGTTCTAAATTATTTTTTTAATTTTCTATGTATTTATACCGTTTTCAGGGTTTAGGGTTAAGGGGTTAATGTTCGCCCTAAACCCTAAACCCCAAAATATTGAATGACTTCCGACAATGATATAGTTCTTCTGGCAGGATGATCTTGTGAGTGTATCCACGTCTCTCTGTGAATATTTTGGATGTCATGCTGGGTGCCGGGTGCTGACTCTGACGATCAGAGTCAGACATCTGATCAGCCCTGGGTGGCTGGAAAAGGTGTAATCGACTGACTGACGGACTGAATGCTTGAAAAGACACATTATTCAGCCAAGAGGCTGGGTGCCCGGACATTACAGCTTCAGAGTGTCTTCACAGCCCCCGTGCGGAGTGTGGTTGTGGCCCTTGAATTGGGCGGCTGTGCAGCAATGGCTTGCATGCACTGCAGCCGCTCTGTGTGCTGCTGTCACACTCTACGGGCTACTTCAATGGACTGGCAAAATGCTCAGGTGTAAATGTGTCGCACAGTGTGCAGCTGTCACAGTCCACATGCTATGTCAATATTTTGGCAAAGTGCTCAGGTGTAAATGTGTCGGACTATGTGCAGCTGTCAAAGTCTACAGGTCACTTCAACACCTTGGCAAGATGCACAGGTGTGAATGTGTGGCAGGCCTCAGCCCCAAGGCATGTAAAGCTCCTCTGCAGGAGAAGTTTCCTTTGCACATCTTCGAGTGCACTCGGGAACATGCAGAGAAGCAGCGCACCAGATAGGATACGCCGGTGTGCACGCTGTTGATCGAGCAGCGCTGCGCGACAGCCCCCAGCAGCCAGACCCACGGCTGCACCTCGCCCTTGTTGGGCGCGGCCAGCAGCAGCGCATCGAGCGCCTTCTCCGGCCCGGCCGCGCGTCCGGACGCCGCCGGCCGCTCCGCGCTGCATGATGGTTCCTCGTCTGCATCCAACACCATGCAGTCAGGATTTCCAATCGTACTGCAGAGCTGGAAGCGATCAGCGTGGTCTGTGTGCCAACACATGGAGCTCTTTGCCATCCTTTGCAAGTGCTGAAAGAGCTCATGCAAGCAAGGTTGTCATCCAGAATGCTCCAAGTCTGCCATTTCGTGACCATTCTCAGGCAGTACAGCAAATGTTCACACTTGCATGGCCTGATCAGCACCGCGCTAAATGTGGGAGCTCACCAGGTGGCAAGGACTCAGGTGCTCTGGGTGAAAAGAAGCCGTTGCGATCGGGAGAAGGGACGGCGGCGGCGGCAGTCTCCGGGGAGGCGATGGAGGATCGCCGATTCTGGTGGTCCGCTGAGCTGGCGCCTCCAACGCTCCCACCACCCTTGCGCAACTGCTGCACCGTGCGCCACAGCCCAGGCATGCGCCGGTGCTTCGCCGGGCTCACAGTGCGCCGATCAGAGGCCGCAGTATCTGCAATGCACAACATGTACATGTCAGCTGCAAGTGAGTCAAGGTGAAGCTTGTGAATCCTTGGTCAATCTGTGGCAAAAATCGCAAGAGTCTGCCCAAGCGAGCTAGAAGGGCATCGATCAGAGGCCGCCATAGCTACAATGCACGACATTGGCATGTCAGTGGATGTCATGCTGGGTGCTGAGTCTGACGATCAGAGTCAGGCATCTGATCAGCCCTAGGTGGCTGGAAAAGCTGTGATCGACTGAACTGAAGTGAGTTGCAAGTGAGTCGAGGTGAAGATTGTAGAACCCTGTGGCAACTTGCAAGAGTCTGCCAAAGATAGAAGTGCGCCGAACTGAGTGCCAAGTTTGAGGAACAGCAGAATTGCTGTGGACCGCTTGCTCCCACTAGTCAGAGGCTCCCAGCGTTGAATGTGCAACTGTTTTTGGGACAATGGTGGGTGCCACAATGACAGTGTTGGGGCAGAAGAATGATATATCGCAGCTGGGATTCATTCGGTCATGTGGTCAGGTTGGTACATCTTCAAAGATGCTTTCCAGTAAACGCTAAATGGTGCAAAGCGCCCGGAACATCACCTGTAAGGGCTTCAGAGTCCACTGCAGAGCTGACGCTCTCTTCCTCGCTGGTTTCCTGCATATCCTGGGGCGTCCGCGGGTCATCTGCAGAGGCAGTCATTTAGTCAAACAGCAGGATGAATCCATGATCTGCAACGTGGAAGCCTGCATCGTGGCTCACTGCCTGATCTCTGAACACATCACATCTTGTTCTTAGGTGCAGATACCGTAGTAATCACGGTAAACCGCCCAATAAATAATTAGGTATAAGCTTGCGTGGTTGGTTCAGAGTGAGTCAAGTGAGGGAGCACACCTTTAAGGCAAAGAGCCTTTTTCAACACCTTGTACCTGCACATGCACACTTTCACTCAGCGATGTAATGAACACAGGTAACTTCCAGTGCATCTGCAAATCTTTGAAGCTCATGAGGTGAAATTGCACTCAGGGGTACCCACCCGAAGGCCCGAAAGTGTGCTGCATGCTGCAAGGCAGGTCCTTCCCTGGCTTGGTACGCCTCTTCCACACATCTGCATGCAAGGTCTAAGGCAAGCTTCCGCTGCACAACAAACCACGAAGTGAGGTGGATGACATATCAGTTGTGTTGTCACTGATCTGTCATAAGATTGCAAAGTGGAGGAACTTCCTTGGCGGTAGTTCTTCGTGATATGGGCAGGCACCTCGGCTGCAGGAAGTTTGGACACGCGGCGAGTCTTCGGCGTGACTGTGTCTGTGAGGTATGACACCTTGCCAGCGCTGACTGGTGAGGGCGACGTCCCATCTCCTACACTGACTGTTAGGGGAAGCCGTCCCCTTGGAGTCTTGGTGATTCTATCAGCAGACATTTGGATGGTATACTTCTCAGAAAGAAGAGCTTCAGGCCCGTGTTATGAGCTAAATTTGCATCTGACTGGAACTTAGCTCAAGGTCTTTGCTTGGCTTCTGAGAGTTCAATCGCCATGCGAACCGCAGATGTGTTCTTTTGAAATACTGTAGGATGGTCTCAAAGGTAATGGACTGCACCAAGATAAAGCTGGCAAGAACTGCAAATCCAGGTCCTACAGGGCATCATTGCCACGTTGACACGCCGTGCGCTTGCGCAACGTCGTGTAAATACTCAAAGGAAATTGTGTGCTGCACTCAGATGCCCGCGGAGCTGAGGGAAAGTGAACTTTACATCGCAATGGAAGCTGTTCTTCACGACACTTGAAAAGTTACGAGCCAGGGCTCGGAACCCTAGAATCTACATACCTGGAAAGGGAATTGTCAATTTTTAAAAGCCACGTCATCAGGTGTCGTCCAATCACAGCGCCCGAGACAACCTTCATAGGTTTCCCCTGCAACTTCCAGGAACGCGCCGAGAAGTCAAACGCTTGCCAACCTTGACGTCCGAAACAGCAGTGCAATCGTACAGGGTGGCTGCAAACAAGTCTGTTTTTCCACCGAACTCGGCCCTGTTACGTATTGTGCGCATCCCGTACAGAATTGGCTACCCCGCTAAAACTTGCCCTTCCTGGTTCTTTCCACCTTATCGGAGTCACCCGGCAATCTGCTGCTGCGTGGGGAAGTTTAATATTCTGCTTGAAGGCCTGAATTGCATCCAGCATTCCAACGGTTGAGCAGAGCTCCCCTGAATATCTGTGGAAAATGGAGAAGGGCAAGTACAACCTGAGGAACCCTGCAGTGAAGAGGATACTGCAGGTGAATACCAACGAGACATCGCTTATGAAATGGTTCAACTGGCTTAGAGAAAGCGGTTCAACTGGCTGAGAGAAAGGACATCCTCAGTGGACAGGGGCCAGGGCAAAAGGGTCTATCTACCCGAAGTTTCTCGTATTTATATCTTAATTTTCAAGAGTTAACTTTCATGCTTTTTCAGGAAATCAAGGAGCTTCAGAAGGACCCGAGTAATGATTTCATGGCTGCAGCCCTGGAGGTAGAGCTCTACAAGGCTCATGTCTGGTTCAATTATAGTTGCAACTATTTGAACCACACGCAGAAGCTGCATGTGCGATTGACCTGTGCTTACCACTTGTGCAGGATAATATCTTCGAGTGGCACTTTGCTGTGCGCGGACCCCCGGACACAGAATTCCAGGTATACCCACACTCAGACAATCATCATGTCTCTTACCTCTGCTTCTTCCTGCTGCCAAAGACTCGTCCAGTCGTGAAGTCAATGGCATCACGAGTTGGAAAAGGATGGGAGAGTTGCAGCAGCTGAAGAAACTGCTCGCATGCACAGGGTGGGATCTACCATGGCCGCATCCTGCTGCCGCCGGAGTACCCCTTCAAGCCGCCCTCCTTCCTGATGCTCTCCCCGACAGGGCGCTTCGAGACAAACGTGAAAATCTGCTTGTCCATCTCCTCGCACCATCCTGAGCACTGGCAGCCTTCGTGGAGCGTGCGCACCGCCCTCACTGCCCTCATCGCCTTCTTCCCCACCCCCGGCAATGGCGCCATCGGCTCCCTGGTGCGCGCCTGTCCAGATCTTACTTGTGTCCAAAACTCTACTTTTGTTACACCTGCCTCTGGAATTTTTTTGTGCCCCTCATGCAAGGTCAGGTTCTTCACCGGCTCAAGTGCTGCCTGACAGTGGGCTCCCTTGGTGGTACCATATTTCTATGTATTAGTAGTCCTGAAGTTCTGACCCGTCGTCTGCAGTCAGCATGCAATGTGACGGTTTGGTGCAAGCATGGTTATCTTTAACACATTCCTTTGTAGGCGTAGACCTTAATCAGACAGCTGGAAATCTTGTTGATGAGCAGGCCATTGCATGTCTATGTTACATGCAATAAATGCTGAAAATGACATGCTGAATGCATGCAATGGCAGGACTGGACAAAGGAGGAGCGGGCGGCGATGGCGCTGAAATCTCGGGAGCAGCCGCCGCAGTTTGGCGGCCCCGAGCGCCAGGCTGTCACCAACGAGATCCATGAGGCCATGCTGGCAGCTGAGGTGGCTCTGGTACTGTCCCACCACCCTAAGAAAGACCACAATGTTCTTCATGCTTATAATTGACCGCACAAGAAATCCTTTCTTGGCAGCAGAGCTACTGAGCAGTGAAGCCAGATCTTTGAGAACCGAGCGCATCCGTTGTCAGGGCATTGCCGCTTTCAACATATGGGTGCAGACAGGTTTCTGCACTCCTGGATCATTGCAAATGCGAGTTGGATGGCCTTCTCAGACCTCAGCTACGTATGGAGCTAACCAGACACACTAGGAAAGTCTGTAGTGGGGATGCTCGTTCACTGTAATGTCCCGCAGAAGAATGGGATTCTTGAGGGTTGCAGCTGTCTTCTGCAGGCAAAGCCAGCAGACGAGGTTGAGGGAAAGCCAGCGGCAGAAGAGGTTGCGTCGGCCGAGCGCGCGGCCGAGTCGGCCCAGCCGAGCGTCCCGGCTGCACCGGCGTTGCCTCCCTCCCCAGCCCCTGCAGACCAGGTATGAGAGTCCTTAGCGAGCATCACTCACGCCACGTTAGAAGCCTCACTAGCTAGTGGCGCATTTCTTACCGGACATCAAAGGAAGAGGTGTCCCGGGCCGTGCTTGTTGTCTCAACCCCCACCAGGGAAATTGGTGTTGAAGGGAATGCTTGTAGAGGAAGCCACCCGCGGTGTGCAAATTTGGTGTTAAGCTGACTGTTCAGGGCCCGTAATTTACTGTAAGAATGCGCGTCATAGCGTTGACAAACAGATTTGTTGAAAATCTGCAGGCGGGTGGCAAGCAGGTTCTGCCTGATGTGGCAGCATCATCATCCTTGGAAGCGCCTATTTCGGCAGCAGTGCCAGACCCAGTACATGCTGCTCCACTGCAACAGCTGCCTCAGGCGACGTTCATGCAGCAAACTGCAGTTACAGCAAGTGTAGCCGATACGGCCCCCGCGCAGCAGCAGCACCAGACACAGGTACAAATATACCATCAGCATGATTTCAGCCGTCTTGCCCTCTTTGTGTGGTGTTGCTGCAAGGGCTGGCAGCACTGCTGGTGACCTCAGATTTTCTGTCATTTGCTGCATCGTTGCGCCTTTCACATCCATGGGTGACCCTCGGCAGCTTTCACACACAGCGAGATAGTTTTGTGCTGACAGAAAATCACCAACTATGGCTCCACAGGCGCTTCGCGATGCTCGCTTGGGCAATCAAGCCACAACTGATCAGCCAAAAGTGATTGGAAAGGAACTAAGTGACTGGCCAATCAAGCCACAACTGATCAGCCCAAAGTGATTGGAAAGGAACTCAAATGACTGGCTGGCTGAGTGACAGGTTGCTGATTCT
The DNA here is from genome assembly GCA_020887355.1 of Coccomyxa sp. Obi. Taxonomy (NCBI): domain Eukaryota; kingdom Viridiplantae; phylum Chlorophyta; class Trebouxiophyceae; family Coccomyxaceae; genus Coccomyxa; species Coccomyxa sp. Obi. Next base: position 3,312,013 of record AP024990.1, on the reverse strand, counting down.
TTTTTCTCGTACTTGCAGGTTCCACAGCCACAGCCCCAGCAGCACAACTCGCTGCTGGGAGAGGCAGTGGGAGCAATTGCGGGGGACCCTCCGGCTGGGGCCCCCCAGAGTTGGGAGGACCGGGGGCTGACGGTGGCGGCGGTGGCACTGGTCGTGCTCATCGCTGCGATCCTGTTCAGGCGCATCCTCGTCATCGCTGGTGCTGATGTCACCAGCCTCATGTGATTTTTTGCGCTGATGTCGCCAATCTTATAGCGACTTTCGTGCTGATCATGATGTTACCAGCTCCATGTGCACATGGCTGTTGCGCGCAGTATAATCAGGCTCGTGTGGAAGTTCAAAATCTTTAATGATTGTATATCATACACGATTGAGAAGTGCAGTGTGATGATGTGGAATTACCTACCACCTGTATTCGAGTGCTTGTGTGAACATATATGGTACCGCTTTGTATTTTGTCAAGATGGGAACCATTTGCCAAGCCAGTTTTGTGTCATACAGCGCTATAATTCCTTGTATTGCTTGGTGCATACAATTTGCCGCAAGGGCTAATCAGTTAGGCTTATAAGTAGAGGCAGTTGCTTGCAAGTTCAATGTCTGGATTGTGAATGAGATACATAAAAATCAACGTAGCTATCAAATCAAAGAATATTTCAAAAAGTCTCTATGCGACCTTCATAGGTAGGAAATTGTGTTCTGCTAGCTCTTCTGAAATTTTCACAGCCAATCACAGTGAAATGTTCCACACTTCTACGTCAAATGGTCACATACTAGCGATTGCTGACGGTGAAGTGATGACATTTGGGGTGACGTCAGCGTCTGATCTCAGTGAGATCATCTCACGATTTCCGAAACGAAGTTCAGCAGGGACTCCCGGAACGGATGTTCGAGGGCCTCAAACCCAGGTTCCTTAATTTGAATCTGTCATCTGTGTCCTATTTAAATAAAACACTTCCTAACTGTACCACAGGAAGGGTTGCGTTTTCTTTGCGACTGCACGCAACCTGTTGCAAGGGATGGATATGCTTCTGCAGTAGCATGGCATCTTCAAGGCTTACTTTCAAGAATCTTCTCAATCTTCTAATTAAATTGCTTTCGCTAGGAAATGCAGTTTGCTGGACAGTAACCGACAATTGTGAGGAGATATGTTCTCCGAGTGATGACTACAAAACAGGGCACTGGGAGCGAATAGCTGATGTCACTCCAGTGACTTCAGCTCAGCAGCTCGAACGTCTGGCGGGCTACACCAACCACTCGCACTATCACCTCGGAAATTGGGATGCTCACTTCTGCGGCAGGAGACCGGTATCGTTCGCCACCTTCTCCGGTGTTTCCACCTGAGACAACAGGACGAGTCAATGACAAGACTATTATCCCTAAATAATAATAATGAAGTTCATTCAAGGGATAAAATTCAGTCTGGCAATGGATATACATAGATCGACAAAGAAGGGACGCCTTGATGGCCTCTTCTGCGTTGCCCAGGACGACTTTGTGAGGGCCAGGGAGAGCGCGCTGTGGCGATGGCGCCCCAACAGCTGCAGTCTTTTCGACTTTAGGCCAATGTCTTCTGAGAGGCACACTCTGGGCGCCCTCCTCAAGAAGCTGGGCCCCAGAAAAATCATTTTGGTGGGCGACTCTCTGACACTGGAGCAGTACCTGTCACTAGAGGTGCGCCTTGATTTTCAGATTCAATGTTTGATCGCAGATACGTATCAGGGAGACACTTGAGATCGGTTTCTTAGATCTGAGATACTCACATACAACTTCCCTGTGAAAACTTGCACTATCCGGGATTACAACTTGCTCTAAAGTGTGCACGAAGCTATAAGAAGGCCATCGAAAGCACGGCAAGCATGGATGAAGCAACACCCAGAGACTTCCTGTGTCAGAAGTCCGACTGTGATACGCGACAGCACAAGTGTGACTGACAGCTTGTCGGATGCATCGCTGAAAAGTGGGCATGCAGAAAATACCAAAATTGCCCCCTAGAAACATCATAACAGGCCCGAGATTGCAGCGCTGTTGCGACCACGAACAGTGTGAGGATGTGCTCTACAAAAAGATGAATAATGGTGTTTTGTCTGTGGGGTGGTGCAGGGTTTGCTGGGGAGCGAAATAGTGGATGCACAGAGTGAGTCTGTTCACATTAATGGGGAACCACACGCTGCACAAGCCGCTAGTTTCATCACTCGCTCGGGTCTGCAGGTCAGTAGTTTCCCTGTGAGTGGAGGAACTAGCTACTACATGAGGTACTAGTAGAGGTGCAAATGCCTATGAATGCCTACTATATATTTTATGTGAACAAACTGGCAAGCTGTGATTGGACCAAATGCAAACGTTGCATATGGGGCCTTTGTACTCGACTGGCACTTTGAGGTCTCTGGGAGATTTACGGCTATAAATGCTCGCTATACCTGCTGAGCCTGGTATTGGTGACGTTCCCAAAGCCAAGCTCACCCCATGCTTGCCCTTACAGATGATATTACCTTGATTTTGCATGCCACTCTAGCAAGCAAGGTCGGAGCTTTCAGCAACCTGGCACCTGACCTTTGAAGTGCCGGCCTCGCAAGAGTCGGCCGCAGGTGTCCTACACAAGGGGCGCTCTCCAGATGAGTACTGACTTGTAGCAGCCAAGATCCCGAGCAAGAGGGCATTTTGTTCCAATTGTTTCATGTTCCTGGACAGGTGTCGTACACAAGGAGCGATTTCCTAGTCAACAAGGACACAATGGAGCTTGACTTGCCTGACCCAAAGACAGATCCACTCGACATACCCCACTACACCATGACTAACATGAGTCACCTCGGCTGCTGCAGCAACCCCTGGACCCACCTGCTCGACAGCCCCAGCTCGTGAGTACTCCTTCTGTCATCCTCTGCAAAACAGCGCTGCTAGACTACCACACTGATCTCCTGCTGATCACATCGGCAGACCGATGGTAATGCCCGAGCACAATCCTTGATATTCTCGGTAGTCCTTCCTCTGAGCCTTGAAGTTTGCAGTGCCCAAGCTGTGTCACGGAAAGTATCTGAAACCACACTCAAGCAGGCATCTGGAATTGTGCACATCAGCAGTGGGCCTCAAATCATGAAGCCACCAAGCAGAGAGGCGAAGGAAATCAGAAAAGGAAGGTGCAATATGGCATTTCTGCAGGCAGGTATCTGGTGCTATCACATCAGCAGAGGGCCTCAACTGGCCATCCTAGCTGACAGGTGTGAAATATCTGACAAGAGGTGTAGTAATGGCATTTCTGCACGCAGGTATCTGGTGCTGTCCACGTCAGCGCACTGGTGGTCGCGGCGGGGGACCGGCCCGGAGCAGCATGCTGCCGCGGTGCAGAGCGTGCTGCGCCACCTCGTGTCAAACTTCAAAGGCGAAAAGGTGTTTGTGCGCGTGAGCGTTGCCGGCCACCCGCAGTGCCAGCTGGCGCAGGTGAGCACAAGCCCTGATTTGTCAGATTTGCCAGTTTTGCTGGGTCGATCTTCTGTCCTGATCTGGCATGCCTCGTCAAATTTCAAGGACGAAAGGGTGTTTGTGCGCACGAGTGTGCCCGGCCACCTGCAGTGCCAGCTGGCGCAGGTGAGCAAAAGCCTGTTTTCTCGGGCGCATTTCATCAGATCTTGCCAGTTTTGCCGTGTCAGGCTTTTATTCTGACTTGGCACGCCACACCCGGCGGCTCAAATTCTGGGAGAGAAGGGTGTTTGTGCTGCGTGGCCAACCCCTGGCACATGCCAGCTGGCGAAAGTGAGCGTGCTCAGACTTATTGCTTAATACTGAGACTGTGCCTTGATTTGGTCAATTGTATGGAAGTGTTCGGTTTACTTTTGCCATTCATGCCAATATGAGGGGTAAGGTCATGACGCCTCCTTGAAAGGCTGCGTGGCGGAAACTCCTCGGGGAAAGGGGAAATGTATCTGCGGTTGTGTGGCCAGCATCCCGCGGGTGCTAACTGGCACAAATGAGGGAGCATTTGTTGTCTCAGGCATGGTGTCGGGCAGACCTATTTGGCAGCCAGTCATGGGGGGCTTTGCATGCAGGGGCCATACAGCGATGTACTGTACCAGCATGAGGCGTACTGGCACAACTAAGACCCTTCAACCAAAACCCTACACAAAAAACCCTAAAAATAAAATAAAAATAAAAAATAAAATATCTTTGGGGGCTTTGCATGCAGGGGCCATACAGCGATGTACTGTACCAGCACGAGGCGTACTGGCACAACTGGGGCGAGTTCAAGGCACACAACGATGCATGGAGGCATGGAATCGCGGCACTGAACGACAGCAGGTGTGCTTGGTTTTTCTGGTTTAACTCTCAAACACAGAAATACTAAACCCTAACTCCTAAAAACACAGAATTTTTTTAACTTCGAGTTCTTACTGGTGTCTGTTTTCAGTGTTTTCATGCAGAGAGGTGTTGGCGCAGGTTTGTGTTTGTGGATGTGGAGCCGATGACGCGGGTACGGCCGGACGGCCATCTGCGGCCGGGCGCGCCGGACTGCCTGCATTATTGCCTGCCGGGGGTCATCGACTACTGGACGCTGCTTCTCGCCAGCTTCTGGATGTCATGCAGATCCGGCATTGCCGCCGTGTAGTCCACCGCGGCAGCGCGCATTTCACGGCTAGTTCTAGAACTTGTGCTGCCATGGTCTTGTCGTAGCAGACCTGAGAATAATTTTCTTTCACATTTCTGCCACAGTGGCATCAGCTTGCCGGCCTTTGTGCCGGCAATGGCTCAATAATTATAAGCAGCTCCTAATTAGGTGGCTTCCGGACATCTGTGCATGACCACTTTTGCGTGTGCCTTTGCAGCCACGACCAAGCTCTGCATTCCTGTTTTCCCGCTGTAGACCATTTGATTGAGAAGTGGTGCACTTTTAGCGGGTGCTACTTCTTGGCATGCATCTTTCCTGCTGGGCATTATAGCAACACAACATATCATCTTGCAGACCTGAACAGGTTGAACGTTGGTCAGATCTGCAGATAGCTAACCAAAATGGGAGTCTGCATGCATGCAACTGTCAGCAGCCTGTGCTGTCATGATAGTGAGGATGTGATTAGACTGAGGGACTACAACACGAACATGCCCAGTGACCCATAAAAAATGCCTTTTGTTTCTACCAGCCAGTTTGTGATTAAGCAGGTTTGTTCGAGGGGACGCGTCACACAATGTAGCACTCGTGTAGTGTACTCTGTGCAAGACAATCACCCGGCAAATGGTTTTTCAGGTTTTAAAGGGGGTGTGAGCATGGCTTGGCCAGGCAACCACTGGCAGCACTTTCATAGACAGTCTGTTGAGGCGGAGCAGCCTGCCCCACACAGAAACATGTGTGTAGGGCAACGTCCAAAAAATGCAAGTACTGAGCAGGAGTCCTGTGACCCTAGAGAAGGAGTCCTGTGACCCTAGAGATCTAGTGGAAGTAGAATGCACCAGCCTTGAAGTACTTGAAGTACCCCAGTCTCCAGAAGTTCAGTACCGTAAACCAGTACAAACATACCGGCGTCCGGACGGAGGGAAGGATCCTCTGTACAGGTTGTGGGCTACTGGGCCCCGCTTTCTGCAGATTTAGCCCTCCAAATGCTTTGGTTACTATGCAACCCTGGGAGTAGAGGCTGTGACGATCCGGGTACTACTACTTATAGTAAGTAACAAATGCACGAAATTCAATGCAGGCTGCAGAATGTAGGTGCCATCATGAACCAGTTTTGGCCCGCCATTGTGTTGGATATGAAACATCACATAGAGGGAGATGCGTAGCATAACTTATGATAAGGGGATGGTTTACCCGGTGCGAGACAGATTTTGTTTCTGTGTTTTCCCTGGGAATTCATGGTTTGGCCAGGCAACTGCTGGCAAAATTGCGGTCGGAAGGAATTCGAAGTGATACTGACTGCCTGTCACATGATCTATGTCTGTGGGGAAGGGGCATGCATGACAGGACATCCTAGGATCCTTGCAGGTTGCCACATGGTGTGGCAAGTAGTCATAGATGCCCAATCGATGAAAGCTTCATTCCGATTGCAGATACTGGGATACTGGGTGATCTAGCAAGCCTGATGGCAACCTGATTCTGATTTTAGCTATACTCACTCTGTTGAGATATCCATGTGTGCTGCTCATAGGGACAATGGCATATGGTTGGGTTTGGAATGGGCCATGCTTGACTTTCTTACACTTTACACAGGCCTGTCCCTGTTACGCCTAGTGTGGTTAACGCATCCATGTGGCACATTCTGAGAACTCATAAGTGATTACAGAACTTTGTGCCATGCATGTAGTGCCATGCTTGTAAAACCGTCCCTGCAAGCATGCAACTATCTCTGCACCTGCCAATACATAGAAACGTAGAAATTTGTCGTGAGCTCTGACAGATCTGACATAATATTACACTGTGAAATGAATTCAGGTATGTGTCCATATTGCTCCTTCCTCTAGCCATGCGTGTGGCTAGCTCACGTCCTGTGGCTAGGGCATGTTATTCTAGCTAGTGTTGTGTGCGCATGTTGCATAGCTTCACCAAGCATTGCACACGTTGCATAGCTTTACCACGCATGCAGGCACCAGCTCATATGAGGTCCATGCTGACCCCTGCAGCACCTCCCATGCATTGTTTGATTGGGCACTTCAAGGTGGCAGCCGGCGCAGGGCGCCAAAATTGGTGGTGCCAAGAATAAAAAGAATGACCTTTGCCTGCACATATGCTGCAAGTTCGAAATCTACTGCACGGCTCGAACCTACAATGTCTGCATGATCTACAGTCCATGATGCGCTCCATTCAGAGGGACTCGGAATTTCAAGTTAGAAGTTGGAAGCCGCAGGAAGCTGTGGCACTGGGAAGGTGACTCAGTATCGGAGCCCCATGCACCAGCCTTGTTTTCCAAGCAAGGATCCTTCAGATCACTCAATAACTTCCAAGAGTCCGCGCTTTGACTTTGAGGTAGGGATACCAGATATCCTCAGCCATTCCTTCGCGTATTAGGCCAAAGGGATTAGCGTTGCTGCAGAGATTCCGAGCGGGACGCAAGTTCACCATATGATGAAATCGTTGCCAGATCTCCCTCCAAATGTTTCAGAAAATATACTGCAGTCGCTGACTTGCAAAGACATCTGCAATTTGGCGCACTCCTGCAAGGCGTTCTGGGCATTGACGTGCCAGCAGCAAAACATCGAGTTTAGAGCTTGCTCTGACCTATCGGTTCTCTCCAAAGCCAAAAGCCTTTCACGATATCTGCAGAATCGTGGAGCACGGGGCCTGCAGGTTTGCAATGCACGTTGCTGTCGCTTCTCTTCAGGGGGTCATCTGTCTTCAATGTCTTTTCTCCGTATCACAGTGCTCGCCGTGTTTTTCGCTGTGATGGATTGTAATGTGATTTTCCTTATTGATGTATGCGGTACAGGTGCAAAACCTGTCCATCACTTTGGATGGGACACGCAGTGTTCCACTTTGTGGAGTGCTTGCTGAAGTCATATGGGCTTGCTCGAAGTCTCTTAGGCGATTATCCCTTCACAATGTTGTACTTGAATCCTTTTCTCCACCGGCAGGCCCCTTTTTGGTACGTCAAAGACATTGTCACGCTGTGGCTTTTTCACAGAGTGAATGCCCCTGGTGAATCCCAATCATGGAATTTGTGGATGCAGGTGACCCTCAAGGAGTGCAAAAGGCTTGCTCGCCTGAACATTACATTATCAAAATATCATGGCATTGTGAATGAGAATGATGTATTCATGCAAGACATTGTTCCAGCGCTGCCGCAGCTGAAAGCCCTGCAGGTCCGTGAGAGATCACTATCAATCTCCATCAAGGCATCAGAAATGCATGCACAACAAGTGAGATGCATGCTTACAGAGTGTTAATGTCCGTGTGGCATGCTGTGCCTATCCTTACAATCATCTTGTCTCTTCTTAAATTGAAAAGACTTGTACAGGTGATGCCATTCAGATTGGAAGTCGAAGCAAAGCTCCTTGAAGATTGCCTCGTGCACACTGATGGTGCTACACAAGAACCTGGTTTGCAGCTGCTCGCCATGCAGCAGAGCAAGTCTCCTTTGCCAACATCACTGCGATGTCTTTTCCTCAGATCCAGGTTTGTCAGGCAGTGTCTTTGTTTAACCACTGCTTCCCTGCTACTTGCAGACTTCAGATATAAGACAAGTTGTTTGGCATATGCAGTTTAACAGAAGGCTTGGCGCTGGGCCACCTCTCTCACCTGGAAGAGTGTTACATAAATGGCTTGGCGCCTGATCAGTACACATATCTCCTGAAGCATGGCCTGGCTGCTGTCCGACAATCCCTTCGCGCTTTTGTCCTGACCTACATAAAATGCCCGGTGTGAATTGCTCTCCAGTGTTATTGCGTGAAGTGTGCTGACTCTTGACACTGATCTGAGCGCATGCACCAGCTTCCATGCAGTCATTACCCATTTGCAGCCAAAGTTGCCTTCAGCATTCATCATCGATCTACTTATGTGAAGACTGCTTTTCTTACAGCTAGCAGAAGGCGACGTAGTGCCCTTCCTTGACATGCCGCGACTGCAAGTCTTTGCCATGCCCAACATGCTCCCAGTAATCACAGGCGGCCCATCAAGGCGTCCAGTTCTCCAGTTGAGGTATTGTGCCCTCCATCCTTCGCTGCAATTTGAGCTGGCCAATCCATTGGATTGGCAGTTTGTACCCCATGGCGGTGCTAGACTTCTCAATCGCAGAGGAAGAGAATGCCCCATGCTTGGTGTCAGGGCATAGTACCATCTGCTGTTGTGCCTCTCAGTGCAAACTATGCCGTACTGGGCTTTGCAAAAAGATTTGTGCATCTGCAGGTGCCCACAGTTGAGAGTCTTTGTGTGCGAGTTTCCTATTGCCGAAGATGCACTGTGTTTGCTGCACCTGCTGATAGAAGGTGCACCCCATCTACAGACACTTCAGGTGAGATTCTGCGGTAGACCAAAGCTACATCTTGCTGGCATCTAGGGAGAAAGGCAGTCAAACGTCCTCAGCAATGAAGTTGTTGATGTCAGTTGAAAGTGCGCATGTGGTCGCAGGTGTCATTTATATGTGAAGGGGGTGATGTACACACACATGGGGTGTATGGCGCCATGTGGCGTTCCTTGAAGGGCGCTCATTGCCTGCAGAACCTCCATGTGGTGTTTCGCAGGATCCGTGTTGCTGAAGTAGATAAACAGGTGATGCTTGCTACTCGCAAGTTTCCCAACCTGCAAACTGCCTCTGTACAGCACACATAGCAGCAACAACATACAAGCGAAGTTTATGTCATGCTCCTCAGGAATTGGAAGTGAATGGACCCTGTGTGAGAATGTGTGCCTCATATATGTGCCCTTCCGTCTCTACAGGTGAAGGACATGTTGAAGGCGGCTATGGAAGTAGAGGGCTTGTGCCTCCCAAAGCTCTCCACCTTCAACATCTACCTGCGCTGCATTCAAGTGCCGCGCCACATGCAAGATGCCTCGCCCGGGTTGGTGGTTGGCGTTCCTTTCCAAGGAGCCCTTGCTATAATCGTCGCACTCCGCGATCTTGTGGCGAAGGGGATAACGCCGGCCCTTACACAGGTACAATAGCACTGTGAACTCCTCGCAAGCTGAGCTTTTGACAGTATTCCAGTTGCTTCTCGTGAATACCGTATTGACACTATAGCTTGATGATCTCAGCTTGTGTGCTACTGGTGTCCAAGCTGATAATGGTCGAGTGGACAGGTGGGCCTGCATCCCTGTAGAAAGGCAAAGAGCAATAATTTGCACGGCCAGGAGGCCAGGTTCTACGGTCCTCTGCCGCACATGGTTTCATTGCCGCAAGTGAAATGGGAGGCCATTTCACAGCCTGGTCACATGCTGGAGCATCCGGACTGGACAGGGCCCGACCAAGACATGCTGCAGAGGTATGAAGAAGAAGAAGCGATAATATCATTCCAGCCATCTAGGGTTGATTCAGATGTCCCAGAAACTCCCTCAATCAGCATGTATCAATCCTAGTGCCAAAGTGCCAAGAGATGCAGCCGCCAATTTGATGGTGTTGAGCATTCTATATCATCAACTTGTCGGTGCGCCGCAGAGCACGTACAGGTGTTGCTCGCTCTGCAACGTTGACGTGTGAGACGTGAGAGTTGCACTGCAGATTGTGGTCTGAGCTGTGCGCATGACTACTCTGCTCTGGATCCAAGAGGTTATTTCTCAAACACTTAGGTTCGGGTAGCGCAGTTTAGGGGTTAGGGTCTAGGGGCCTCTACAGTAATATTAAATCTTCTCGAATGCAAGAGTGGATTTTGGGTTTTATACAAAAAATCCCTAGTTAAGGGGTACATAGCAAAGTGTTTGAGATGTATTTTCAAACCTCTAAACAGAGGGATGCATGCATGCATGCAGGGCGTTGGTCGCAATAACCCAGTGCAAACCTCTGGATGAGACACTGGGCACATGGGACTATAGAAGACCTCTTCCAGCACACGATGCTGCAATTGATTATACAGACATTCACTTCTGTGACTCAGAGGACGATGGCGACTTCTATGCGTTTGATGAAGATCTGTACTTTGCCCATCTTGGACATCTTGTAGCTGAAGGAGGGTATGATCCGTACATTGACTATGATGCCCCCGAGTTTGCGGACGATGAAGATGCATATGCATATGGCCAGCATGCAGATTTCTTTTTCTAGCAGGCTGATCCATATGGCAGGGCCTGGCGTGTGAATTTGCATGTCGACGATTGGGCCAGAAAGCATTGGTAACTAGGTGCCATGCCTAAGTGCCCGGCACGTGTACATGCTGTTGACAGCTTAATTGTCCTTTGCAGTGCCTGCAGTTTTGGACAACAGTCTCTGCAGTGACAAATTTGGGCAACCTTATCAAGTGTGCATTCTCGACATGGCTGCTTGTGTCATCTACGACACCTTTTCCAGCCCAAGTACGGCTGATTAGATGTGTGACTCTGGTCGTCAGAGCATAAACTGTCAAGACCAAATCACCAGGTCAGTGTGCCACCGTGGCACTGATGTCACTTGCCGCGTCACGGTTACTCGATTTTCCTCCGAGAAAGGTAGACGGCAGATAGATGCGTGCCTTTGGCGCTTTTGCTGACATTTACTAGGCTGCTTTCAGAATATGGCAGTACTGCGGCAATCCAGTGGTGGGCTGAACGGGATTATTCGGGATGCTGCTTACAGAGGCAAATCAAGAAGCACAGTTCGGTATGCGCAGATCACAAGATGACTGTGCCATATCATGACAGACATGGCCTGCATCCCTTGCAAAGCGTTACATCGTGCCGAGTCCTACAGCAATCGTTGATCAGGGAAAGTGATCGCCGCACAGGTGTTTTGCTGCAGCGGGATCACGGCGTGCGACAGCAGTCGGCCGTGGCTTTGACAATATCAAGAAAATCGGACAATTCATTTTTATTCGGCACGGCGAGAAAGTAAGCCTGGGGTGTTTACGATCTCAAAATTGTTGACGTTTGCCCCACTGTCTAGGTGCTTCGTGGTGAGGTAAACCTCAACGTTTTTGCAAACGATGGATGAAACAACAGTCCGACTGCCTGAAACTACGGGCCCTTCTTTGCAGACGGTGGACGATAACCAAACGGGCCTGAGCACTCAGGGCTTCATACGAGCAACCAATCTAGACAAGGTCTTTGGGAGGGGCAACACCGCTCCTGGCACGTACAACACGCCTGACATAATTTACGCAATGAAGCAGAAGGTGCGCATCTGAACATAGAAGCTGAAATTCATTGGAGCCTTCACCCCTTCACACGAGACCCGTTGCATCCTGCCAACCTCGGACCATGTGGGACCCCCACAATCGCCAAAATCTAGACAAGGCACATTCGTATTACGAAGCTTCCTTCAGCGTAGTCTGCCTGCATCTCAATCGTCAAATGCATTCCCTGCCAGATAAGTATCTTGCAGTGCGAATTCACTTCCTGATAGACTTCAACCTATAGGAATTGTGTTATCTCTAGTCGCACACCCTGTCGTGCTGGAGCAGCCCTTCCCCTTTCTGGCGCTCACACAGCCTTGATTGTTTACTGTTTCTCTTGATCTTAACCTGGCTCGTAGCTGTCTTGCAGAAAGTGAGCTCCAGCAGACGCCCCTTTGACACCGTGGCGCCCCTGGCAATCAAGCTCGGCATGGATCCTGTGATGGGCGATCGCACAGGACACCATGGCGACGGCGTTTTTGACGCTCAGATCACCCGCGATGACCATGATGTGAGCCCTCCCAAATCCCCCTGAAAGAGGGTCAGTTGTGATTGGCCTCGAGGGTGACTGGACAGGCCGATGACTTCCTTTTGGTCCCCTCTGCTATTTCCTGGGTCTGGTGAATGCAATCTCTCCAGCGGTATCATTCGGCAGGACTTATTTCTCAAACATTTTGCTCTACCGTATACCCCTTGACTGGCCAGTATACCCCATGGGGATGTTGTATAAAACCCTCAATCACCATTGCACTCAGGGGGAAAAATATAGCTATAGTGGCCCCAGTATTTTAACCCTGAACCCTAAACTGCATTACCCTAACTTTAGGTGTTTGAGAAATTTTTCCTGTCGTATCAATCAGCATGAGTGAAATTTAAGCTTCCATGTGGCCGTGCAAATGGGAAAGTGCTCTGGTTTCCTTGACTCCTTTACTATGCGCAAGCAGGAGAAAGTGTGCTGACAGTAGTACCTACACTGATCCTTGCACAAGGCAGGCAACATGGCCATTCTTCTACGAACGCCATGCAATCTAATATTGTCCTTCCCAGTGATGCTGACCTTATACCGGTGTCTATGCATTAGCCGGCCCGCTAGGCCACCTCTACTTTTGTGTTGGCTGCCATACTGCGTAAGTTAAACGATTCTGATAGTGGTTTGTGACTGCAGAAACTTCGTGACAATATTGTCGAGCACGCAGAGGACTCTTACAAAGGAAAGACAATTCTGATTTGCTGGGAGCACAAGGCAATCCCCCAAATCGTACACACCCTTGGTTTGACGGACACAGAGCTCAACTGGGGTTCCAACCCATTCTCAGGGGTAAACCCTAAACCCTCTGTCTTTTCTTTAATTTTATGAGTTTAGTGCATGAGCCACTCGTCGCCTGAGCACTCAAACCACTTGATTGCAAGGGGAAAAAAACACAAAAGCATATTAGCTGACATTGGAGAAATCAAAGCAAGTTTTTACAACAAACATTGGCCCTTGGCTTGCTGCATGTCCCCACCATCGAGACGCCACGTGTCTCCCTTCTAGAAGTAGGGGTGATTAACACATTTAATAATCATTAACAACAAATACATATTTAATACATATTTTTTACCCCAGAAATCCTGCAAAAGCCATTGATTCTCTCTGGCGTCATGGTACCTTGGAGCTGCATTATTTGCAGACCAGGACATTTCCTGTTTGGGACACCTGACAGAATTTCTAAATTGAATCAGTGTTTTCAGGAAATCTTAATAATATTTTTGTCGAGAAGATCTGGCTGATGTTCTCTCTGTGGCCTATCGTGCTTTGCAGGAGGATGAGAGAACAAACTACACTGCGATCTGGGTATTCACACCCGCGTTGGTGGACGATCCAAGGAGCTTCTTCAGGGTGTACAAAATGTTTGACATCGTGCCAAATCTCTGTAATGCAGAGGGCAAGTGCCCAGAGGATGACGACCCTGCTGTTGCCAACGCTGCATATGCAATCAACCCGGCAAAAGGCCCTTATAATACCCTGGCCAGCTAATTGGCTACAAGCTTGCCTTTTGCAGGAAGAAAGATATTTTGATGAGAACAAGCTGGATAATTTGTGCTACTAGTGGTGGGTCTTGAAAGCTGTTTTATGATGTTGTTCTGAGGGTGTGTTCGCGAAGAGAGATCTCTCTCTAGAAGCTAGAAGGCAGCTTGTTTTTCATTTGTTTGTTGGTCCAACTGCTGGAAATCATTGATTCCACCTGATTTATGGAATGTGGGCATGTGGACAGGAAAACTTTCTGAAGGTGCCATCTTTGAGACGTTCCCTCCAAGATCAGAGACATGAAGTTCAGCCATGGCATGCAATGGTCACTAAAGCATTCCAATGTTGGCTGATGAGCCCTCAAACATGTGATTGTGCATAGGATGCTGGTCGGTGCTCCGGCTGTCATATATCTATATTCCTTTAAAGTGTCACAGGCTCGTCCAAACCATTTCCACAACGGCTGTGCTTTCGGTTCCTTGCATCACATCACATGTGTTCAGCTGGAATGGACACTGGAAGCATCTCAGACTAATTGGCAGCACCAAGCATGATCTAGCGCTGTAGTCCACCTAGCCACTTGCACATGTACCTTTATGCTTATTTCATTGAGGCGCAAACAATTGCAAGTAAATCAGACTTGCGATAAGGGCTCAAACAATCTGGGGATAGCCATTCTTCTGTGCTGCTACTTTTGTGTCTCCCCTAATTTTGAACTGCATCATGTACAGAACATCACCTAAAACACAGGGCATGTGTCTACCGAGGAAAACATGGAAACCATAGATCACAGACTCATACAATGAACACAGATGACTTGCTATCGATGACAAGTACTCAGTAGAGGAATTCGAACTAATGAAGATGGAAACTGCAGTTCAACAGAGATCAAGTAGCCCCTGTGGCATGTATGTGAGGAAGTGAAATGTGTGACAGATGAATTGCCGCGCCATCACACATCGCACGATAGCAAAATGCATCATGCGCGGAGGCTGCTGGCTCAAGACTTTGCACAGACATGTGATGAATCGGGCCTAACAAGTGGCCCATCTGACACTGACAGTAAGAACGAGTGCATGAGCCCCCACCTATCTGCAAAGGTCTGGTGTGATAACCCCATCTCATTGTATGCTACAACTCTCTCATGTTGACAAATTTTTCAGGGCAATTTGATAATGTAGATAATAAGCACTTTGACCTCTGGACCCAGACCTTGCAGAGGCATGTATGTCTGCCTCATGGTATGCAGGGACTTTTATGAACAGCCCCCTGCAAGTGCGGGCAACACAACCACACGTTGTGTTGCATGTTTTTCTGAAGCCCCTGAAAAGAGCTACTACTGGGGGGTGACTAAGTTTGCCAGTCTACTTAGCATTGCCTGACTTCAGTTTTCTCGTGCTAAATCCATGGAAGCTCCTGAAACAATGAGTGCATGGGCTGCGGGTACCAACCAGCATGGTGACCACACAGAAGAGAACATGGCCTGGATGTTTTCATTGCGTCTTCAGCCGGAAAGCGAAGTGCTCAGACCCAAGAGATTCAGTTGAAGCGGAAGTTCCTTTGGTCCTCCTGCGATGCACCGCACTGCTGACTGCTGTGTGGGGCGCTCAGCTGATGTGGGGGCAGCTCCGCAGTGTTGTTTTAACACTTATGTGTCTTCAGTGAAGTGAAGACTCTTCATCCCATATCAAGACTTAGGGGACAGCAGAGACAACTAGAGTGGAGAAGGAGCAAGATGCTAGTGTTAGCACAGTGGGCCCAGCAGAGAGCTTTGTGGGTCAGCTGGGGGTGGATGAGTCAGCCACTGAGGTCAGCGCGCCTCACAAACAATCGCATTGCAGCCCGAGTACAATGCCCAGCAGATGCTCAGGAACAGGCCGCAAGAGCCGGATTCCTATGCTTCTGGATGCCCCAAAATGCCCAATAGAGAGGCCGCAGAAAGAATACCTTCCCCCCTAATTCAAGCTCAGCACTGAATTGGACAGTGGTGATGGTCCCTCTGTGGGCTGCTGCAATGCCCACGTGTTCGCCCACAAGCGGTGGAGGCTAGCGCCTCTGTCTGGCAGTCTTTCAGCTTGCATGTGTCTGGCCAAGAGCGCCCAGGAGCCCCTCATGCCGGACGCCGCAGAAGAGGATGTCGATCAACGGTTGTTTGCGCTGAACAGCTGCCCAATCAGGCGGCCTGGATGGTTCCCCTCACCTCTTGCCGCGCACTATTTTCACGAAGCCTCCTCTGTACACACACAGTAGCACCACTCTTGTACCACCCGAGGCGCCTCCTTGCAGGGCAGCAATCGCCAGGGGGCACCGTGCAGCGGCGGCAGATCAGCGGTCGAATCGGACGGCCTTGATGGTCCCCCCGGCCGGCTGCCGCCGCTCGCCGCTGGAGGCACGCGCCAGCTTGGAGGGGGACAACAGGGACCCCCCCTTGCCAGGTGCCAGAACTGGCAGCAGTGCCTGCCACAGTCAGCACACATGGTCAGCGGCGGTCTGCTGTGGCGATTCACTCATGGATTAATTTGGGGGAGGAGGACATGCAGGACCCCCCTTGTTAATTGCCAGAACAGGCACCAGCACACTTACTGAGACCCGCTTTGCTGCTCTTGCCTTGTGAAGGTCACCCATGCCGACATCAGTGCTGCAAGGAAAGGGCACCGTGTTGCGGTGAAGACACGGTGCAATACAGCCATACTGGCCATACATACATCCCTCCACTACTGAGGATTTCAACAGATGTACAGGAAGCACCCTGTTGCAGAAGTGCACCATATGCCTAGACAGCAGAGCAAGAAGTAATTTATTTAAATTCACAGAAGGAGAGGTGCAGGTGATGTCGGCTCACCTCCTTTTCAGGGGCCGCCTTCGCGTCGCCGTTCGGCGGCCCGGCCGGCCTGGCCGCCATTTTGGCGTGGGAGTACAGGCAGAAGCCGGTGATGGCCACGGCGCACCCGATCATCATTCTTACAGTCATCTGCTTCCCCTCTCCTGCGCGGACACACCTCAATAATCTCAGCCTGCTGTCAACACCGCTGCATATAACTGCCATTATGTTCTGATAACACCTGGAAGACTGCGCCTCGCGGTTTGAACAGAGAGCAAGACATAAGGCACATGCAAGGAAAATGTGGGCATTTGGCCATAATTTTCTGATGACACCATCTGTGCGTACCTGCACCTTGCACTCGGCTACAGAGCAAGTCACTTGGCACATGCAAGGAACTTGTGGGCATTTGATCAAGCAAACGTTGATGGGAAGTCAACGCATGTTGTCTTGAACGCCTTGATGGTGAGTGGGTGTTCCAGGCAGAAGGAGGGTGGATGAGTGAGTGGTGATGGCAGAGCGGGGGACGCACCCAGCACCAGCGCAGAGAGCAGCAGCAGGCCCACGATTTTGATCTCGCCCAGAACCGTCGTTGTGACGGCCGAAGTGCGCTGAATCATGAGGTAGTGCACCACGTTGTAGGCCAGCGCGTTGGCGCAACCCACACCCAGCAGCAGCTGAAACATGCCGTCCCGGTGCTCCGCCGCATACTCACTCAGACGCGCCGACTGCAGGAAATCAAGTGTGATCTCAGAACTCAGAACAGAACAAGGATGATGCTTGCTCGTTCATGGCTGCTGCTTCGAGTTGGACAGTACACACTTGTCAGCTAGGAAGTTGAAAGGGACCCAGGGACACATGCATGCAGTACTCCAGAGCTACCTTAGCTGCTATGCATTCTGCAATACCCATTGGCTATGATATGTTAATGCAGCGTGCAACAGAACAGCAAGCCAAGAAGGCAAGACAGGGATAAGGAAACTGCTGTGCATTCTGCAATACCCATTGGCTATGATCTGTTAATGCAGCATGCAACGTCATGCCAAGAAGGGATGGAAGACAGGGATACAAAAATCTAATGAGACCCTAGGAAGTGTCTGGTCAGGGAGAGCCTGGAGGAATGGACTTTATCGCACCTCCTTGAAGAGGCAGAAGGGCTGAGAAATCTAATGAGATCCTAGGAAGTGTCTGGTCAGGGAGAGCATGGAGGACGGACACTTGAATGGACTTTATCGCACCTCCTTGAAGAGGTAGAAGGGCACCAAGCAAACACAGGAGACGGGCGCTGTGTAGAATGTCAGGCGCAGAACATCCAGCCGCTCTGATAGCACCCTCCCTGATGTCGTCATCATCAGCGCATTACTCACCATGCCTGCGTCAGCATGCATGCACATGTTCACTCCCCGTAGATTTTTAGCATCTCCCTCATTTACCACTATTGTTTCAGAGGTGCTCAACAAATGTGGCCTTCCCTATGAAACCACCGAGGATGGACTACAGTTGACTAGTGGTACAGTACAAGTCACATGCAATTGGAATCCAAGTCCAATGCACAGGTCAAAAAGTTATTCGGGCCTGTTGATGTGACAATTTAGTCAGATCTGCGAGCTGATAATCGGGAATTGAGCTGCGCCATGTCACAATCTGCTACTCATTTGCTTTGGTAGGAGTGGCAGCGCATTCTTCCTGAGGACTTCACATTGAGACACATCATTGGCGAGTATTTCTGCTCATGTGCCTGGCCAAGCCTGGCACATCGGGCTTATCCTGGCGCAGATGGATCTTTGCGCATGTGTTCAGCCACAGAGAGATGGTGTTCTATTCTGCCAGAGCACTGCTGCTGAGAACCTAATCTTTCATCTAGAAATGCTATTCTGTTTCTGAACGCTGATGTCCCAGAATGGGCTTTAACGGCTTCCTCGCTGACTGATGCATTGCGCATGTGGCCCGCATGTGGCCAGTCATAGCTGGAGCCGCTGGGTGTACTAGTGACTGTCTCCAAGGTTCCCTGTGAACGCTTGGATGTGATGCTGGTTGCTGACTGTGACGATCAGAGTCAGACATTTGATCAGTCCCAGGCAGCTGGACAAGATGTAACCGACTGACTGATTGAGTGACTAACCTGCTATGCAGATTATGATGCCCCTGGGACTGCCTGCCGCGCCCTCCCACACGGCCACCATGACGCCACTCGTCAGCACCAGCAGTGAGAAGCCCTCGAACTTTGTCGGCACCTTGTTTTCAATGCTGATGGACAGCAACGCTGTCGCCACAGGAATTGCTGACCTGCGCATACCACACCCATGTCAGTGCATTTCAGTGTGGTGCAAAATCAGAGCTTAAATGAGCACCGCTGAGATTGAGCACAATCCCATGCTGATCTGCTTTGCGATGGAGAAGCTGCCCGACTTCAGTCTTGCAGACAAGAAAAGGACACCTTGACCCAGCACCTTTTTGTAACGGCGATCTTCTGTGTCTTGATTAGTGCAGACCAAGTGTTGGGCTGGGGCGCAGCACCTGATGACCTGGTTGAGGGACAGGGTGATTTCCACGAGTGACAGGTTGTTGAGGGCAATGTTGAGTGCCATGAAGGCACCGATGCAGAGCAATCCCTTCCACTGCTTCTCCAGTGTGGCTTTGTGCTGGCTCTTGAAGGGTTCCAACATCATGAACGGAGCCAGCACGACGAAGCTGAACAGCATGTGTGCCACAGTCATGAACAGAGGGAAGGAGAAGCCTGCAGATGCACAGAGTGGAGGTTCAAGACGTTGTCTGACTCGCGGATGCCATTGGATCAGCAGTGAGCGACTCATACGCCTCACAAGATCCTAGAGCGGTTGAGTCTACATGGCCAGGCAATCCTAGGTATCAGCATCTACCTGGTGAACTACATTGTACGTGTCAGACACTGGGGAGCCCACAACTAGATCCACCCTCAGCATCGTTTCATGAGCACCTAATATCGTTGAATGTGAAAGGTACAGAAACATACCGTAGATTCCCAGGCTCCATTTGTTGAGCAAGTTCAAGGTGCAGTTCAAGGTCAAATATGCTGCAAGAAGGGCCACGTTCTGAAGAATGGCGCCTAGACGCGGCTCGTTGCCCTCCAGAACGGCCATCGAGGTGCCCGCTAGCTGGAACCGGTCTCCTCAATCGTGTCTTGTCACCTGCCGCCCATTCCAATGGAGCCCATTGCTGGTATCTCCACCCCAGTTCCGTCACCGAAGTTACCTCGTCACCGGTCTATGTGGCTCCAAGTCGTCGGGAACACAGCTTTCGATAGATCGATGGGCATGAAAAACTGCAGGCGGCAGGCTGGGATCGGAGCGTTTTGCCAGCAGCGCGCGAGTTAGCCTGCATCTACGGTGTTCAAACAAGCCAGCCAAATCGGGACGCCCTCTCGCACGTGATCGGCGGCCTCCTTTCTCCGAGACAACAACAGGAGACAGGGCAAAGGCGCTCTTTAATTGCGTTTGTTGAAGAATTGTGAACAAGAGTTCTTGCTGTCATCAAAAGTGGCAATTTTCTCGCGCAGTGGGGCCTAAAATCTTTTGGCTGTTTCCATGTAAAGGCATAGAACTGCCTCTGAGTGGTCTGTGTGACAGTACTTCAAGGGAAACTGTTGCGAAGATCTTTTTCTTGAGTTTTACAAAGCGAGGCCACCGGTGGGGCCCGCCACAGAATGGCAAAGGCAGAGGATGTGAAAGTGAAGCCTCGCTCTAAACGGGCGAAGCGGATTCTGGAAAAGCGTGAACCGAAGCTGGTGAGTTTTATAGCTAACGTGATTGAGCACTGAATGGACATGTGATCGGCTTTGGCCTGGACCAGATATTGCCTAGTGTTTAGTAACAAAGCAGGATCTGGCAGCCGCAGGGCCTCTGTTTTACATCAAGCGTATTGTCTCATTTCAGTTCCGGTATTGCAGGTGGAAGAGGTGAAGACAGCGCTGTTGTTGCATGGCAACAAGACCAGCCAAATAACAAAGGTGCCGAGTGCTGCAGTGGAATGTACTAGAATTCCTTGTATTCCAACTTTGAATAGTCTGTTGATGCCAGAGAGCAACTTAATTAATTATAAGTAAGATTTTAAGATATTTGAACAGCCCTGACTGATCCTAAGTGCTCGATGGTTCACAGGACGTGCTCACTGACATCCACAAACTCAAATTTGTGAGTACTTTCCTCTCCCCTCACCGTTGTTTACAGCAGTAGTTGCTAGTAAACAAGCCAATCCAACTGCCTGGTGCTTAGCTTTTTCAAGATGCTTCAACGATGAGTGCATGCTGTGCTGGTGGCTGGATTTGGGCATTTCTGTTGTTGTGCTGAGCTGTACTAGGAAAGCAGCAAGGTTCCACAAGAAACAGATATGCAAGCCCTCAACATGCCCTCCTGGTGTGGCTGTGCAGAGGGAAGCGCTGAAGCTGAGCAGGAAGAATGATGACATGCGGCCTTTTGAGCCGGGCGGCGAGACTCACTTGGAGCATCTGGCGCGCAAGGCCGACTGCGGCATGTTCGTGCTGGACTCGCACTCCAAGAAGCGCCCGCACAATCTCATTCTTGGCAGGTAACCCTCGGCATTCATGTGCCTCCACTGGCAAGTGTCCAGCACGCTGTTATTAATTATCCTTTGGAAGAAATGGAAGAGGTTGTGTCCACATCATTGACTGTTCAGGAGAGTAGCACTGCAAAGCACCTCTTAGCATCCTCTTTCTCGGCTGGTACTCAGACTGCTCTGGTGAGAGGCAAATGTGGGGAGGATACTGTGTAGAACACACCCAGTGAGGTTAATGCAGAGATTGGGTACTTTTTCATGAAGCAGAGCTCCTCCCGGTGGTGCTGTAACTCCAAACTGCCTTGCTAGGAGATTGCCTGCTTAAAGTGTACTGTATACTGCACCCCAGGTTCACAGAAGACATCTCTGGGCAGACAGCCAAGGTGCACCATAGTGGGAGTTAAAACAAAGGGTGGCTGTATGTTACAGGTTCTTTGATTATCGACTATATGATTTGCTGGAGCTCGGAGTCGAGTATTACAGGGGGATCAGAGAGTTTGCAGCTGCGGCAGCCTCTGTGCAAGCAGGCAATAAGGTTTGTTCGCTAAGCCACACACTTGCTGCTAAGCGTGCATCGTACTGTGACCATCAGGAAGAGGTGACTGATGAAGTCTATGTGAACTTGGTCCTTGCCTGACTAGGCACCGTACTCTAACTTCAGATGTTGACCTTAATGCGTTGGAGCTCAGTGGGAGGACTGGTTTACTGGATTGCTGGGAGAGTGTGACATTTTGTGTGTGGATGCAGCCGTGTTTTGCCTTTGTTGGAGAGCAGTTTGAGAGCGATCCAGACTTCCGGCTGGCCAAGACCATGCTGCTAGATCTCTTCCGGGGCCGCCTTGTGGAGAACATCAACTTGAAGGTGCCCATCTGACCACTCTCCCAAGAAACCATTAGTCAACACATTCGATTTGTGAATCACACCTCATCTCCTCAGTCGATTACACCTTGTCAAGCCACCTAGGGCTGATCAGATCTCTGACTCTGATCGTCAGAGTCAGCACCAGCATCACATCCATACATCCATCCCTTTGTTTCAGATAGGAGTAGCGTATCTTGATTTAAAGAAAATGGTTTCTGGCTCTGCATACTTTTACATTGTTATCGGCCTGTAAGATAGCGCCTCACCAGTGTCATCAAGCTGTCTTTGCAGGTTTATAGTTTTCGGTCGTTTATTTGACTGTCTGTAATCTGGGACAGGGCGTGGATCATGTCATCTTTGTGGCCGCGCTTGACAAGAAGCTGCTCTTCCGCCCCTATGCCATCCGATTTAAGAAATCAGGCACCAAGGTGGGTCTTGTGTGCCTCAGTGCCCCCCTCACCGGCTCACCTTGCATGCAGCTCTGCTTCATTTACGTGCCTGTCAAAATCTCCAACACAGTGCTGTAGCTACCGGAGCGGGCAGCCTAGTCTTGTTGGAGGCTGAGATGCTTGATGTCCATCAGAGTCCTTGCCTTAGTGACAGCAGAGCACTACCGGCCCTCTCACACCAGCAGCACTGGGGAGGAAGAGTCATGTTCATCATGCTGGATGTCTTTCAAGGGATACACATGCGTACAGTAAGCTATGTAGCTCCGAGAAAGACATTCAGAGAGGGTCAGACTTTGCCCTCAGACCAGTATACTGAAGTTTTAAGAGGGTGCAGTTTCCTAGAGTGGAGTCGGCGGATATCACCCCTCGGACCAGTATGCTGAACTTGTATGAGGAGTGCAGGTTCCTAAAGTGGAGTTGGCGGAGATGGGACCGGTGCTTGACCTGGCGCTGCGACGGACGCGGCCGGCCGGCCCCGAACTGGAGCAGGAAGCCATGAAGCGCGCTGTGACCTTCAAGAAGAAGGTGCGAGCCCTCTGCAGAGACACTCCCCTTTTTGATGAGCAAGCCCCTGTTACCGCGGCACTGCTGTCAGTGTTGGAGACTGTTTGTAATTCGGCCTCCACCCATTCTTTTGTTGAGGCGGAGAGTCTACCTGGTTTTAAGACTTCCAGGTGTTGGTACATCATCCAAGTCAGGAGGAGTCAGGGTTACTTTGCATTATAGGGTGTATGCAGAGACTGCAGTGTGGTGAGAGTTGCAGCCGGTTCATGAGGAAGAGCTGCTGCAGTAGTAAAGCCCTGTGATGTTCTATCACCTTGGAGATCAGCAGTCCCTTTTATGAGGGGTGGCGACAACGCCATTTTATGGCACTTGCTGAGGGCTTCATATTTTTTAGGGTTTCGGTTTAGGGTTTAGGTAAACCCTAATAAAATAAAATAAAATATGAATATAACCCAAATGCGCCCACATGTTCCAGCGTATGACAATTTGTGTGGCATCATTGAAGTTGCTCTGTTGAGAGTAGCATAGAGAGGATATGGAGCAGCAACTGTTTTTTTTTTGGGATCTGTGGTAAGTATGGTATGGGCAGAGGGCGGTGCGATGATGATCAGCCAACCGTTTTATTCTGACACCTCTTGTTTGAGGGCTTCGGCTCATTGAACGCACTCGCGCTTATCCGATCTGAGCACCGCCCCATCCCATATCCCTTCCTTTACATTACATTACATTACATTACATTACATTACATTACATCGCCACATGTGTTGCTCATACAGCCTGACTTTCCGGTCTGCAAAAACAAGAGTGTTTGTCTGCTTGCTCCTAGACGTGCACTTTGCATCGTCATGCTTGATGTCCAGGCTACAGACAAGTGTGGGGTGACTGCGCTTGGGTTATCATTAGGGAACCTTAACCCCAACTTCCATATTGAAAAGTACATCTTGACCTTGGTGCTGAGTTTCGGCGTGCTTGTGGGGCGTGCGAGCAGGAGAAGAATGTGTCGAGGGACAATCTGGAGGGCAAGGTCGGGCGCATGTATGTGCCCAGGCAAGAAGTGGACACCATGCCTCTGCGCAAGATGAAGGTGAGCCGCTCATCACCTTGGCAACACGCTGCCATGATGTGTCGATGCCCTTCACTAGAACATGTTCTGAGTGCTCTACCGAAAAGTGCCTATTTGGGAGGGCTGACTGGACCCCCCTTGCCTGCTGACTCAATATTCTGCTCAGGTCGTCCTGCGCCATGTCAAAGGGCAGCACTGCTTTCCAAATCTGTGTACAGAAAATTGATGGCTTGGGTGTTGGATGTGTGTTGTCAAGGGCTCGCATGGCTCTCACGTGCGCTTCAATTAGGTTGCAATAGTCCTCCATTTTGTAGGGGATTGTAACACTCCAACACATGGACTAATGCACTGACTTGTGGGATTTGGAGCGTACTGGACCCTCGCTACTTCTTCTCATTCATGCAAGGACTTGCAGTGCTGCAACAATATTTCAAAGATGACCTTATTGACAGAGCATGGCGATTTGTGTGCAGGGCCTGAAGAGGGAACGGCAGGAGACTGCAGCAGCCGCAAAAGCAGACAAGAAGCAGAAGAGCGAGGGCGCGCCCACAGTGGCAGAGTGAACCATCTTTTTTTGCACTTGTGTACATTGTATGTCTGCGTTCAAGTCTTATGGGTATGCTCTCAGTATACCTCCTACTTAACCTACTTGAACCAACCACAGGTCTCTGGTGTTGCTGCTGCTGTTTTGTAGTGACAAAATGATGCAGCAGAACTGTATGGAAATTTTGGCAAATGAGCCAGTGGAGCCTTTCCGACCAGCAGGGAGACTATCTGCGCCCTGTGGCCGTAAAGTAATGCATTGCTAGTAGGCATGTTCAATGATAATGTCATTGTGTGCTTTTGCATGTTGCACAGCGAATGTCGAGGGGCAAATTTGTGTTTCAGATTCACTGGTGAATGTGTTGAAGGCCCTTTCACTTGAACTTCTCATGAGCTTTATTGCTGTGCGCCATCCAAGAGCGTGACTACAGGCAAACGAACGAGCATGTCTTGCTCTGGATGCTCTCATATTGGAATGCATTACATGTAAGTGTTAACTGACATTCCACCCCATGCGCATGCCCACAAGAAACGGAGCTGTGAGGACATGGCGACATGTCAGACAGGATTTCCATGAATCAATTGAAGAAAGTTCCCTACGTGGGCACATGGCTCTACAGAGAATGCGGCACTTTATACAATCCTTGCAATATGGACATGTTGCTGGCATCTTTGCTCTCCCCTTAGCGCTTCCATGGTACAAATCAAGGGCCTTAGGCCGTGACCAAAACTCGACTGAAAAATCTAATCACCAAGACAAAAACCAGCTTGCAGGTCTTGGTGCTTGAGTGCTGCATGCATCATCAAAAAAGTTCCACTGCAGCTGCTGAATCTTCTCAAAAACTTCCTGACCAAATTAGAAGTGGTACATCAAAACAAAAGTGCGCTTTCTTCTCGGAATGTCATCTCAGCGGCTACAGCCTTCTACTGGTACAAAGGGAAGTGGCCCCCAAAACACATGCCACCTCAATTAGGAGATCCCACGCCGCGCATGCTGGTATACAAAGTATCGGCACAGACTCACCAATGCTGAGTCGCTCACACAATCTCTCAGTGCGCCCAGCATAAACATGCAGAGCGTCTTGTTTCTCTTCTCATCTGACCCCGATCGATCACCAAGACTTGCTGTAGCAGAGCCGCTGACAGACCATGAGCAAGACACTCTCTGCTTTCCAGAAACTGCCTGCCCAAAGAAAACATTTCTGCGGCTTCACAACCACCTCTGATGAACTGTACAGACAACAGTCAACTTCTGTCCCACGGCCATGGCGACAGGTTCTGCTCCACATACTCGTCGTCATCGCTCGCATCTTCCTCCTTAGCTGCAGGCACAGTTGAGCTTACCGTCAAAACATGGCATGGCAAACTGCAATGTAAATTTGCAAAACATCAGTTATAGCCAGGTGGACGTCCTCCTGTCCTTTAAGGGAGAGTCTTATGCCTGTGAGCTGCAGATGCCGAAAGTCAAAGCAATTTACCTTGCTCCCAAGCAGTTTCCAGAACTTCCACAGCACTGTAGTATTGCTCAACGCGGCTTCCATCACAACCGAAGGTGGCATAACAGGCTTCCTTCGAGGCAACGTCCAAGGTGCTGCAGGTTTCCAGTGCATCCCTGCACGGTGCAAATTCCCCGAGTTCAACTGCAGCCTGCAAGAAAGGAACTCGCACAATTTGCTCTGGCCGCTTTTTCTTGAGAGAGGCACATTGCGGCAGAAGGGTTGACCTTCTGCAAGGGTCAATGTGGCGTTAGAACCCAAAAAGTCTCACACCGTCACAGGAGAGACCAACTAGTAGCTGTCAGCCTCATTGAGGCGCCTTGGGAGGCATTACTATTTACTGGCCCCCCCTTCCGAGAATATTTGGCATAGTCACAGACGGGTGTGCATCCGTGAGCGAAAAGACACCTTGCGTCAAGAAGAGTAGCCTCCCCTCGTTGGGGAGTCATCTGGAATACCCCGCGGGGTTCTTGAACCTTCGCATCTGCATTCCCTCTGGGCTGGCTGTGACAACGGACGCGCAGCGACGGTACCGTCGACTTGGGGACTCCCTTCAGAGAGATGCCTGCAGCGCTAGACCAGCGCCCAAGCACACAAACCTGCATGGCACCCTCACCCGATCCTCTGCTGTGCTTCAAGCGAACTAAGCAACCTAGGAAATTGTGGGGCGCGGGCTTGTCGCAGATATAAATTTGGGAGACGTGCTGACTAGACGCGATGCTGCAGATCTCCGTGTGTGCCCGCAATATGTACTTCGGGCTGCCCTTCTGCCCAATGTTGAGGCTGACTGGCAGATTTGGGCAAATACGATCAGAGAAGTTTGATCGTATTTGCAGAGCAATCAATCAAGGATGTGCGAGCGCCAGTAAGGAAGGGGCTGCCTCAGCACAACAAGCACAAGATATGACAAGTCCTACCGGCCCAGGGCGAATATTCATTAATATGTAATATGACTGACTGACTCAGGCTGCCAGTCAGTGACTTGTGTAATCTGCTTCTTCTTCTTCCAGCTCGCAATCGGATAGGAAATCGTCTGCCTTCCTGTCAGCATCCCTTTCTGCGTCCTTTTAGATTTAAATTCTGAATGTATGCATCCATACATGCTTCATTTGCTGCCCGTGGGAGTGCATGCATGATGGAGGACCTGTAAGTCACTGGTGACACATGTGACAATTGTACAATTCTTCAGCCAAAGAAAGTCCTTTTCCAAATTCTCTTGAAAGAAACTTAGGCACAGCGAATCAAGATGCATCACCATATGGCTCTGGTGCATTCTTTCCAGGTTAGTGTTGTGGACAAAGAAAGAAAAACCGTCACATGTGTCTGCACACAACAAATACGCTGCTCTCTTTCTGCTCCCGTGAATAAGGAATTCTGACACCACTCCTTGCATGCCAGTCCAGGGCGCAAAAGCACAGCCAAGTACACAAAGCAGCCCGACATGAAAGATGGACAAAAGCATGACAATCTCTTGCTGGACACACTCTCTGCACTCGTCTCTCTGCAGACCATCCAAGTGGCTAACCCCTGCATCCACTTTAACGATTTAACATGCCACAGAGCACTTGGCCTGAATCTCTCTGGCTGCTTGACATACCCTCCTCCTGGCTCTGACACATTTAAAGAAGTACGACACGCTCTCGGACTGCAGCGATTCTGTAGCAAATTGTTGATCTGTAAGTGCAGTGCGCCAATACTGGCGTCTGCATCTGAGCTCTGCTTCCAACCTCTCAGCATTCACAACCCCAGAGTGCATCTGACGTTGTCCATGCATGCTGATAGGAGGCGCTCTCTATTGCGCAGGCTATTTACCATTCCCGGTCACATGGCGGACTTGCAGTGCTTGGGTAAGCCACTGCTGATTTCTTGCTTCCTCTTTCCATGCAGCCATCAATGTTGGCCCTGTACTGCAACCCCACCCCGGACAAGCGCCACCTGTATTCACTGCTCTTTTCTTCCGTACATGGCGTCAACTTGCCCCTGGGGTAGTGCTTGGGTGAGTCACCCTGATTCCTCGCTTCCTCTTTCCATGCAGCCATCAGTGTTAGCCCTGTACTGCAACCCTCACACAAGCGCCAGCTGTTTTGTGTGAGGGTTGCAATGTTGTGGTGTGTGTGCTTTCACTGCTCTTTCTTTCCGTACATGGCGTCGACTTGCGCCTTGTAGTGCTGCAGCAGCTGAGGTCGCTTGAGCTTGAAGGTGGGCGTTATGAGGTTCTTCTCCACAGTGAACTGCTCTGCGTCCAGGTAGATCTTCCTCACCATCTCAAACCCCTGCAAAGCACGCCATTATCTCATCCTGTTCCTTGCGCAGGCATGGAATTCAGGTCAGATCAAACCAAATCAACAGCGCAGCAGTCAGTCAAGCCATTGAGAGTGCCTCTCGTTCTGCTCAGGACGCTTATTTTCTGATTCTTGTAGGAATAGTTTCAGGGAAATTATATGTAAGCCCTCACAAAGTGCACGCTGCAAGATATATGAGAGCTTACCTTCAGCTTGGCCTCTTTCGCGGTCTTGTTGAGCTCGGTCCAGACGTAGGTGTTGGCTCGGGGGTCCTTAGTAATCGTTACAAAATCACCGCTGACGCCAGCATCAGCGGCCCATGATGTCAGCGCTGACTCAGCAGGCACCACCACCGCCACAAGGGTGTTCTCGAAGCTGTTGCCATACACCCAGATCTGCTCCACAAGCGGGTTCTTCTTGTACACTGCCTCAATCTTCTCCACTGCAATGTACTCGCCTGGGAGGCAACAAACCGAGAGAAACTCAGGCTTCATGACTGCATCACAGTTGGAAAAGGATTCTGACGAGCACCCTTTCTCTCCATGACATGCTCTGCCCTGGCTTTGCATTTGCATTTCTTGAAACCGACATCCTTGAGGCCATAATTGAGCTGCATCGAACAATGAAGCCAGAATCCAGATTCTTTTCACAAGTGCGCTCATGCCTGATGGGCTCCAGATGACTCACAGAGTGAACCCAGCCTAGAACTCTTCAAAGACGAAGTGTAAACTGCACTTTCACATTTTACACCATGCTTCCAGATGCAAGCCAAAACATGAATTCAGGTTGCCCATGTCATTACGACCAGCACAGATCGGAATCATGCATGGAGCCACGCACCCTGCGACAGCTTGAAGATGTTCTTCTTGCGGTCGATGATGCGAAGGGCGCCCTCTGGCGTGAGCTCGCCGATGTCGCCGGTGTGGAACCAGCCGTCAGCGGTCAGGTCCTCCGCGGTCTTCTTCTCGTCCTTGTAGTAGCCCCTGAACAGCGTGGGGCCGCCTATGACCACCTCCCCTCTCGGCGGGCTGCCCGCTGTTGCCCACAATTGCACACACCAATTAGCGATGGCAACCCTCTGTAGTAGCCCCTGAACAGCGTGGGGCCGCCCATGACCACCTCCCCTCTCGGCGGGCTGCCCGCTGTTGCCCACAATCGCACACACCAATTAGCGATGGCAACCCTCTGTAGTAGCCCCTGAACAGTGTGGGGCCGCCTATGACCACCTCCCCTCTTGTGGGCTGCCCGCTGTTGGTCAGAAAATGCACATACCCATCAGCGATGGCAACCCTCAAGGAACAGGATTCACGTCTCATATCTGCCCTCTTGAGAGGATCGGGCACACTGTGACCACGCCCCCTCTTGGTGGGCTGCCCGCTGTTGGTCAGAAGTTGCACAGGCCCATTAGCAATGTTGGTAACCCTCAAAGGACAAAAATTAAGAAACATCTGCCCTTGTCTATCCTTGTCTCACAACCCTAAACCCTAACCTCCCCTCTCCGGGGGCTGCCCGCTGCTGCTCATAATTGCAGAGACCCTTTTGGCAATGGCAGCCTTACGAGAACAGCAATCTAGATGCCATATCTACCCTTGTGTGTGTGTCTCACAAGACGACTGGGCACACTGTGACGACCTCCCCTCTTGGTGGGCTGCCCGCTGTTGATCACAAATGCACAGACCCATCAGCGCTGGAACTCTTTGCTGGAGACCAAACTGGAGACCCACAGCGATGGCAGCCCCCAAAAGAGACCTATTTTATTCATTTGGACATCTCCCAGGTTTCAGGGGTCAGGGCACAGGGTATAGGGTTTCCCTGAACCCTGAAAAAGGGGTTGAAAATGGGCACCTGGATCGTAGTTCATTTCGGGGACGGCCTCGAGGCGGAAGGCTGTGCATGGCAGCGGGGGGCCCACTGTACCCGCCATCTCCTGCATCCACCCCAGATCCACCCGTGAGAGCACCCAAGACACACAAATGCATTTGCAGGCACTCCACTCGTGCATTCCCAACGCGTGAGGGTCTCAATGTGCCGCTTAAGGAAGCTTCACAGATGGGTTGCCTTTTCAATGTGTGAGGGTCTCAACATGCCTCTTCATGATTTTTCACAAATGGAGTGCATTATCAATGTGTGAGGGTCTGAACATGCCCAGATGCATCAGTGAGAGGACCCAAGACACACAAATGCATTTGCAGGTGCTCCCCTCGTGCATTCTCAATGTGTGAGGGTCTTAACATGTGCCATTCAACGAAAATTCACAAAGAGAAGTGCAGCGGTATGGGGCGATTTGGCCGCACCGAGAGGTCTGGCACACTGATGAAGGATCCTGCGCATGTCTCTGTCAGCCCATACCCCTGCACATATTCACACGCTCTGAAGCACATTGGACAGTACAGAACGCTGGGGACAGAGCGCTTGCAGGTGGGCTTCAAAACAATCTAACATTGCTGAATTGATGCAGCTTTGCTTCTAAATCTACAGTTGGTTTCTTGCTCCAATGCAAATGTGAGTCCTGAAAGTGGGAATGATGTCGATGTATTTCCTGACCCCATGTTAAACACATGAAGTATGTTCCAACAGGCACACTTCCTTGTTGTGTGAAAGGAGTCTATTTCTACTGAAGGGGAGACATGCATACCTGCACAACTGGCGCGCACATGGTGACTTTGAGGAACTCTTCTACATGACCGGCCAAAGGAGCGCCGCCGCTGACGATCAGCTTGACGCGGCCGCCCAGCCGTGCCTTCACCTTGCTGAACACTAGCTTGTCGAAGAACGGCGTTGCCTGTGTGCAGAAAGCAAGCCATGCCGCTCAGCAAAGCATGCCCATGAATTTATAGCATGGCGATCAGCTTGCTGCGAATGCCTAATCGTGCCTTCACCTTGCTGAAGACCAGCTTGCGGAAGAACGGCGTTGCCTGTGTGCGGAAAGCAAGCCATGCTGCTCAGCAAAGAATAGAGGTTCTCAGGCGCAAGCATGTGCCAGACCGCGCCCTCTTCCTGTTCATGACAACACTGCCAATGCAGCAGGAAGAGCTTCTCACCCGGTCGGCGGGGATGTTGCGCTTGAGGCGATTGCTCTTGTGTGATTCAGCGCCAGTGCTTCTTGCAAACACCGCCAAATGGGCTCTCAAAAATTTCAGTTGCATGATGGTGATGTGGCAGTGATGGGATGGAAGAGCTCCCCCACCCGGTCAGCGGGGATGTTGAGAATCTCTACGGACTGCGCCTCATCAATGATTACTCTGTGCCATGCCTCCCTGTGACATTCAAACAATTCCACAAAGTTGGACAAGGGGGTTCATCTCAAGAGCCTCACCCGGTCGGCGGGGATGTTGCGCTTGAGGTGGGCGGTCTTGCGGCTGTAGCCCCACTTGAACAGCTTGGCTGCCAGGCCGCCCTTCTCCTCGATCTTGCTCATCGCACTCGCGTATATCCGGTCAAACACCCGCGGCACTCCTGTTCATTTTTATTTCACATTTAAGGATGTAAGGGATTTAATAAATTATTTAGGGTTGAGGGTTTTAGGTTGGACCCTAAAATATCCAGGCAAGCCCGCACCGCCATCCTCTCAGACACATACAGTTACCTGTCTACGAGAGATACTTGAGAGTCAGCATTGTTGTCACCGAGTCACTGTTACCGAGTCACTATCACTGAGTCACTGAGTCAGAATTGTTGTCACTGAGATGATAATGAGTTGACAGCACAACCCACAAGGCAGGCACGACATGTACTGTGCCTTGTGACAGAACTGCAATATATGTTTCTCAGTACTTGCTGAGTACATCATCATGCGATCACAAGGCTGCCGCCCGCTTTCTTCACCCTCTGACACAAGTACCACAGCATATAACCCACAACCTCCTCTATCAGAGAACTAGACAAGGGCACAATCAACCTGTCCACTTCCAGATGCCATACCAGGCATAATGGAGACTAAACGCCACAGGTCAGAACCCTTGTAACATGGGCAGCTACCTTCAAGGTGAAGAGTACAACAGACATGGAAGCATACGCTAAGTGTGCTCTAGCCTCGATGATATGTTGCCGAGCAGCTCAGGACAAGAGGAGCCAAGCGCACCTATGAAGAGGGTGGGTTTGAGGGCTGCGATGTCATCCACAAGCTTCCTCACATCTCCCTGGTAGTACCCGATGCGCGCGCCCACAGACAGAAACATCTCCTCTGTGGACCTGAGCAGCTGGACATGATCAGGCTGTTGAACAGGCAGAAATTGACTCTCAAACACTGCGCTCTGGACCCCTGAAGTGGAGTTTCTTTTTTGCTTCTAAAGTGTGAATATGCCATTGCATTCAGAAGAAAAAGGCCGTTCAACCCTGACCCTAAACCACCAAATCCCTTTACCCTAACTGATTTGTTTGAGGAGAAATGAGTTCTGGGGGCTGAACAGATTCATTGCATAAGGAAGGGCAGAGAGCTGATACGAAGAGCACTGCATGAAAACAGATGGCAGCGAGGAATAGCAGCATGAGTCAGCGGCCGATGCGTTCATGTGCAGCAAGGTTTATGACTGCAGGTGGAGGGGAAATGTAGGGACTTATTTTCTCAAACACTCTGCTCCACATCCCCTAACTAGGGGTTTATTGCATGAAACCCTAAATCCGCCAATGAATCCAGGAAGAGAAATATCTAGGCACATCTACCCTCCCCCTGAACCATAACCCCCCAAAACTCCACAACCTTAACTCCCAAGCGTTTCAGAGAACTTTCTAGGGGATGGGAAATGCAGGAGGGATGAAATAAACACCTGTCAAAGATGTGCGCGAGGGGAAGGTAGGACAGCACAACGTCCTTCTCTGTGATGCTATTGCCGTAGCTGATCTGCTTCAGGAAAGCATGCAGACCCGCCACCTCAGCCACAACTGCCGAGTGTGATATCATCACCCCCTGCATCACCATCCCTTGTCAGTATATTGACATGCAGGCTGGTTGAATTTTGTGTCATGGACAGAGAATGATCCAATCTCCCCTCTTTCGGGCTTATTGGCCACCCTTTCACTCGCAAAGGACAGCCATCAGGCCCCAGGAAAAGCTCTCGTTGAAGAATGGTTATCCCCGGCAGGTAGCGCTCCATGCAGCGCCACCACTTCTGCCACCAGACTTGCAGTGCCATATTACGAATCCCCTGCATGGGCATTTGTTACACCCTCCATCAATTTCCATGAAACCAAGGGGTCTTCCCAGCGGCAGCAATGACCTGTCCCGAGTCGGTGGTTGCCTGTAAGAATCTGACCGGCATGCAGAGCAGTTCCCACGGCCCTCGCAGACAACCAGGCACAGTCACACCGGCTGCCTTAGCATCGACACAATGCACATGAGGCTGACTGGAGGCCCGCCTCATCCCTTCAGGCAGGGCAGCGCATTATGCAGTTATCTGTTGCATGCGTGGCTTGGCTGATATTGTCCTCTCGCTTCTAAACCAGCAAGACTGGGAGAACAACATCAGCCGAGCCTCACATGCAGCAGATAACTTATAAAGCAGGTGAGAAACGTAGGTTGCTTTTAGATGAGTCACCTTGGGGTCCCCCGTAGTGCCGCTGGTGTACATGATGGTGCACAGGTCCTCCGGCTTGGGGGGCACCGCCGCCGTGGGGGACGCCTTTCCCAGCGCCAGGAACTGCTCCCATGAGTACGCCTTCACGCCTGCCGCCTCTGCCGCCTGCGCCATTAAAACTTCAATTTTGTGATTCCCACTCATAAATATTCTGCACAGTGAGTGTCATTGTCTATCAAGTAGGACTCCCGCTGAGTCACCAGATCTGCAGTGTCTTTAAGCCTGTCCAGATTTGCTGCCTGCGGCACAGAAAGAACTCTTGCATATCCCACCATTTATAGTCTAGTCATTTATGGTCTAGTCATTGTAGTCTAGTCTAGTGACTGCTGACTGGGATACGAAGCCCATCTGAAGCGCCCTTGGGGCAGCTCAGGGCAGCCACCAGACCTGCACTACAGCTCATTGCATGCCTGTTACTCACACGCCCGTAACCACTCTCTTGTCCCTGTGATCATCTCCCATCCCTGAGCAATCTAGCATGCAGTCCCGATCACCCCAATGCAGAGAAATTTCAGCCTTTTCCTAACACACAGGTATCAGGCTTGGAGCGCTTGAAGCGCACGAGGTTGTACAGAGCTCTTTTGGCGAAAGACCATCATGCAGATGTGCCGAAAAAGTATCCACACCATTTCGGCGTCAGGGAGCGTTTCATCATGCAAAATAACATTATGTGCAGATGTGCAGGAAAACCATCACACCTTTTCAGCGTCAGGGAGCGTTTCATCATGCGTGCCCCAGTACACGAGCGTTGTGAGGCCATCATGCGCTGCAGGTAGCGCCTTGAGGAGCGTGTCCAGCTTGTCGCGGGAGACGAACACGATGGAAGACTCGGAGTGATTGATGATGTACTCCACAGCATTTTCCCCCAGCGAGTCGTACAGTGGCACGCAGTACACGCTCTGCCGGTTGCACGCCTGTAACCATCACCCACTTTCTGTGCTGATAGTCGCTTTGAAGATGTTCGACATTCCGGCTCATGCATGGCTCTGCCAGGGATCATCAAGCCTGCATTCACCACCTTATACATCTTTTGCATTGGTAAGTTGACCCGCTGTCAAAACGTGACTGAGAGGTAATCACAAGATTGACTGCCTTCTCTGCTGAAAGTGAGCTGCTAACACAGATATCGCAAGGTTGCCTGCTGTCTCCGCTGAAAGTGAGATGATCGCTGAGCTGAGTCCTAACAGCACCTACATGTTTGGGTTACACACAGTGGCAGGTTGCAGGCCTCCTATCAACCTCTGACAGAACTCCTGGCCCGAGTGCAATCACGCAGGTAAGCAGTTGCATAGATGTGCGCAATGGAAAGGCTTGCCTGCATGGCAATCATCCATTCTGCACAGTTGCCGCCATAGATGGAGCACCTCTGATGTTCAGTGACTCCAACTGCTGCTAAGGCAGATCCGATGGCTGCTACGAGCTCTGCTGTTTCCTCGTAGGTGATGAACTCGAAGGGCCCTGCTACGCCATCGACCTGCACATCATGGGAAATTGGACTATTCAAATGAGCCAGTTCGTGCTGCATTTGCCAACTCATTGCACAAGGCTTCAATGTAAGCAATCTTAGCTGAGGAAGACTTTGAAGGCAAATATATGGAAAGCGTTGCCTGGCATCGAGTCCGGCTTAGACAAATTTAAGGTGTCGTGAAAGAACTCTGTCAAAGCAACACTGAATACGTCGTATTCATCAATACCTATTTACCATTCATTTGAAGGCGAAGCTGCCACCTGGGCTCTATCTTTGATCGCTCTGAGATCAGCACTAGACAAGGGGTAACCTAGAGTAATGTAACCTTGAAAGAATAGGAAAATATTGCAAGAAGAATAGACAAAATCATAAAGTTGGATGAATTAAATCATGCCCACCTGTGGCCTGCTGCCAAGGCAAGGATTCTTTGCGTAGCATTGGGCACTGCGCGTGAAGAGTTCGTACAACGTTTTTACGCCGTCCAGCGTGGGATAGGCATCCTTTGCTGCTACATTCTTATAAACAGGTCCTTTTGCGACAGATCCCTCGCCTTCACTTGGTCGCGCTGGCTCCACTTCGTACAGCAAGTTCTCAGCGTGCTTCATCTCCTCCTCTTGGCAGGCCGACAGGGCCTTCAGGGCTATGAAACCTAGCCCGAGGCCTCCGATGAGGATTGGCAACATTTCGGGCGCCTGTTCAAGAAGCCCCGATGGCTGTTGCAGCGGTGAACCGTCCCAGAACACTTGCCGTAAAGTGTACATGACCGCTCGTTCATGTGCGTCCTAGACAGGCACTCGGTCAACTCCTTTGCAGCTGCCCCGAACCTGCTCTGCCCTCCTGCTTCTGAAAGACAGTCTTGATGCTTAGAGCAGTATCGATGCTTAAGCAGTCAAAGAAACCTAGAAACACACGTAGGTGGGGCACAGCGGTTAATAGGCCGCATGTGCATCCATGCATGTGGCTTGTGGATATGGGTTTATGCTTGCTTCAAGCTGTACATGTACAAGTTCTGCTTTTGCACTGATCATGACCCATGCAAAGGTGGCTTGTTTTGCAGCGCTAATGCCACCTTCCAGATGAAATCGCGCAACCTTGCCCATGACACCATGTGACTTGAAAGAGTCGCAACAACTAAAAGTGCTAATTTGGTCTTACAAGCCACTGTCGCCAGAAACGTGATCGCATTTGTAAAAGCAGCTGCCCTTAAGAACTTCACATGGGGTGCAACGAATCCAGCAAGTGGTAGTATGTGGTACCATTCAAGAACACGTCAGTCCCAAAAGGCTTCTAGTCAACTGCGGCTACTAAGAAGTGAGGAGTTGCTAAGTGCTTTCTAAGCACCTACTAGCTGCCCACAGTGCTTGTCCAAGTTGCGGAGACAAATGTCAATCCAGGACACACCCTCCAAAACAATAAGAGTACAACGCATGGACTGCTCTATGAATACACGGGGAGTTGCCCTGTCAAATCACCGGCATGATAAGCACCGATGTCCCCATAAATCTCTGTGGCCTGCCATCCCCCAATGCCACAGCCAGTATCTGTGCCCCAGCCATCAACTGCTGCACACCCCATTTGCCCAACTTCCCAGGCACTCATCCTGGTGTCTCCCGCTGTATGGAGCAGGGTTCACAGAGTGGCACTGCGCTCGGGAGCACTGCAGTGTCCCAAAAGGTAGTGCGAGTGCGCAAGGCCCCAGCTATGCGTTCGAGAGGCAGCCTATGAGATTCCAGCGGGTGTGGCGTCTATCATGGACGTCATCTTCTTGTCGCCATTGAGCACGCTGACCTGTACAGTCACCAGCCGAACACCTGTCAGCTCCCTTGACACTCTCTCAATGATATTGGAAGCCCGCACTCTTGAAGGCTGTTGGCCTTTAAACGACGCAAAGAAGGAAGAAAGGATGTCTAGTAGTATTCTTTTCTTGTCTCAGCACCTCCCAACATGTCAATACATGAGCAACATCTCTACATGGTATGACAATACTGTCCGGGCGAAAAGTAAACCACCAGCACTCCACCCAAACATGGTAGACCACAAGGTGCATCCCTTTCAGCATCCTCCTTGCTTGACATCAACCTCATACAGGTTGAGTATGAGGTTGATGTCATACTCAGTTCTCGAGTTTGACAGAAGTTCGAGTTCTTATTGACTTCTCGAGTTCTTGATACATGCCTGGCCGTCAGCGTCCACGTCGATGATGACGGAGTCGCCCTCCTTGATGTCTCCTGAAAGCATGCGCTCGGCCATGCTGTCCTCCAGCAGCCGCATGATCGCGCGCCGCAGCGGCCGCGCGCCATAGCTCGGGTTGTAGCCCTCCTCAACCAGCCGGTCCTGCGGGGCATTGATATATCGCAGATCAGGACACTGCTGACAAGCAGTACTGACACCCTTGTAAACTCACCATTTTTGAGCTTGTCTCCCCTCCTCTACAACATGAAATTATTGGGGCTTGCAGCATGCAGGACAACCTTGGAAAGGTTACATTACACCCTAGATGCAGTCCACTTGATAAGGATGTAATGTAACCTGTCCAAGGAGAGCAACTGTCTAAAAACCCATGCATGTTTGAAGCGATCAGTGTATATGGGATTGCTGAACACGACGAAGAGCAGGACTGGCGTACCTTGAAGCGCTCGGTGACATCGATCTTGATGCCCTTTGTCTCGGCGCGCTTGAACACCTCTGTGAGCATGATGTCCGCGATCTCCTTCACCTCGCTCTTGCTCAGCTGCCTGAACACAATAATCTCGTCCAGCCTGCAAGCCATCACCCCAATGTCAGCGCAGTTGCCACAAGAAATTTGATATCCTCGGCACTGTGTCACCTCAGGAACCCCCCTCGTGTCCTTCACTTGAGCAGGGCAGAAGCGCGAGAGTTTGTGCAAGCGGCTTGTGCTGACATGCTGCAGCATTATGCAGAACTCCAACACCCAGGAAGCTCAGGCGAAACACTTCAAGCAACTGGACTCATTGATGCGTGTGATGGACCAAGACCTAAATGTCTCTACTTCCATGAGAGGCTGGATAACACAACACCGGCCACCAGAGATACGCAGAACACATCTAAGCAGGCACGAGCGGGCACCCAGGAAGCTCAGGCAAGAGACTCCAGAAAAATTATTTTGAGTGTGCATGTGATGGTCAACACCTGAAGGTTATATTCCACGGGTGGCTGGATAACACAACACCGGCCACCAGAGATCCGCAGAACACAAACTAAGCAGGCACGAATGGGCACAGAGCATGCGGCGCGCACCTGTTGAGGAACTCGGGGCGGAAGTATTGCTTGAGCTCCTCATTAACAAGGGTCTTGATGCGGTTGTAGGAGGAGTCCTCCTCGCTGGTGTCCAGCTGGAAGCCCAGGCCGCCACCGCCCTTCTCGATCACACTGCTGCCCACATTGGATGTCATGATGATCAGCGTGTTCTTGAAGTCCACCGTGCGCCCCTGCACAAACAAGCACCCTCAACGTAAGCTACTGGTTAGAAAAGAATTTCCTGCTTAGTGCCGTCCGGTACTAATGACCTTGCAGGGCAGGCTATGCAAAATGGCACCTTGTGAGTAGCCAGCACAGAACACCGCAAGCATTAATGTACCCCCTGGAAGCAGAGGGGCATAAATGGCATCAAGTTTAGGTGGAGCCACTGCTGATATACAGTGCAAGTGTGGCTTCAGCATGCTCCATTGCCAGGAACCCACCTTGGAGTCGGTGAGGCGCCCATCCTCAAGGATCTGGAGCATCATGTTGAAGACGTCCGGGTGCGCCTTCTCGATCTCATCGAAGAGCACCACTGTGTACGGCCGCCTCCGCACAGCCTCTGTCAGCTGTCCACCCTCGTTGTAGCCCACATAGCCTGTGCAGCAGGCACAGCGTCGTTAGACATGTCCTCATCCACTCAAAAATTTGCCAGCGTCCAGCTGGGGATCAAATCCTTGCCTGTGCGCAGAGAAGGCTATGCACACAGCAGAAGAAGCCGCCACAGCTTTTCCACAGGTGACTGTGGTATTGCTTTACTGTGAGCAGACCCTCCCCTGCATGTGTTCCTTCCAGCAGGGTCAGGACAACCATATGACACGACCAGTGTAGAAAATATCACTCTGTGAGGTGCGGGTGTTCAGGGGGCGTTGGAGCAGGGTGCATGTCTGCAGAGAATAGAGCAGATTATAGTGGCATGAAACCATATGTGTTTATATATTTTATATATTTTTAACCCACATTTAGGGTCTTAGGGTTTAGGATTTATATTTTACATTTAGGGTTTAGGGTAACCCTAAACCAAGAGGCGCTGTTCTCAGCCGCACCTGGAGGCGATCCGATGAGCTTGGAGACAGTGTGGCGCTCCATGAACTCGGACATGTCGAGTCGCACCATGGCGTCCTCTGAGCCGAAGTAGTAGCTGGCCAGCGTCTTGGCCAGCTCTGACTTGCCGACACCTGCGATGACACCGGGGGCACATTTCAGTCAGTGCATCGGGGTACAATGAGACATGAGGCGCTTGTTGTGGGTCTCCAGGTTGCTGGCTTCAAAAAGCCATGCAGTGACGTCAACGAGCGCCCTCAGGACTCCTGTCGCTAAACCACCTCTTGAGGACTCCTTGTTGCAGCAGCAGAACTAA
Source organism: Coccomyxa sp. Obi (assembly GCA_020887355.1). Classification (NCBI taxonomy): domain Eukaryota; kingdom Viridiplantae; phylum Chlorophyta; class Trebouxiophyceae; family Coccomyxaceae; genus Coccomyxa; species Coccomyxa sp. Obi. The sequence continues at coordinate 3,272,070 of AP024990.1, read as the reverse complement.
GACGCAGGTTTCACAAGAGCAGCAGCCCATTGATTGGCCGTAAATGCGGGGAGTTCCCTGTTGTACTTTTTGAAAGATATAATGATGCCTAAAGAAGACACCCATGAGCTCACTACATATGCCCAAAAAAATTCCCCTGCAGATCACACCATGGTCTGCCAGGACATGCGTGCACCGGTGGGTCCCGAGACAAAGAAAGAGGCAAGCGCGCGCTTATGCGGGAAAATCCCTGTTGTACCTTTCCAGACACACTCAATGCCTAATCATGACATCCATGAGCTCACTAACATACGCCCGGCAGACTGCACCATACTCGGCCAGGACATGCGCGCACCGGTGGGTCCGGAGAAGATGAAGGATGCGATGGGGCGGTTGGGGTTCTTGAGGCCGACGCGGGCGCGGCGGATGGCGCGCGCAATGGCCACAACGGCCTCCTCCTGCCCAATCACCCGCTTGTGCAGCACCTCCTCCATCTTGATCAGCCGCTCGCTCTCATCGCTCGACACCTGCAGTTAGAAGAAACATTCGGGGTTGATGAACAAGGAGGCTGCGAGCACCAGTCCATAGAGTGCCATGTCACATCAAACTCTTCTGTGGTAGCCCAGCTTGCTCGACTGCTACAGAATGGAAACATTGCTTAGCATGCATTGCTTCTGACCTTGTCATAGTCAATGCGAACAGCATAATAGATCTGCAATAAAATGCCCGAAATCTGCCCGAGATCTGCCCATCTGATGAAAATGAGTTATGGCCCATTCCTTTGATGAATCCACATGCATGGCCCCTATGGAAAAGTTAGGGTACAATCGAAATGACAAGCCCCAGATCTCTGCCAAAAGCCAGAAGGATGATCTGAGAGATGTCACAAACCCACCTTCTCGACAGGGATGCCCGTCCACTGGGCGACAATGTTGGCGATGTCAGCCTCAGTCACAAGTGGGCCGCCGCCCTCTGCAGACGCCTCGGCCTCGGCGGCTTCGCCCTCCTTGGCCGCGCCTGTGATGGCGCTGATCTGCGCCTTCAATTCCATCTCCCGATCCCTCAGCTGCCCTGCCTTCTCAAAGTCCTGCGCATTTTTGAATGAAGTGCATGGTCAGTTCACTAGTGCTTCGACTACAAGCCCCATTCAGAACCTACCAAACATGTCCAAGATCATCCCAGAGTCCAAAATAACTCATGAAGGCTATCTTCAGCAGCAAAATAACTTCTCAGTACTTGGCACAGCCTTGTTGTTGGCCAAATAGACCGCGACTGCGAGAAAGCTTGTCATCATGGCTGTCTAAATCACACCAACGCACGGCAAGTAAGCAATCAGTCTGCTAGTCATGCAAACGTTTGCTTGCTACCACACAGTCCACGTTTCCATTTTCCCCGTGACAATGGTGACTCCTGCTACCATCTGCCACACAAGGGAACCCTTACTTTTTACCATTTCCACCCCTTCATTCTAGGGTTTAGTTTACCCTGAAACATGTAAATCCTACACTTTATAATGGTGGCGCACCTGGCCGCGGACAGCAGCATCCTTCTCCTTGAGCAGGGCGCGCAGCTCCTTGTCGAGGTCGCGTGCCTCCTCCGGCAGCTGAGCATGGCGAAGCCGCACCCGAGAGCCCGCCTCATCAATCAGGTCGATCGCCTGGTTGACAATCACCACAAACCCCATCAACACCCAGACCATCACCAGTCACTGGCGACAAACTGCACTGATAGACATCACCAGTTACTGGCGACAAACTGCACTGATAGAAATCACCAGTTCTTGGCGACAAGCTGCACTGATAGATGCCCCAACAGTGCATCGTGATTATGGCAGATCGATGACAAGGCCCTGCATGCCACGCCCGAATCGGTCTCTCTCACCAAGCAATGGTATCCTTTCAGGAAACAAGTCTGGTAGCGCCCTTTTTTGTCAACACGAACATCACTCCACAGTGACACACAGAGACTTGACATCAAAATGCTGGACCCCCCTGCCAAGTCCTCGGTGCAGAGGACAACATCACTTCAGAACAAACCATCATACTCAGCTGGCAAGCAAGGATCACAAATTTGATGACCACCGCACATTCTAAGCACATTGGCGGCCCATTTGGGCCGGCCCTCACTCTGATGCACTCGCGCATGCACCTTGTACAGCGCTTCTTGTACTCCATCACCATCACACTGACCATGTCTTTCACCCATGTCTGCGCACCTTGTCGGGCAAGAAGCGGTCAGAGATGTATTGGCTGGAGAACTTGGCTGCGGCGTCGAGGGCCTCGTCGGTGTAGCGCAGCTTGTGGTGCGCCTCGTAGCGCTCGCGGAGACCCAGCAGAATCTGGTACGTCTCCTCCACGCTCGGCTCCGGCACGTGCACCACAATGACACCAAACATCAGCGCCGCTGCCGCAATTCAAGAGTTTTGGGGGTCCCAGCACATGCACCACAGTGACATCGAGATTAGCACCGCTGCCACGATTCAAGAGCTTCGAGCTCTGGCACGTGCACCACAGTGACATCAACCATCAGCAAAAGCTGGCACGATTCAAGAGCTCCAGTTGATGGCATTACAGACCGACCCAAGCCCATTCATCGAGCATTCCTGACTTGGGCCGTGAAGAAAATGCGAGGCAGGAAGAAAGTCTAATGCTGATGTCACTGACTGAAGCTTCGCTTTCGATGACATCAGCATGAGAGTTGATTCCTGTCTCATGCACGCCCTCAGTGCCCAAGTCATGTATGCAAAGAGGATTGGTCCTCGTTGCAGCATCAGAAATCCTCTACCAAGTGACAAGCAGCACAACTTTCACTGTCAGAAAGGTCAGTAAGACCGCACACCAAAGTCTGTTGGAACAGTCTGACAGGCAAACATGTGTCCCAGCAAGGAGTGACTCCAGACACCATCAAGACAAGGAACATTTATGATTGCGAGAAAAGCAGGCGTCAGGCAGAGTCGCTAGAAGAAGTAGGAACTCATCTTAACAGGCTGGAAACGGCGCTCCAGGGCAGGGTCCTTCTCAATGTGCTTGCGGTACTCATCGAGGGTGGTTGCGCCGATGCACTGCAGCTCACCGCGCGCCAGGGCCGGCTTCAGAATGTTGGCCGCATCGATGGCGCCCTCAGCTGCTCCAGCACCAATCAGCGTGTGGACCTCGTCAATCATCTGCAGATCATCACACACACTAACCCGTCATGCCCCAGCACAAGCTGCAAGCTTTTGATTGTCAGTGTGCTTGGGTGAATTGCAGAGTATTCCACAAATCATCGTCAGACCGCAGCACAAGCTGTCATTTGATCATTTTGCAAGCCATCCGATGTGCTTGGATGGACAGCAGAATGCACGCCAGCAGAATCGCTGCAGGACATTAGCTGGGCAAGCACCACACCCCAATAAGAGTCCATGAACGGCTTGCATGCGTCAAAGATGGCGAGGGCAAAAGCTGCACGCTGCAATATGGGACTATTTTGTCCGAGGAGACGCACCAGAATGATGTCGTCATTCTGCTTGATCTCCTCCATGAGCTTCTTGAGGCGCTCCTCAAACTCTCCCCTGTACTTGGTACCCGCTACCAACAGCCCCATGTCCAGCGTAATCACCTGCGTCAGCATCCAGTCAGCCTCAGCTGCCAGTCCCAAGAAACTCCTCTGTCACAGGTTGCCACATCTGCAACGCCCGGACCTTGGCTGTCCACATGCAGCTGTACATAAAGATGGACATTTCTCATGGATCACAGGCGCACCCAAATGTGCTCTCTTCAGACCTGTACCTGTTAGACTCGTTGATGATTGATATATCAACATTCCAGACTAGAAAAGTAATTACCAGACAAAGCAACAGCAAAGGAGTTCCCCAAGACACACTCAGGCTGGGGTCAACAAGGATAAGACAAGTGGGACATGGATTGCACACCTGCTTGCCCTCTATGGTCTCGGGCACATCGCCGTTGGCAATCTTCTGTGCCAGGCCCTCGGCCACAGCGGTCTTTCCCACACCCGGCTCACCGATCAGGCACGGGTTGTTCTTCGTGCGCCGGCCCAAGATCTGGGTCACACGCTCGATCTCCTTCTTCCGGCCCACAACAGGGTCCAGCTTGCCCTGATCAGGCAAAACGCACAAATAATCACCAGCCTGTAATGTCTGATGCGAAATGGAAGCACCACTCTTTGAGCAAATGCTGAAACAGCCTATAAATGTTGTACTTGAGAACCAATGAGGCTCAGTCAGGCTGTAACACATCACCCATGGCAGACAGACTACGAAACACAACCAAGTCCAATCACGACATTGGACATGCAGATGACGATGAAGCTCCCACAACCAGAATGGCAGTCCACTGTGACAGGAATAAATAGATGCAGTCCTCGAGAGCGCCCAGAGAGCAGGACTTCACGTGACATTCTAGATACCGGGATGCCACACCCTCCTCCTCTGAAGATCACTGCTCTTTGTGGCAGTCTGCCCTCACCTCAGTAGCCTGTGTGGTCAGGTTGGTGCCGTATTCCTCCAAAGTGGGCATCTTGTTGCTGGAAGAGCCCGACCCTCCACCAACAGTCACTGTGTCCTGGCTCTCACCAACCATCCTGATCACCTGTCAGAAATGCAATCTCTTAGCACCATCTCTCAGCTATGACTATTTCCTCCTCCTGAACTTCCTATAGACTCTTCTGTAAACTCGACCTTCCGCCAACAGTCATTGTGTCCTGGCTCTCACCCACCATCCTGATCACCTGTCAGAAATGCAATCTCTCAGCACTGCCGCTCAGTTCTGACTATATCGAACTCCTAGAAAGCTCCCATGGACTCTTCTTTGAACCCGAAAACACCGCCGCACGACTGGAGCCTGTGCTGTGTTAGGACTGATGGCTTTTTTGCATGAGACACACCACTTGTAGACTTTCAGGCCAAAACTACATTATAAGTCAATGCAACTTGCTGCATATCAAAGTAGTTGCAGCACATCAGTCAGATGGGTTGCAGTTCTTGAGGCAGGAGGCTTTGCACAGCAGTCGCCGACCTGAGTCCGGATTTTGGTGACATCAGCACCCAGAGTCTCCAGCACCCTGGCAGCCACACCCTCGCCCTCCCTCAAAAGTCCCAGCAGGATGTGCTCCGTACCAATGTAATTGTGCCCTGCGTACATCATTCATTTTGATAACGATCAGCTCTTCAAGAGGGAAAAACGAAGCCCGCAACTTGACTGAAACAAAGACAACAGGACATCTGTTGCAGACATGGGCTCTTGTACATCGCTAAAATGCAAGCGAGTCAGAAAAACTCATGTGGAACCACATAAGAAACAGGCTCCATGCCTCACAGGAATGTTTGACCTCTCATCACAAAGGTCATGAAGCACAACTCTTACAGAATCACCTCTGTCAACGTACTTTCTACATCAGTAGAGGAGGGAAGGCAAGCTCACCTAATTGCCTAGCCTCCTCCAGGGACAGCTCCAGGACGCGCTTTGCGCGAGGAGTGAAGGGGATCTCCACAGCGACGAAGCCACTTCCTCTTCCTATGACCACAAAAATCATTGACATATATCCTACCAATCATATGACATGCACACAACCTACAAGACAGGACTTGCACAGGCAACGGATGAATCTGAAGGGACAGCAGTGCAGCTTACATAAGCAGACTGAGAAACTTATGGAAGCAGTGAGAAGGGATTTGGGCGCACCAATGATCTTTTCCACCTCAACACGAGCGTCTTTGAGGTTTACGCCCATGCTCTTGAGCACCTTGGCCGCAATTCCTGTTGACTCGCCAATCAAACCCAAAAGGATCTGCTCTGTTCCGACAAAGTTGTGTCCAAGTCGCCTCGCCTCCTCTTGTGCCAGCATGACCACCTTGATGGCCTGTGGATATGAAGAGCTACTAATAAGTCGCATGCTAAATTACATGTCCTGGCCAGCAAGGCAAAAAAGGTGGACACAGAAACAGCAGATGTAACGAAAACGTGAGAGCCAGAAAACAAGCAATGATCCAATAAGATTGTGATTCAATTTAAAATAGAATTAATCGTTCGGAAATCCAGGAACACGTACTTTCTCTGTGAAGCGCTCGAACATCATCCTGGTGACCTTGTGGCCACTTCCTCTCCTACTCTGCTGGCTGCTTTTGCTGACCACCGCCTTCAAGGTGGCATGTTTACTGTGTGATCCGGCTGCATCCACTTCATTTGCTCGCCTGAAGCCTGAAAATGAAGTCAACTGAGCGCAAGGTCTGCTATGTCTGCAACTCGTACTTGGCAACGACAACGACGCTCTGCTGCTCGCTGCTGGGCTGTTTTTACGCATCATCGTGCCGCTATTTACTGGAAGAGTCTGCATGATGAAGAACTGTCCCAACACAGGACCAAATTCCCTAAAATGAGGACAACTAGAGCCGCAGACGTTGCAATCCCTGTGAAGTGGATAATTAGTATGTTGACGACCCCCTAGAAGGGTCTAGATCCTTCTAGAAGCCGAAGGGTCTAGGAGCACCACGTTATTACCTCTGCATGCACGACACGCAGGGCGCAATGCACAATGGACAGAGTACAGAATCACTTACAGACTGTACAGGAAGCTGAATAACAAACAGACCCACTGCCACATTAGTCCTTTGTACATTTGCAAACAGATCAAGTATTGTTTTAGCAGCAGGATCCGCACAGAGATTGCCTGACCACACCAGGTTGAACGACTCCCTGAAAGCACCTTTGCTGCATCAGTAAACCAGTCCCTATACCTACACATTGTAATCGCACACACAGAATCATAGAGATTCCAAAATGTACAGTGTGAGCAACCCTTTTCCATGAAATAAATTAATCAAAACCTTGAAACTTGAAGCATCTGTCTGTAGAGCTACCTGTGAAAAGCTACCAGCAGCTCTGCTTTTAACTAGCCAGCTGTCTCATACATAAGTTGAACAGATTTGCTCCAACCATTTCCCCACATGTATCTGATCCTCTCGATCCTTCGAAGCACGCAGCTCATTCCTTTCCTTGAAAGTTCTCAACTCCATCCAGGGCTGCAGAAGCAGCAGGCTCTTGTGTTCCCCGGTGCCCGGCAAAAGCTGCATTCAGCTTGTCCACGCCAAAGCTCTCGCTATCAAGCAAATCATTGCACTACACCGCCCAATCATTGCATGCATGTGTCCATCCGTTTTGCGACTTCAAGGAGTTCTCGTGGTGCCGTTGCTGCGCCTCATGCTGATATTCTCACCAGACAGTGTTGCTCTCCAGCAAAGACAGCAACCAATAGGCGATGCAGCCTTTGCTTGCATTGTGCCAACCAGCAGGCTGGGCTTCACACCAAAATGGCCTGGGCAGTTGGTGCGTGATGAGCTTGAACGAGCCAACAATGTTCGGCCTTGCAGCGTGCATTCGTGCTCGAGAAACCCGTTCATCAGCTTTCACCTTCCTCAAAGCCCCACAAGAAAGGGGTTAAAGCGCCCAATTCCCTAGTATGCCATGTCAATGCCAGAAGATAGTGAGGAACAAGTCGGCCAAGTGGGCCTGAAAGGTTGCTGACGGTAGCTGCAAGTCCGATGCCATGCGTTCAGTTTTTGGCTGCGCTCAAATGAGCAGCCCAGCAGGGCCGGCTGGAGGCGCCAGAGTAGGCGCGGCGCTGTGCCCCTGCATGCACGTGCTCCTGCAGATCTCCCCCAGCGCAGGCCCCTGCGGCGCCGCTGTGTAGGGCGTGCTGATGACTTGCGAGAACCCCTGGAAAATGGAGCGCACAAACCAATTCATTGCATGTGGTAGCTGAGTAAATACTCACCAGGTTTTGCATCACCGACGACTAAACTCTGCAATGATTGCAAGTCCAGCATGCTAGGAAAGGGTACAGCCACTCTTGGCCAAGCACCCTTGTATGTGCTTACAGAGGCAGGCTTCTCAATTCGAGATGAACACCTAAAGCTGACCTGGCATGGCGGACTGCCTCGACACTGTTTTGGTAGTGACAGACATGAAGGCAGGTACTGGCAGGAGGGCTATTGAGGGAATGCACCGAGGAGCAATCGATACGAGCGGTGCTGTTGGCCAGGGGAGTGAAGCCGCAGTTGGAGGCAGCGCGCACAGCGTCTGTCTCACACGACCACCATCGGGTCTGCACGCACGCCACCTGGGAAACACCATACTCCTCAGTCCCAGTACTGAAGGCTTCAATTGAGTCACATCACAGAGTCTGGCACAACGAGCAGCTGGTCATCAAGTCATCCTACTGCAAGAACACAGTAGTGCTGCGCCCCTGAGAAGGAAAGAAGTGCAGAGAATGACGCATGCAAAGAAGGCATCTCTGCGGGGACCTCTTGTAGATCATGATGATGCATAATTAAACCTCATGTTGAATGTTAGAATGAACCACATGAGCTGATTATATTGTTCAAGCAGGTACCTGTGAGCACCAGGCGCAGTCCTTGCCGATCTGGACGCCCTGGAACATGCCCACGATGCATGCAGCAATGATGCCGCCCAGGCAGAGCGCGCACAGCGCCTGCATAGCGCACAAAGCGTGGCACATCACTTCTGTTGCTGCGTTGCATTGAGCAATCAATGAAGGCCATCACATTTAGTTGCTTCCCGCAATCAAGAAATTTGCCCCCCAAATCTTCCCGCCCCTGCCTTGTATCAAATGTTTGGGTGACACCTTGACTACTTGATAGGAGCACAGGCAAGACCTCCAAACAGGTCTTTCTCTTTGCTCCCATCATTTTTACTGTTATTGGGGATAATGGTTCAGAATCCTTTGGAGACAGCAACATGAGGTGATCCTTCCTTTGCCCTCCCCAGAGAACACAATATGCCATTCCCTGGCAGCTTTGCATGTGTCAGACACAGTCTGGCAAACAGGATCTTGAAGCATTGGCACAGAACTGGTGCTGGAACGCCACATATGGTTGAGGGCGGGGCACAACAGGTGCAAGATATTGAGGACCACCTGAAATGGCCTCCAGAAGACAGGCTGCTGCACAACCTCCACAGAAGGCAGCAAGCACATGACCAGGAAGCCTGCCACCAGAGCACCTGTGCAACATGGGAAAACTGTAGATCACTCGTCTGCCTTGTACCTACAGTCCTCCTACTGGGTGTTAGTCATGCCTCAATCCCCTGTCCATTCACCCTGTTTGCTCTGCACGTGTCTTCAAGTGTGAGTGCAGGGCAAACATCTCTCCCCAGTAATCCAAGGGAGTCATGTGACAATATGCGAGTGGAGCCGAGCACATGCCTCGATCCAGCAGCTGCACATATTCGCATGCCACTTTTCGAGTTTTGGCTTGGCAGAATAAGGCGTAATGGAGTGCGCACCCATGATGAAGAACAGGTTGGAGGACAGTGGCAGCAGCCCAGTGACCACCAGTTGTGTGAGGGCGACAGCAATCATGGCAAGCGTGCAGGCGTGGTTGCGGTACGCCTTGCTGCCCACGATCTGGTCCGCCAGCGCTGCACCTGCACGCACATGCAGCACGGCGGTCAGATGCTAACCCCTTCCAAGGCATCCTTGACAGCAGTGCGTGGTTCATGTATGAATGCATACAAGCACAAGTGTTGCATGCACATCAAGATTAGGCTGCTGACCGGGTGACGGGGCCCAATGGTGCTTGCAGTCCCTCTATCTGCCTGCCGCTGGCTGAAGTTGTTCGGATCCTGTACTGTTTATGGAATGATAACCTGAAGTGCCCATCATTGCATGCCATGCAAAGAGGATTCAGAATTTCGCCCAGTGTGACTGGGTGGGTGTAACTGACCCTTGCATACATGTGCGGGCATGGATGTCCCAGCAGTTGGGAGATCACTTCTGAGGAGGTGGCAGTGACTCCAAACACTGCAGAAAAAGATGCTAGCGAACCCAACAACGAGGCCGGAGATGCTGGCTGTGCGCTGACAGAGGGACCGCTGGCCAATAGGTTGACTAAGAGCAGCGCGCCACCAAATCCGGGCAGGATATAAGTGTGAACTTCTGCAACAGCCTGAATTGGCGGTGTATCGGCGGTAATTTTCATCGATGTGTGGGAATGAATGGGGAAGCAGACTGACCGATAAGGCCACAGACAGCAGCGGGTGCGCCAACGGAGGGAACGCTGGTAGACAGGTTCACTGAGACCAGCGCGCCGACCAGCCCAGGCACGACATAAAGCGCGGCGATACCGATGGTTGAAAACCGAAGCGCTCGCGACACGTGCATGCCAAACGTCCAGAGCGTCATCACTGTCAGCACCAGCTCTATGGCACCTGCAAAACACATTCCATGGCTGTCAAACATGTATCTCTTCTGGCAGTGGAACACATGCCACATCCAAAATGTGCAAGCTGGATGGACCCCTCAACATTGGCGCCCATTGATGACATCGGCAGCTGTATGCAGCCTTAGACATCTGACTGACTTTCATTTTCATCCCCTTTTCAGGACTCGGGATTCAATCCGTACCCTGACTCTGACAGTTTATCTAGTAATTCTCTCTGAATACTAGATAATTCAGAGGACATTCACCAGAGCACAGCAAGATAAAGCTGATGAGGCGCCAATACTGGCGCCCACCGATGACATCGGCGGCCGACAGCAGCCTCAAGCATCGAACTAATTTTCATTTTCATCCCAGTCTCAAGATTTAGGATTCAATCCTAACCCTAACTCTGCCTGATAACCTAAAAATTGAGAAAGTCACCAGAGCACAGGAAGATGGAGGTGATGAGGCGCCAATACTGGCGCCGATCGATGACATCGGCGGCCGACAGCGAGCCGAGCGCGCGCAGCGCGGATTCGGACGGCCCGACGAGTGGGTTGCGCGCGAGCGCCTCGATCTGCCAGTCGTTCTGCCACAGTGCCAGCACGAACATCGCCACAACCCCAGCCGTTGCGATGTAGAGCAGCGCCGCCACCAGCGAGCACCTCCGCCGCCGTCGCCGCCTGCGTGATATTCTATTTTTACTTAGGTTTCGGGTTCTATAGCCCCTTCAACGCCAATATCTGATGCGGTAAGGAGTGCATTGTGAAAGGTGGGTCGCGGTGTAAACAAAACCATGGCAGAGTGTTCAACCGCAGCGAGAACAGCTGCCACCTATGCAACAACAGAGGTCTGGATCGCATTCTGGCTGGAGCAGAAACGGGCTAGCAGTGACATATTGATGGCGAGCAGGCTGTGCTGTACAGGCATCAAAGTGGACTAGAAGGCTTCAGATAGTACAAGCTGGGGATAAAAGCAGAGACATGTTGCTCTACTGGACTCTCTGCAGTCAGCAACTGCAGGCGTGGTACCTCAACTGCGACTGAAATGTGCATAGCAGCACTTGCGGCTTTGACAAGCACTCCATTCTATCAATAAGAAGTTGGTGGAGGGTGGCGGAGGAGAGCGCACCTCTCAGCTCGTGCAGTGGAGTTCCTGCTGTGCACCGTCAGCATCTCCTCCTCCTGCAGGCGGATGGCCAGCGCCAGATCAGCATCCTCGCCGCCGCCGCGCCGCCGCCGCGCAAAGTCCTCATCCTCGGGAATCGGCTTCACCTTGGCGTCGCTTCCCTGAAAGCGCCAGAAGACTGATCGATACACAGCTGCAACCATTTCTGCCTATTCAGTCAGAGAGCAGAGCATTGAGCGCTGCAACATTCTGCTGAAACAAGGAGCTTCTGCAGGATGCTGGGGTATATTGGCATCCTCTTGTCAACGATGCAGCCAGAATGCTCCAGTCACTCGTAGCAGGCAAGCTCTCACAGAACACATGTGACACTTCTGTTGAGCCACACGGGCTTGCGGGGTCATGCAGACAGCACATGCAATAGGAAGACATGCATGGAGCAAAATGTTTGGCGGAGGGGAAGCGCACCAGGAGCCATTTGGCATGCTTCTCGGCCCAGACCTCGATGGACTTGCGCAGCGCGACATTAGGCGTCAGGGTGACAGGTGCCGCCAGCACGGTGCCGGTTGCCGGGCATGTGCTGCTGCCCCCCGACAGCCACCGCTCTATGTAGCGCCGCTCGTACCTGCACATGCCGGCTCATGTCAGCACGGCGCATGCACGCACATGTCGGCACATGCCGGCTCATGTCAGCATGGCGCGTGCATGCACATGTCAGCATATGCCAACTCATGTCCGCATGGTGCATGCATGCACATGTCGGCACATGCCAGCATGGCGCGCATGCATCTCCCATCCTCCCACTGGCTAAGTGCATGGCTGCGATTGATTGCATGTGATATCCTGAGGTTTTACCATCCCACGTATACCTCCGTGCAGTTCTCAAACTTCTTCATGTGTCAACTTCCAAGCCTGCCTTCCAGACACGCTGGAACAGGGAGTTGTTTCGCGCAGAGGGGCAAAGTAGGCGAGGTGGCCCTTGCTGCCAGAGGCATGCAGAGCAGTGTTGGGAACTCACGTTTGTCCTGTGGAGAGCATGACAGGGTCCCTAAAAATCTTGAAGGAGATGGGGCAGAAGAAAGCCTCCGGTGCTCCAGCATCCAGGGCTGCTGTATCCAAGTCGCCCTTGCTGAAGCTGACCACCCCTGGTGGCACATGCACATTGTGTCAGCATCCACAAGCGCCAATCAAAGCTGCTCATGCAGCATTCAGAAGCAACCCCTGGCACATGGACACGATCCCCATGTTCCAGAAGTGCAAATAATTATGTCAATGCCTGTGCAAAGGTAGGAGGTAAGTTGCATTAATTGCCTACCAGACAGCTGAATAAGCGCTCCTCTGCCAGACAGGATAACAGGTGGCGCTTCTTCCAGAACACTGCCATCCTTGCCAATATATTTATTTTGGACAGGTTACTCGCACATAGGTCTCAACGCTGTGCTTTCTTCACGAACAGCATTCACCCATCCCAGTACGGGTTGCTGCTGTGCACAACTGCCTCTGATCTGCATTGGGCGAGAATGTGAGAGCTTACTTGCAGCAGCAATAAGATCCGAGGGACCTTCGCTGCTATGGCCACAAATGGTGCTGAGCCACTTTCTCGCCAGATGCTCGTCTCCATGCGCTTTCCTGAGGAGGTCCCTGTACAGGCTCTCATCCCCTGCACATGTGACACCATGTTTCTTTAGTATTATTATTACAACACGTTTTCCAGTCCTCATGGACTAGGTACGTCTAGCAGCACCTTTATGGCATCCCTCCATTCCTTTCAATTTTGGCATTCTTTTCACAGCCCCCACATGCCACCACTAGATTGCACTGCGCATGATTGATGCTCTACCTGGTGACACCCATCCCTGCCTTTGCAACCCAGTAGAATTGTTCTCTGGACGAACTCATGTATGCTAATCCTGTATGCCTGGGATATCCCGTTGCATTGTCACTGTCTATTGCTTTGCATGGCCGCACGGTCGCGCTATCAGCAGGCACTTGTGCAGCATGCTCACTGGTTTTCTGTACTTACAAGGCGTTCAGTCAATACCTTGATCATCTCCAGGTCGAACTGCTGCCAGCCTAAAATCTTGGGAAGGTGAATGACGCCTGCTTGACTGACCGCTAGTTGAGGCCTCCCCCGAGCTCCTGCCACCTGCCACATGCGTGTGTTTCCCTTTGTAACAGTTGAATGTAGTACTGAGAGACACGTAGGCATCCTGATGAAGGTCCACCTGCAGTATTTTCAAATCGATCCTCCGGTTTTTTGTTTACTCTACGACATAGAGGTGCTGATGGTTGCCAGCTGGCACTATATAGCCTGATGCCTGTCAAAGAAACGCAGCATATGCCCCAAACCAGCATACGGACGTCACTTGGGATGCATTGCAGCTAACTTTGGTGGTAACGACTTCTGGCAGCCAGGGTACTCCCAATGCCTCCTCAAGGTCTGTGCATATTAGTCAAGGATGCATGGTCACTTCCACCCTATTCTCGAAACGCAGCAATCCAAGAGACTCTTTAGAACACACTATCCTATTTTGAGAAGAATGAGGTTATGGATGCTACTCTAGCATGCCAGGAAGAAAACCAAGCCTGCCAACTCTAAGCAGCACAGCTTCCCCCAACTCTTTGCTTCGTCCAGCAGTCGCCTTTCCTGCTAGTTGCGCCCGGCTGGTCTGGAGTGGAGTACCGAAAACTTGGTTAATGACTTCTCTCTCCATTTTTTTTGGATCATCGCAATGCTCACCGTCAATACTGCCTGTGATGCTCCCAGTCTCCTCGTCGTGTGGCATTGGATACGCCGGGGCTGACGGCGCGTCAGGGTCGCCCTTCATGTTCTCTCTCAGACGTTGAGCTGAAGTTTGAGTTGACAAACTCTCAAGCCATTCCTAAGAGCCAGTGATCGTGCTGCGTTCATAATTTAATTTTCAGCGGGCCAGGGGGGCCCTGCGTTTCTACAGCGATTTCATTGATTAGATGCCTGCCCACACAGGGGCTGGGGTTTTAGAGCCCCCTGAGTCAAGCGAGCTTGGGGTGTTAATGTTACAACAGGGTCGCAAACCCAAAGCCAAATGGCATTGTACATACACAAAGCGTGTCTGCAGCCACACCGTGGGGCCTCTGTCCTAGCCTGCAGCCCAGTAAAATCCAACTCACATATGCGAGAGAAGTGATCATGATAAACAGTATCACTGGGGACAATCAGGAGAAGGTTTGTCCGACAAACCACTAGACAGCTAACACTCCCTGTCACGGTGACAAAGCAGTAATTACTCCTTTTGGCTTTGGGTATCCTGGGCCCGGTCCTATTTTCACTTGCACTCAAAGTGCTTCTGTGCATGATTACAATTGTGGATGCATGGGGAGGCACATTGGGTGGTACTTGTGCTTCTGAGGTTTGCGGGGGACCCGGGGGTGCTTTCCACAGAGCCAACTTTCAGTGCTTGCATTCACAGTTTTGGGAGCGAGTTCCTGAGTCCACAGCAGAAGTGTGTCCCTTTCTGGACAACATTCAAAGGTGAAAGCCTACCAGCGCTCTTGTAAGGGCTCTTGTAAGGCAATACAATCAAGAACTTTACAAGTGGCTTTTCTTTTTGCCAACCTAAAGCCGTGTACAGACTCAATTACAGGCAGTCTCACAATGCATGCCATGCCACTGTGAAATCCCGCATGCACTGCGACCATGACTTGCAGGCTTCACATATTTTTTCAAGTCGTGCAGTATTTAGGCAACCTGCCACAATCTGCATGGCCAATTTACCCACTGTGTTGTTCCCTAATTAGAACCTGCGTATGGCAGCTGTGTTCTTGGACCGGCCCATAATGGCAGCCACAAAGTGATGCATGAATGCTCCAACGGCTTCAGCAAAAAGCTGCAAAATCAGCCAACGCAGTCTAGAAACGATGAAATCAGCAATGAGTTCCAAATTGAAGCCTCCCCACGCCTCAGAATGGGCCATGGTCCACTCGTTCAAAGGCTCATAGACAGGTTTGGGTATTCTAGATGCAAATACACATCCTTCTAGAGACACTATACAGAAGCTTCCACGCCCTTGCAGGTCCCTTTTTATTGATCTGCCTATCTATTTTCAATGGAACCCAATTCCTTCCTTGGCAAACATCCCCAGCACTCGCCTCATACCTTCAGCCCAATCCACAGCTTGGGATGGTAAACTCTCAAACGTGCCAACTACAAAAGCCATAACACAACGCGCGCTGTTGCAATCACTGCGTTGACAAAGCAGAGCTTGGTTCCATGGCCTCATCAGGCCATGACTCAGACCTTCTCCTGCCATTGTGAGTGTACAATTGTCCAAAGTTTTTCAAACTTCAAGCTCCCCACGACCTATAACCAACGCATGCCATTCTCATACGCGCCAGAACAGGTCGCCCAGAATTCAAATGGGGCTGTGCCTAATCTGGGGATGGCAGGGGGTATACTTAGAAACCCCCTTGGGCATGGCAGCAAAAAGGGGCCTGATGAAATAACCCTTGCAGGATTTAGGGTTTAGGGTTTAGGGTTAGGATTTATTTTAGAATCTAGAGCTGGGAAATCATCAACAGAATCAGATGTTCTGCCGGCCCGCGAAAATGCAAACGAACTCTTGATGGGTCAAAATTTGCTGCCGGGCGTTGCACCGACTGCAGGAGCAGTGTGGTCCCATATATAATCAGCCAGAGCCTGCAACTGCAAGAGCGCAGTAGCCCTTGGTAGGCAGGTTGACCCAGTTTTGCTGCAGCAACACACAGAGGGAGCATCAGAAGGTGTTCACGCCCACACAGGCCATCTGGTGCTTTGCAACAACAAGGGCAAGTGCATAAGCGATCATGGTTTTAGAGGTTTTGGGCGTAAATTTGATTGCTCGGTGCTGTCACAAGGAGCCTTTCAAGTGTGAGGGCACCGGACTTCAAACTTATGTGCACTTGCTTTGTCAACTGCCCATACTAGAAGTCCCCAACCCAAAAAAGAACAAACCCAGGAGTGCTAATAAAAACACATGCCAAAGATATGTATAGTGGGATCAAGGAATTTCCACCTGGATGAGGTAGTAGCGGCTGGTGCACCCAGCATTGGTGGCGCCCGAACCGCACATCCACCTCACATTGGCGAGGCCGCCTCCGGCCTTGAACAGGTTGTTGCTGAATGTCCACGCGCACAGATCCGCATTCTCATAGCCTGTTGAAGTGAACCTGCATGCGGTACGATATATTTTTAAGGGGTTTGGGGGTTATTTTAACAGGATTTAGGGTTTAGGGTTGCTGAATGTCCACGCGCACAGATCCGCATTCTCATAGCCTGTTGAAGTGAACCTGCATGCGGTACGATATTTTTTGTAGGGTTCAGGGTTATTTTTTAGGGTTTACTTTTTAGGGTTCTATATACGAGCAGAACCTCCTCAGTGTCAATATGCTGACAGTGAGGACCATTTAGACAATGCGGGTAAATATGAGGAGGACTTTCTCAAAGCTAGTGTGTCGAGTTTGAGGGGTGATATCTTTGCACCATGTTGAACAGTGAGACCATTGAAATTGTGTCGAAAAAATCAGGTCAGAAATGCAACGCATTGCCAGTTTGATGCTAGGTTGCCATTGCAACTTGGGTGAGGCGATCTGTGAGGGCCACAGTGCACGAGTGGCCGATGCCCAATGGCCGAGGATTTTGGGTTACCCTCCAAAAGATGACAACTATGATAATGTTGAACATGCAACCAGTTTGTTTATGACGCAGTCACTTTGACATCCTGCACAAGCTGCACTGCACTTTCCAGGATGTAAAACCTCAGGATCTAGGGTCATGACCCTTTACCAATAAAAAATAAGGGCAGTGCACCAGGCGTTGTCGAGCATGGCACACACAGCACTGGAAGATTAAAAAACCTGGCTCCAATTCCCTTGGGATTATAGAATGAAATATTGGATCCTCATCACTCACAGTGACCCTATGATCTAATTTAATTTTTATATTTACATTTTTAAACCCTATAATATATAAAATAAAAGGAAGTATAGGTCAGCGCACCAGGCGTTGATGAGCGGGTCGGTGGACGTTTCCATGATTTCGTGCGCGATGATGGACGCCATCCCATCGGCCTCGGCGTTGTAATTGGGCGTCGCCAAAACATTGTTTGCTCCTTGAGCCGCGCATGCGTTCAGGCAGGGCAGCGGGCTGCCTATGAACCCAAACCTGCAGTCCCCCAAAAAAAGCTTAGTTAAGTGTATTTTCAAATCTTATCAGTGTGTTGTTCAACTGCTTGAAGCAATCAGATAATATAACTCTGTGGGCAGCGGGCTGCCTGTGAAACAAAATGTTGGTTCCCCACAGAAAGTGTATATTTCAATTGCCGTAGACAATAACATCACATCTCTCTGTGCGATTAAAAATTGTGCCACACTCAACCACTGATGGCCAGAAGCACAAGTCCGGCGCAAAGAATATGCCTCATAAACTGGCAGCACTAATGCAGCATGCACAACCGGATGTCCATTCCATTCCATTCCGGAGTAAAGTGTTGCATGTAAGGGATGTGAACAGCGCTTACAGCGTCTGGCGGTTCTTGCTGTCGAAGCCGTAGGTGTGCCAGCCGCAGTATTGCGTGCACATGCCTGCACATGTGCGCAGCACACCGTCACATGATATAGACATTGATTTCACTCGCATGCAGCACAGGGTCAAAGGGCATACACATGCATGCACATGCACACATTGGAATTCATGATGGACACATGCCGGCACATGGGATGCAGCACATGCTCACATGATGGCTCAAGGGAAACTGAAATCCCCTAAATTTCACTAGGGGTACACCCGGAAACCATGCAGTAGAAGGTGGATGATAGGCACTAGGTCTTAACAGCTAGGCGGACAGCGAATTTACTCCTCAGCAATTTGGCGAGGCCCACAAAGAGATAAGCACTAAGGACCAGGCACAGGGCACTGCCATCATGTGAAGAAAAAGCAGGACATAGGTTTCAAGGGCAAAAAGAGCCTCAAGGAATTTGACCACCTCGCACCACTATATTTTAATTTTTCTAGGGTGAAATTTCACTCTATTTGCCCTGATGTTTAGATGCCTGGATGTTGGAAGCCCCAAGGAGCAGGTACACAGACTGGAGGAAAAGCAGGGCAAAGAGTTCAGCGCCAGAGATTACTGATTCGTTTACTAATTAATTTAGTAAATTGAGGGATTTGGCGCACCGCTGGAGGCCTGAATGTTGGAGGCTCCGAGCACCAGGTACACCGCATTGGTGGCGTATGGAAGGAGTCCCTTGCGGAGAGCACAGTCTACGACTTGGAAGATCTGGTCATTGGAGAGGGTCGTGCTCTGTACACAGACAGACACGTCAATGATTTATAATTGTTATTTTCATTACAGGTCGGTAAACCCAAAGCCAAATGGCCATAGGGCATACACAGAGTGTGTCTACAGCCACACCGTGGGGCCCCTGATGTCAGTGATTTCCTTTAGGAATTTTTGGCTTCATCATTGTGTATTTTGTGTATTCGGCCTTGTTTGCCGACTGGGTGTCTTTAGCGTCTCTGAATTGTTGACTGCTTTGATGTCATGCTGCAGACTCTGATGACCAGAGTCACTTACTTGGCAAGGCCTATATGGATGGGAAATGTCTGTGTGGCTGACTGAATGACTGGCTTATTGACAGACAACTGCGTAATCCATGCCTCGAGAGCAGTAATGTGATATGGCAAGAAGTCAGCCTCACCAAGAAGCAGGTGCTCTGTTTGTTGGCGACAACAGCGCGGCCGCCATACTTGACAAGGTTGGGCACTTTGCCGTTGTTGTCATAGTAGGTGCCCGCAGTCCCGAACCTGTAAATAGTAAAGACAAAGCATCAGAGTAGCAACCAATGGAGCAGATGCAGGCATGTGCAACGCTCAAATCTTCTGCTTCATATTTCTGTCATGGTAAGTGCCTGGCATCACAAACCTTGCACCAAAGATGTGCACTAAAGATTGATAGCAAAAGAATTTGGATCCTTTCTTTCAGAGTAATGTGCAGCTTTGTGTTGTGCCATGATGTCGTTCATCATGCATGCATCACCCTTTGAAAAGCATTGCAACATGGCAGTACCAAGTGCTTTAAATTTCTGACTTTGTGAGGTGGTTCCCTGATACGCCAGTGCCACCCTCTCTTTTGCATCTGCACAGCTGGTGATGGTCTGATGTTAAGTCAACTTGACCCTGAATCCATTCCCTTCTTTCGGAGTTTTAGGGTTAGGGCTTAAAAACCCCAAACCCTATAGTAAAAAACCAAAAAATGTGCGCACCAAGCCGAGCCGCCGATGCTCTGCGCCAAGTCGGTGAGGACCTTCGAGGTGGTCGGCCGGGTCGCGGTTCCATTCTTGGTCACATCTCCCCAGTTGCCGTACCAGATGTAGTAGATCTGCGGGCACATGTCTGGATTCATTCAGGAATTTTATCCATATACATCCACAAAGTATACAAAGTATACTTAGATGCCTGCCATCTTGAAAAAGATGATGGAAACGCATGGTTACTGGGGTTTAGTGCTTCTGTCTAGAGGCCTTGCTTCTCAAAGCTATCGCTATCAGCCATCGCAGCGCCATTGCTAGGAGCCATATGTACCCTATGAAGGCACCTCACTGCGTATTTTGTAATGTGCATAAGTTGCATCCAAGCATGCTTCGGGCAAGGCTTTCTGAGATGTGTCCTGCTGCAAACCATTCATATAGCATCACACGTAGTGGAAAGATTTTCCCCCTGTTAAAGAAACCTTGGCCACCCTTTGTCCCTAATCTAGAGTCACACCCTACACATATACTTGAGGAGGTCTTGCAAAAAGCAGGTGGCTGGGAAGGCGCTCACATTAATGCCATTCTTGTTGTTCACAACCGGCCCCCCGTACCAGTTGATGCCGTACCCGGTCTTCGCTGGAGCGCTGGTCTGAAAACATCACAAAAGAAACTCTTGTCAGTCGCGGAGCACTTCACGCCAAAGATGCTGAACATGTGAGGACGCGCGCATGCAGTTCATGCGTGACATGGCATGTTAAAAACCCGGTGAGCGTTGTGTCAGACCTCAGATCGGGCGTCAACATGGTGAAAGACAGCACTGCTGTGTCATGTTTGGGGTGTATTGCAAAACACCCCTACCCCTAAGTACAAACTCCAAGGAGAGAGCGGAGCAGCCAGAGGATGAGCCTGAGCCCTAACACTAAAATCCTAATACTAAAACCCTAACCCTAGACAAAAACCCTAGAAGTACAGTGGAAAGGCAGGTTGCCTCACCGTTTGGCTGGCTGGCGGCATGACAGTCGAGACGCCATTCGCATTCGTGGTGACGCCCACCGTGGCATCCGCACTGCTTGTTGTGTTAGGGCCGGGAATGAGGATGTAGGGCGACTGCACACATCAAAATTTATAATTAGGGGGTGATGGGTTTAGGTTTTAGGGTAGTCATGTTCTAGGGATGTAAGGTGACTGCATGCGTCATGCTCAGCTGTTTGTTGAATCTCAGGTTCACAGCATTGACAATCCCAGACGTAGGGTTCAAGGATCTCGATAAACCCTGAATAACTAGATGATAAGTAGATAATTAACCCTAAATATAAAAAAGAGAGCCCTACATATGCAGCTGACATCATTGTTAAAGCTACAGGATCGGCAGATAGAGCCAAATGCTGCATCTCCTTATTCATGACGAGTCACAAAGTCCATACACATTCCTGCTTCTGCTCTCTGCATGGCAATAGTTTCAAAACAAGCATCTTTCATAGTTCTTTTGTAATGATGGTTACTAATCCCTACTGAGACTTAGTCAGTGCGCACCTCGCCCTTCTTGTAGTCATCGAGGGCGCGCAGCCAGAAGTCGACGTTCGAGACATATGCCCCGGGGTTCAGGTAGTGAAAGGGGAATACTGAACCAGGGTTTCCGTAATAGTTCTGCAGCGCCCCCAGCCGTGCATCCCAGCTGCAGCACAGACAGAAAGGGTTACGGTGGATAATAAATTTATAATGTAAATTAAATATATTCACCTTCAGGGTTAAGTGGATTAAGCCTATCCAGTCACTCCTTCACTTCAGACTGAAGTTCCCAAATTCAAAGTTGCAATCCTGCTGCAGATGAGACAGCTCTGACTCAATCATACTCTGATTATAAATAAATGAGATACTTGAACAGAGACAGAAGTCTAAGGGAAGCGAACCGATGGGCGGGGACTCTCCGGGGATTGAAGGGTGTGTACTTCATGCAACCCGTAAACCCCTGAATGCACCAGCCCTAAGGGAGGTAAGACGAACAAAGCTCACCAGGGGTCGAAGGGCATGTACTCCTTGCCGGCCGCATACTCCAGCCCCGCCATGATCTCTTCCTTGGTCACATACCCGCTGCAATTTGAAATGGTCGGCACTGCGGGCGATGGCGGTGGCAAATTGGGTGTGATTTTTGCCGGTGCTCCCAGTGTACCTACCGTGTCAGCCTGTGCACAACAGTGAGATACTTTAGGAGCCAGTCAGTCAATTAGTCAGTCGGTTAGTCAGTTATTCAGTGAGTCAGTCCGTCAGGCAGGCAGGCAGGCAGTCAGTCAGTCGACCGCTTATATCTCAGGAGCTACACCCTCAGCCGTCAGCCCCATAAAGCCCTTACAGAATGAAGTAATACCCCGAGCTTCTAAACCCAAAAGCACAGCCATGGAAGTGCTTGTACTGAGCACCGCACTTGCCGCGCCCCGCAAATCCCAGAAAGTTTGAAAATCTAGGGCTCATTTCATAACATCTGTGATTGCTTAATTGGATCCCCGGGAATGCATAGAGCTGCCTTTGATCAGCGTCTATGGTCTGGTAAATGCGGCTTTGTCTAAGCAAAGTCATAACTGCCATTTCTACCATACCACTGAACCTAGAGTTTCAAGAACCGGGACATGTTGACATGACATGACTGCAAGTCCTGATCACACAGAGGAATTGCTTTCTAGTGGAGAGAAACCGTGGAGCTGCGCACCTTTTTGGGTTTTCTGTAGGCATATTCTGAGGTGTCAGCCAGCTCAGCATTGGGATATCTGCTGGCGTCGATCATTGATGAGTCTCCCATGTCCGGCCTTGCTCCTGCATTGCAAATGACACTTGAACAGCCACTCATTATACATGCCCATGGATCTTTCGTGGGCAACTTTTCCAAGATGTAGCTTCTTCTTGAAAGCATGGCAGCAGTCTGAGGTCCAATGGACATACTATGTATGACACATGCACCCAAATTTGGCACCATTTGTATACTTTAAAGGGAAGGGCCTTCCCAGAGAGTCTATACTACAAAGGAAAGACACTTTCATCAGCACATAACAGGGAACTTGTGATGGGTTGTCCTGCAGGAAGCACAAGACAAGGAGGTGTTACAAGCATTTCTTAAACCCCCAAACCCTAAAATAAGCACAGGGGCGGACCCGAGTAGGACTTTCGGCGGATGGCGTCCCGGCTCATTTTGGCGGCGATGAATACGTTGCCGTACGCGGCTTGTGCAGTGGCCGCGCCGTCGCTGGGCAGGGTGTACACCCCGGCCAGGCTCACCGGGTCCTCCTGCGGCGCCACAGCTGCAGCCGCCGGACCCCCCGCTCCCTCCGCCGCGCCCCCCGCTGCGTGACAGAGCAGGCGCAGCGCACAGCTCAGCACATGGCAGAGCATCTTCTGGAATGGCGGGTTTCTACCCTGACTTACCAAGGGACTCTGAATTAATTACAAAGTGTTCCCTCTGAAAATGGGTGTCGTCGTATTGTGTGTGCATGTGTCTGTCCTGTGTGAGTCATCTTTACAACTTTTTTGGGTCACCCCCTGTGTTGCCCCCCGCTGTTGGTGTTCAGTTGTCATGACAACTGGCTTGAAGGCTTGCTCACATCAATCATGCTGCAGGGGTGCCGCTTGAATCCTCAAACATGTATGGTACTATGGATTCTGAACAGTAACAAGATACACCTATAGAGCTGCCTGCAGCATGTATGGGTGAACATGTTGTCTTCTGCACCCTCGATTCTGGACAGCATTCACTGCTTCGGAGGGTTCCAATATACTATGGAAAGGAGGGATTGATGTCCAGCCCGGCACCATTTGCAGAGAGTTCTCACCGGTGATCTTGCGCTCACAGGAGCCGCCATCGCCTGGTTGTCTGTCGGGGTGTCAGGTACCCACCAGCTCCCTCCGGAAGCTACTGGGATGTCGGTCCCCCCTGCCTCCTGATCGGCCACTTGCAGAGTGCGCATCTTGGCCCCCCGCTCGTGCACGGGCATGTATGAGATGGTCGCCCCTATCCGGCTCCCATGCGTCGGTTGCTGCAGCCAAACCAGTGCTTGTGAACGGGCCATGCTGGAGTCAGTCAGTCAGTCAGTCAGTCAGTCAGTCGATTACACTTTTTCCAGCCACCTAGAGCTGATCAGGTGTTTGACTCTGATCGTCAGAGTCAGCACCCACCGTCACATCCATACATTCACAGAGAACTTTGGAGTCCACCACCTCCATATCTTTTCCAGCTTGCACCAGAACTGTTTCGTTGCTATGCTTGCAGTTGTGCCACAAAACTGCACTCTGCAGCAGATCTAGGTCGAAATCACACAGCGTCCAGTGAGAAGCCTTGCTGCTCAAAGCTTGCCTTTTGTGCGCACCTCTAAACACAGGTTGCATGGCA
Source organism: Coccomyxa sp. Obi (assembly GCA_020887355.1). NCBI lineage: Eukaryota > Viridiplantae > Chlorophyta > Trebouxiophyceae > Coccomyxaceae > Coccomyxa > Coccomyxa sp. Obi. The sequence continues at coordinate 3,248,110 of AP024990.1, read as the reverse complement.
GGTCTGCCAGAAGCAGCAGCAGACACACCACCGGAAAGAACCTCGATGAGGAAGCAGACCTCATTTTTGGCCCTCGACAGACTTTCCCAGTTATTGTGCGAGGCGTGCTGCAGGCCACAGCCGTTCCTGCACAAACAGCGTAGACTTGGTGTTCGGCGGTGAGTCCGGCCTTTTCGTGGCTGACGAAAACAGATGAATCTAGTAGACTGGGCGTGCCTACGCTGCATTCTGCGCTAGATGTTTGAGCTTCTCATAACAACTCCCACCTTGTGTCTGATAGATTAGCTGTAGCAGAAGCTGGTCTTTGCCTGCGGTTATGCCTGATACTCCCGTCTAATCCTTTCTAGGACCAGTATGTGTTCAACTGAAGCCCTATGGATCTAATTTTGTCGGTTTTGTTCTGAGTCTTCAACGCATCGTGATGTCTAGGGTCTCCTCCGTGTAGATGTAGGTGTGCCGTACGGCAACTTCTTTGCATGAACTTCCGTGCCGCGCTATCTATATGATTTTGTTGCTGCACTGAACTCAGATCCGTGTGTCTCCTGGTTTAATTGCTCCCCTCCGAGAAGGGGTCCGTTCCGAAGCTTACTCGAAAGATGCGATCTCCTCCTCACCGAAGTCACAAGCAAGCCTCGTAACAACACACTGCAACCGACACCTTCTATAGTCGCCTTTTGATGTTTCTGACTGTCTTCGAGCCACGAGATTCAATGACCGCCGGATTTGGACCATTGCTATCAGAGCCAGGGTGTACTTAGAGCCCCCTGTCAGAGCCCTTGTTATAACAAGGGAAATGCTATAGCTGTTGTTTCAAGAGAAGGCCGGTTTCACACGGTGTCCAAGCGAAGGGGTGGCCATTGACTTGGGAGATTTAAAGACATTCCAGGTCTCAAAAGAGTGATTACGAAAGGTTGCGAGCGCAGGGCAGCGGAACCAAGCCAAGCTGTTCGTGGCTTGCACGACGAGGAGATCGCCTCGTTTGACTAAGGTTCTGGAACGGATCCTTCTTCTGCTTAAAAAAGGGGAGACGCAAGATTCCAGCAATTGGCGTCTTGTTGTGAATCAGCTCTGTAGCACGGCAGAACTGGGTGTGTCGGTGGAGGAGGTGTCGACCTGCTGGGCATCGTAGATATCAAGATGTTCTGAAGATTCAGAACACAAGGGACCTAGACCAGATAGACAGACACCGATGGATCATGGATCAGCCATGAAGTGCATTGCACACGAGCATCAGGCTTAGCTGTCGGACACGAGTACAACTGCACCAGCTGATCTAGAAGACGCAAGGTGCGAGAGATCGTGCAAAGGGCCGACTCACGAAGAGAAAGGGAAGCACCCTTGCAAGATTATTTTTTATGCCGTTGTCATCGGAAGTCCAACAGTGATCGGCCCTTGATATTGTGGCTGTTCGTGCAGTCGAACGTGGCCTGCAACACGACATCCACAACTGGGAACTTCCCCAGAAGCCGGAGATGAGGCCTCCTTCCGTGTCCAGAGCACTTCCAGTAATCTGTACGATACTGCTGCTGGAAGCTCTGCCATACACCTTGTGTCTAAAGGTACGTCTTAGCAAGGGCAGATATTGATCAGCAACGCCTGCTGTGTGGCTCCAAGCCTGTCAATTAGTAAAGAGCAAAGGTTGCTGCACACCTGCAAGGTTCAGCCCGGATCACCAGCTGTGCAACTTGCAATAATGGCCAGTGATGGTCCTCCGGCAAATCCGATTCACAAGCGCAAGTGTGGCTGCAGCAACCAACACATGGGAGCCGGATAGGGGCGAGCATCTCATACATGCCGGTGCATCAGCGGGGGGCCAAGATGCGCACTCTACAGATGGCCGATCAGGAGACGGGGGGGACCGACATCCCAGTAGCTTCCGGAGGGAGCTGGTGGGTACCTGACACCATAGAAGCCCAGGCCATGGCAGCTACTGTGACCAAAACAACACCGGTAAGACTCCACTACCTTCGCTGCCCAAGCGGAGAGTTTACGCAGACATCCAGCGCTTACTTGTGAGTGTTTCCAAGTTTCTCTGTGAATGTATGGATGTCATGCTGGGTGCTGACTCTGACGATCGGAGTCGGACATCTGATCTGCCCTGGGTGGCAGGAAAAGGGGTAATCGACTGACTGACTGACCGACTTGACATCATCGAGGCTGCGCAAGAATGTGTGAGGCTCTCATTTTCACTGCAACGTATGGGTGCAGAGGGCGACACGAAAGTGCCGCTCCCACGATCTGATTCAAGACCCGGTGCCGGGCTTCGTAGATGCGCATGCTGGAGTTTTGGGCAAGCATGCATTCACGACTGAACGCCAGGGAACATGGAATCTGTTACTCGCCATCTGCAGTGTTGAGTGCTGCGCCTGTTTTGGCAGGCAGCGAGGGGCGCAGCGGCCGCAGCGGTGGTGCCCCAGGCCGCAGCTGTGGCGCCGCAGGGGGAACCGGTGAGCCTGGCGGGGGTGTACACCCTTCCCAGCGACGGCGCGGCCGATCCACAAGCGGCCTATGGAAATGTCTTCATCGCTGGCAAAGTCAGTGGAGAGGCCATTCGCCCAAAGTCATACTCAGGTTTGTTGCTGAAACCGCGCTAAACCACCACCACTCTTGCTAGTCACCAGAAAAATGTATATCTTCCCTTGAAGAGTGCATAGAATCATCATCCTGTCCCTTCTTCCTTTCAGCGCTCCGGTCAGCTCTGCTTTACACAGTGATGTGTGGCAAGGTGACTGGTGCATGCATGTGCACACCAGCTGTCCATGCAGGCCTTCTCTACAATAACATTATATACACGATTTAAAACATATGTATATATAGGGTTAGGGTTAGGTTTTAAGGTTTAGGGTCTATACTTGAACCCAATATTGATATATGAGAATACAGGGTAGCAGAAGACTGCCAAAAGAACATTGAGCCTCAGGTGGCTCCCAAGGGTATCTAAATTTTAATAGGAGTAATAATGTTGCATGCGTGGGGCAAAATCAGAAGTCTGGCGGCGGCTCATCCATCGTGTGGTGTGCAGGAGGGAAGCCAGCCATGGAAGATTCGTCCACCATCGACGTCAGCAAGTACCCGGACGCTGAGCTGGCTGACACCTCAGACCTGGCCTACGTGCAAAGCACCGAAGTGCGCTCATTCGCAATACAATCGACGCCCGGGCCTTGCTCCCAGAAAAAGCCGAGGAGGGAAACTTACTATATTTAGGGTGTAAGTATAAAAGAATATAAAATATAAACCCTAAACCCTTAAGTCATTGCATGTGTCACACGGTGCACCTTGCAGAACAGTCACATTCCATTATCTATCACCCAGTGCAGCGTTCAGTCAGAAGTCCACAAGTGCAGTCACCTAGATGAGCGTTATTGCACGAGTCGCCAAACTTTGGATCCAGTCTATATGCAGGGGGTACTAAATTTAGATGTAGTACCCCCTGCTGTATGCTGCCTAGGGGTAATTGACGCACAGTTAGTTAGTTACCCCGAATATACCCACATGACGCTTCTCCTCCACGACCAACATGGCCAGCTTTGCATCACATCGGGCATCATCCCGCGTTAAGACTCTCCCATCTTTGCTCATGGCATGACTGCACCATCCTCCCCACTGGTCCGCACAGAACGCCCCAAGACGATTCTGCCTCTGGCACGGCTGAATCTCTATATTTAAGGTTTAGGGTCAAAGGTTTATATAGTGTTTGTAACCCTGAACCCTAAATAAATACCGATTGTAATGTGCAGGCACTGGCTGCGGGCCAGCTTGGAGCGGCGGCAAAAATCACACCCAACCTGCCGCCATCGCCACCGCCCATGCCGACCATTTCAAACTGCAGCGGTTATGTGACCAAGGGCGAGATCATAGCAGGGCTGGAGTATGCGGCTGGCAAGGAGTACATGCCCTTCGACCCCTGGTGAGCTTTGTTCGACTTTCCTCCCTTAGGGCTGGTGCGTTCAGGGGTCACGGTTGCATGGGACACATGCCCTTCGACCCCTGGTGAGCTTTGTTCGTCTTACCTCCCTTAGGGCTGGTGCATTCAGGGGGTCACGATTGCATGGAGTACAAGCCCTTCGACCCTTGTTGAACCCCCTATACATTTATATTCTGCACCCTTATTCCTCAGTACCCCTTCTTTCCCAGATCCCTGATCCAGATGTCCTGTGACCCCTGGTGTCATCTGCACACACCTCTACACCATGTATCCTGGTATACCTATTTTTTCTTAATTACGTAATTCCAGACTGCACTAAGCCTTGCCCAGGGGACTTTTGTCAAATTCAATTTTGAGTCCCCTGCCTTGCCATTCCCCCTTGACCCTCTATTTCACTTGTCTAATCACACCTAGTGAGAACAACCACAGCCTCTGCATTGGTCGCTGAGTGGATCTTGCCAATAGTGTTATGGTGACACAACTGTGACTAAGGATTACGTGATCTTGCATGCAGCTGGGATGAACGGCTGGCGGCGCTGCAGAACTACTACGGAAACCCCGGTTCCGTATTCCCCTTCCACTACCTGAACCCCGGGGGGTATGTCGCGAACGTCAGCTTCTGGATCCGCGCCCTCGATGACTACAAGAAGGGCCAGGTGTGCGCCACGTCAGCTGACATCTTACTGAACTTCTCACTGAGCATTGCTGAGTCAGCATCTGTGCTCTCAAACTTTCACATACCCTGGCCCTTGGCAGTGTGCCTGTGCCTTGCATTCACGACACTTTCTGTTCTTTGCTTCCCACTGTGAAGCCTCTTCTGAGGCGACCATTCCTTCTTACAATGGTACAGATGTTCTGGCAGGATGGGTGCTGACTCAGACGATCAGAGTCAGACACCTGATCAGTCTTAGGTGGTTGGAAAAGATGTAATCGACTGACTGACTGACAATCTGTCAGTGGCTGCTGACAGTGATGGACAAAAGGAATGTTTTTGTGAGTGTCTGACTAATCCTGGAACACGACTTGCATAACTATTTTAGGGCTGAGTGTTTATATTTTATTTTCTTAGGGTTTGGGGTTGCAATGAACACAGCAGATGGGTGTGTGCAGGCACCTTACATCATCATCCCCGGGGCGAATTCCTCAAACAGCCAGAGCGGCGTAGGTGTACCCACTAATGCAAATGGACAGAGCACAGTCACACCACCTGCCAGTGGCACGGTGAGAGACTTTTCAACTATTATTATTATTATTATTATTATTATTATTATTATTATTATTATTATTATTATTATTATTATTATTATTATTATTATTAAATTTAAGAGATTTTAGGTTTTAGGGTTTCAATGTTTCTCCCGGAATTTTTGCAGGAAAAATAAATGCCTGCTGTAGCAGAGTGTGGGATGACAAGGGTCCTACACCCCGCAATTTAGGGACTCTATGGGTGCTATATCGAGACTCAGATGCATAAAGCCATGTTATCAAGTAGGAGGAATATGTAGAAAATAGTTCTCAAACACTATGCTCTATACCCCCCAAATACGGGGAGTTTTGTATAAACCCTAAATCCACCAGTGTATTTTGGAAGGAAATTTATCCCTGTAAAGGCCCCACAAACCCTAACCTTAATCTATAACTCCCAAGTCCACAACCCTAACTGAAGTGTTCGAGAACTAGTTTCTGCGCAGAAATACTGAAGGCGCAGATCAGGTGAAGTTGTTTTTGCATGCATGAGTGCAGGGACAGTCACCAGGGGCCACAGAGTATAGCATCAACTGTCATATATTCACACTGTGTTGGGTTTCAAAATGGCTGGACACTGACGCAGGCCTAGAACCGATGTGTTGAGATGTAGAGAGGTGATGTGCTCGTGATAGTGAAGCAGCAGTGCATGCATGATTGCAGGGGCAAGCGCCAGTGGTCACCGGGTTTGGCATCAACTGGTACGGCGGACCGGTTGTGAACAACAAGAATGGCCTCGTTGTAAGTGCCCTTCTTTCCATGCTTTTGATACATTTCAGAGTGAAGTTGAAGAGGAACTGCCCATGTTATGTGCTGTTCCGGTACATAACATGGGCAGTGATGACTATGTTATGTACCGGACAAATGTCGTGACTTGGTCGGCAATAAACATACTGCCGCTGCTTGCTTTCAAACGCAAATGCCTTGATTACTCGGGCTTAGTCTAGAACCGGATACATACCCTATGATTTACTCTCCATCCGACCTGATAAAATCCCCTTGAGTGTTAAACATTACATCCATTGTGAGGGGGTCACACTACCTGGAACCCAGTGGAATTCTGTCAGCTGCATGACAGGCCAATTATGAGCACTCAGAAAAATAGGGAGTGAGGCGATTGCATTCGAAAATAATTGGAAACCTCGTGCAGGTGTACTACGTATGGTATGGAGCATGGGGCAACCTAAACAAGAATGGCACCGCAAACCGGCCGACTACAGTGAAGGTCCTCACTGACATGGCCCAGAGCATGGGCGGCAAACCTTGGTGCGTGATTCAACCTTGAAATAATGCGCATAAATGCCTTTGTCTTTTCGGCAAAAGTGTGATGCCAAAAAAGCAAAGGGCAAATGATCCCCGTGCATCTCTGCCTAGTCTCCGAAGGCACTCTTACACGGAAGAAGAAGAAGTGTTTAAAAAGTCCTACCGTTGCCACATTTGGCATGCAATTCCAAGCCAATAAACCCAGCAGCAATGACATTCGCATGCATGTGGACGGCACATCCTCTGTTGCATTTGATGAGTAGATCTGAGAAAGATGAGGGCTTGACCCCTAGTTATAGACCCTGGTAGGGTGCAATGTGAAGGGGCCATGCAAAATCTCAAGTACAGCTCTTGCCTATTCTTTCCAGGGGGTGCTTAAGCTCAGGCTGAACACTATCTAATATTCGAGGTGGGTGCCGGTGCCAGGTATAAAACAGCAACCACCTACTACGATAACACCGGCAAGGTGCTGAACAAGGTGAAGTATGGCGGCCGCGCTGTTGTGAAGAACGGCAAATGCTACGTGGTGCGCATGCAACCCTCCTCATTATTCCCCCTTCTGCTTTTACCTTCGTTTCTGTATTTACTCTAGGGTTTTAGGTTTTAGAGTTAACCCTAAATAAATCCTGTAATATCCAGTGCTACGTGGTGCGGCTGCACCCCTCACCAAATATTCCCCCTTCTACATCATATTATTTTTTTACATTTATTTCAGGGTTTGAGGTTTACCCTAAAAAATATGAAATGCACCCTGAACCCTAAACAAACCCGAAAATATTGTCCTCTACGTTTTGTGTCGGGTGTCCTTCTTGAGACCTGTGGTTCTTGAAGGGACTACTCAAGGATAACTCCCTTACTGCAGGGAAACCCTCTATTTTATATTTTATTTTTTAGGTTTTCGGGTTGTAGAGCAAAGAATCCCTAGTAGGCAGAATATAGAGCAAAAAGTTTGAGAAATATTTCCTGCCTCCTGTACCTGGACGACTGACAATAGCTGTCTGCAGCACTGATGTGTCTCTTCTGTACAGGGCAACACTCTGTCCAACGACCAGATTTTCGGTGTAATTGACTGCGTTCTTCAGAGAGGCATCCTTCCATACGCCACCAACGCGGTCTACCTTCTGCTTGGGGCCTCCAACATTAAAGCTTCCAGCGGTGCGTGACCCTCAGAATCCCTTGATTTATTCCTGCCCTTCAACTCTCAACTCTCAAGTGTCATTGTCATTGTCATTGTCATTGTCATTGTCATTGTCATTGTCATTGTCATTGTCATTGTCATTGTCATTGTCATTGTCATTGTCATTGTCATTGTCATTGTCATATTTAAGAGACCTTTGGGAGCCACCGGAGGCTCATTGGTTTATTGGCAGACTTCTGCTGGCCTAACATCATCTCATCATTTTCTCCTGTTCTTGCATGTCAGTGCTCGGGCCTCCAACATTGAGGCCTCCAGAGCGGCTGGCGCCAGGTGCAAGTCATGTGGTCGTGTGCTGCATGCATGTGGCAGCTTTGTGCGCATCATGTGACGGCGTGCTGCGTGCATGTGCAGGCATGTGCACCAACTACTGTGGATGGCACACGTATGGCTTCGACAGCAGGAATCGGCAGACACTGTAAGCATAATACCCCTGTATATTATTGGTTTAGGGTTCCAAAACCCTCCCTCTCAACACCTGTGCAGCCACAAAGGGGTCCTAGGCCATTTCAGGGGCCCTCGGCCAATTCGTACCCCCAGAAACGTTGCCTGGCAATTGTGTGTGTCTCTGTGTGAGTACTTTATGCACCCCAATATCACCCCGCGGCTTTCATTGCTTGTGTGTGTTGCATGCCAACCATGATGGTCTTTTCATTTCAGAGCTTCCATTGTGTTGCGAAGAGAAGACTGGGTTCACCATTGGGAAGACTACTACCGCAGCAAGACACTTATTTCTGCTGCATCTTTGCAGGTTCGGGTTCATAGGCAGCCCACTGCCCTGCCTGAACGCATGCGCGGCCCAAGGAGCGAACAATGTTTTGGCTTCGCCCAACTATAACGCCGAGGCCGATGGAATGGCGTCCATCATCGCTCACGAGGTCATGGAAGTCGCCACCGACCCGCTCATCAACGCCTGGTGCGCCGCCCCTTGCATGCAGGAAAACAAGGGGTTCAAACCCAAGGGTTTAATTCCCTAAGGGTCCCAAGCCAAGACCTATGACAAATGTATAAAGGCCATTCTGGTTTCCCCATTGCTCTCATCAGTGTTCCCAGTGATCTTGGTTTGACATTTAGAGTCTGCAATCCAGGAAGCCAGGGCGTTTCTAGGTAAGCCGTGGAAGTGTCCATCAAGGCATGTTCTTCCAAGCGAAGAGTCAACACATGAAAGCAGAGTGCAGCAGCAAACCTTGCGGCCAGGTTACACATGTACAGACTCATACAAAAGCCTGGGGCTTTAACAAGTTCACCAGAAGTGATCACCATATGCATGCAGGTTCAACGATAACGGCTGTGAGTGTGCGGATCCGTGCGCATGCAGTGTGTATAGACTCGAACAAAAGCCTGAGAATACTAAGACAATGAATAAGAGATTCTCACTACCATGCTTGCAGGTTCAACAATTACGGCTACGAGAATGTTGATCTTTGTGAGTTGACTGTGTATAGACTCGAACAAAAGCCTGGCGGTTTGACAAGACAATGAATAAGAAGTTCTCACCACCATGCATGCAGGTTCAACAATGATGGCTATGAGAATGCTGATTTGTGCGCGTGGACTTTCAGCGCCAACACATTCGCGGCCGGTGGCGGCCTTGCAAATTTGAGGTGGAACTGCCCGGCAGCTGCCGCGAAACAGGGGTGCACCAGCCGCTACTACCTCATCCAGGTGACTACCCCGCTGACTCCAACATGAACACTTCAAGGGTTTGTATGTTTGGTGTTAGGGTTTGGTATTTATTGGATGTACTCTTTAGGGTTTAGGGTTAAAGGTTTCTGGGCACCACAAAGGTCGGGTGCACCAGTCGCTGCTGCCTCATCCAAGTGAATACCCCGCTGATCCCAGCATGAACACTTTTAGGGTTTGTACGTTTAATCTTAGGGTTTGGCATTGATTGCATGTATTATTTAGGGTTTAGGGGTTGAGATATACGGGCACCAAAAAGGTCGGGTGCACCAGCCGCTACTATTTCAGGTGCTTTCTGTGCATCCTTTTCAATTTAGGAATTATGTATTTATAGGTGTGTATGCATCATTCTGAGAAGCATATCAGCCATGTTTGAACATAAAAGGGTGTGGTGATGATACTAACAACATCACCATGTTTTTAGACACACTTTGAAGATAAGATAAAGTCGAGACAGAATCCTCAAAGGCCGAGTGTTGCATGGGATAGAGAGAGGCCATGTCAGGCAAAAGGTGGGATTAGCCGGTTTAGCCGGGCAGAGGCACAACCTTGGCAAATTGCGGCAGCATCTGATGGATCTGATATCTCTTAGCAGTCTATAAATTGGGTTTCAAGAAACAACCAGAACTTTTCCTCACACTGAAGCAGAAACACCTGAAGTCTTGCTGAGGCTGGTTTCTGTGCTTTCGCAGCAAAACTGGGTAAACAAGGCACCAGGCTACTGCGCACTGCACATCTAAGGAGCTGGTTTCAAGCAAAAGACAGCATTGCAATGACTGGCGCACCAGGAAACATTTACAATTGAATGTTTAATGCTCAAGACGTTCCCTTTTTGGTGGGCCGGAAAAGAACATCTGTTGCAGTTGATGATCTTCCAAACCCTACTTTTGGTTTGCCAGGGTCTCCCTCAAGCCCTTTGTGCTGCAATGCCCAGGGGTCTTTCAAAGTATCGAGGGCTTTGATTTTGATGCAATTTCCTGACTTTGGGCGCCAAACTTGGCGGCCCCACATGGCATGCATTCTCAGTGGAAAGGGTCAATGAGAAGGGTGGAGAGCTACATCATCCCATATGAGGCCCTTTGGACCGAGGGATTTTAAGGGTTACTGTAAGCTAGGCTTTCTTGTAGGTTGTACACAGGTTGTATGTATATAGAGTTTGCCCTTTCATAGACTACCAAAAGCTTGGAGCCTCCTCAACTTGAGGGGACTCCAAGAATTGAATTCCTTGCATCGACAGATGGTAACATAGATTGCTTGCCATCATACGCAATCTTATGCAAATTGCTGCCTGTCATTGCCTGATAAGAGAGGCTTTGCTTTCCCTTCAATAAGTTAACAACTAACTGAGCTAGCTTTATTACTTACTTTCAACTTTACCGGAGTGAGGGTTTGAAGGAGAGGTTGTTACGAGGCACAAGAGCTGGCTGTTTTATGTACAGCCTTATGCCTGCAGCGTGGTGCCTGGTGATTTTGCAGGTATTGGCAATTTTGTGACTTACCTTTAGGGAGTGGGGGTGATCAAGGCCAAATAAACCAAGCATCTACAGAGTAAAGCCAGAAGTATTTTAGCTTGTGTTTGGGCATCCTACCGTTTGGAAATTCTGTAAGTGATTTGCATGCTACTGTTCGTTGAAGACATGGTATTCTGAAAACTCTGCAAGCAGGCAGTTGCATGCTTCTGATGCTCATGCAAACTTTGCGGCTCAAAAGGCTATGCATAATGGCCTTCAGATCTGCACTGCATGCACATACTCACAGCATGAGTCTTCTCAATCCTGTAAGATGTATAATGTACGGTTTCTCGTACTACTAGTTACGGTAACTAGCGCATGCAAACGTTTGACATGATCCCGGATCCTGTTTCCATCCAGACACGTGTTTGCTGGTGCTCATCAACTTCTTAAATGCTGGAATTTTTCAAGATGGCATGCCAACAAGGCACTGCAATGAAGGCCTTCATGCATCAACTCTGAAGAACAACACGCTTCGACCAGAGTATGCTTCACAGGCGGAAGCAATGCGATATATGCACTCCACATGTGTGCTACATACACCCCTGGCTTTTTCTTAAGGACCCTTGTCTATCACATGCTTGCGCTGTTCAGCTGATGTCAGGACTTGTAGAAATTTTTGCTGTAATCCACACATTTTGGGAAATCTATCTGGCTGCTACGTACCGCAGTTCTAGTTGACTTCATGTACATCATGTCTCCCCGGAGCATACAAATTTTGGATCCCAAAAAGTACTCCACAAGCAGCATGTAACAAGCATTTGTAAATTCACATTCCAAAGAAAATACACATCGCTTTCTTGACAATCTCTTAATCCACATAGTGTATTTGCCGCGCTGTAATTGCGCAAACAAAATGCACTGCACTGCATTTAATGCAGGTGAGCGCTCGGTACGTGCATTCTAGCAGGCAGCTGCCCCAACATTTAGTTCACAAATTTTCGGCTATCGTTCAGTAAGTATGGTCTCGTCTGCTACTGCCAATCCATTCTCCGCATGACACTGTAATGGCTTTCTTTGACAAGATAGATTGTCACTTGTCTTACCATATGTCTGAACAGCTACAGCCAAGCTTTATGGCCGTTTGATCTGTGCCTTTCAGAAAAACTTTAAGACAATGCATTGCCATGGCTTCATTTGGAGGCAGAGAGACTGATTTGGCACGTCTGCTCTTGGATCTGCTCTTGGAAAAGCCTCTTGGAACTTTTCACACTAGCCTCGTCAGATATCTGACTCAGGTCTCCTGGCATGTAAACGCCCTCCCCAACTCAAAATTCCAGAGCGTCCAGATCTGGTGCCCAAATCAAAAACAGCTCCACCTGATGTGGCCATGGCTGGAAAAAGTCACTAAGATAAAGGAATGTTCAAGGTTTGCTGTTAGGGTTTCCATGACCCCTTTACCCTGAGTTCGTTGCACGAAGCCCCCCAGCGGGTTGGGAGACCCATCAATCTCCACAAGGGCCAAAGGAATTTGAAGGTTAATCATCAGTCAGTCAGTCAGTCGATTACACCTTTTCCAGCCACCTAGGGCGGATCAGATGTCTGACTCTGACCATTGAAACATCAACTGCAAAAGATAATTTGCGGGCTCATGAAACCGGCAACAATGGTTGATGAAGTTGACAAGGAAGGTGCCTGGAATGGCAGTGACAGCAGTGCAGTCTATTTCTCAGATCCGCCCTCAGAAGAAGAAGAAGAAGAAAGCGATTACATCATTCCAGCCATCCAGGGCTGATTAGATGTCCTGTCATCTCCCACATCAGCAGCTATGTCAGATGTGCAGTGCACAGTAGCCTGGCGCCTTGTTCACCCAGTTTTGCTGCGAAAGCACAGAAACCAGCCTCAGCAAGACATCAAGCATATGCATGACGGTGAGCTATATTCTATATTACCCTAAACCATCAACCCTAAACCCTAAGTTCTTGACTGAGTGCAAGAACATGAGAAAACAATGAGATGATTTAGGGTAGCAAGAGGCTGCCAAAGACCAATGAGCCTCAGGTGGCTCCCAAGGGTCTCTAAAATGTAATAATAATATATTCTTTATACATTAACTTAATTATATTTTATTCTACAGTTCAGGGTTTTAACCCTGAATCCTAAATAAAATTAAAAAATATAAATTATAGACTCCAAGCTCCTGACATTTTTTCGGCATATGCCTGCTTCAGGCAGCTTGCTCGCAGCAGGTTTCTGCTATTGACCATGCCATTGACAACCTCTGCAGCTCGACCTCCCCGCTTCCGGTACATCATCAACAATCACTCCCGTGCAGAGTTCGTTCTTCATTCAAAAGATGTTAAACCTTAGCCCCTAGAAATATATTCAAACCCCCAAACCCTAACATTGAACACACAAACCCTGGAAGTACTCATTTTGGCAGTCACCTGGATGAGGTAGAAGCGACTGGTGCACCCGACCTTTGTGGTGCCCATAAATTGTAACCCCTAAACCCTAAAGGGTACATCCAATCAATACCAAACCCTAACAGTAGACATGCAAACCCTGGAAGTGTGTACTACCACCATCACAAGAGGCATGTTGGGATCAGCGGGGTAGTCACCTGGATGAGGCAGTAGCGGCCACCTTTGTGGCGCCCAAACTGCATGGCCTACACCCTAGAAGTAAATTTAAAACCCCCAAACCCTAACACCAATACAACCTGGAGGTACTCATTTTGGCAGTCACCTGGATGAGGTAGTAGCGGCTGGTGCACCCCTGTTTCGCGGCGGCTGCCGGGCAGTTCCACCTCACATTGGCGAGGCCGCCACCGGCAGCGAATGTGTTGGCGCTGAAAGTCCATGCGCACAGATCAGCGTTCTCATAGCCTTCATTGTTGAACCTGCATGCATGGTGGTGAGCACTTCTTATTCATTGTCTTGTGAAATCTCCAGGGCTTTTGTATGAGTCTATACACAGTCCACGCGCACAGATCCGCATCCTCATAGCCCTCATCGTTGAACCTGCACGCATGGTGATGAGAACTTCTTGTGAACTGTCTTTTTTGAGGCCCATGGCTTTTGTATGAGTCTATACACAGTCCACGCGCACAAATCCGCATTCTCAGAGCCATCATCATTGAACCTGCATGCACGTGGTGAGAACTTCTTGTGCATGGCCTCGTTAGAGGCCCAGGGCTTTTGTACGAGTCTGTACATGTTGTCAGCTTGCTGCAAGATCTGCTGCTGCACTCTGCTTTCATGTGTCGACTCTTCGCTTGAAAGAACATGCCTCAATGGACACTTCCACAGCCCACTCTCAAGCGCCCTGGCTTCATATTTTTGTATTTCAGGGTTTAGGGTTTAGTTTTAAGGGTTTAACCCTAAATATATAGAGTCAAACCAAGATCACTAGGGACTGCCATAAAGGTGCTGCTAGACGTACCTAGTCCATAAGGACTGGAAAACGTGTAATAATAATAATAATAAACCAAGATCACTAGGGACTGATGAGAACATTGCGGAAAATTGGCTGCTCTGCATTTCTCACAGGTCATGGCTTGGGACCCTTTGGGAAATAAACCCTCGGGTTTGAAACCCCTCGCTTCCCTGCATGCAAGGGGCGGCGCACCAGGCGTTGATGAGGGGGTCGGTGGCAACTTCCATGATTTCGTGCGAAATGATGGACGCCATTCCATCGGCCTCGGCGTTGTAATTGGGTGTCGCCAAAACGTTGCTTGCTCCTTGCGCTGTGCATGCGTTCAGACAGGGCAGCGGACTGCCTATGAACCCAAACCTGTGTGCAGCAAGATGTTTGTTATTGTACCTTTAATACCTCCTCATGATGCAGCCTATCAATGGTAAAACCCACTCTTAATCGCAACCTGGCCAGGAACACATGCAACACATGAAGAGCTCTCTTGGCGGTGCCACTGAAATGACTTGGCCGTTTTCTTGAGCCAGAATGGCACTGAGACATGTCTTGAACGATAGATGTGTTGAGCAATGACATGCGATAGGGGGCTAGTACTCACAGTGTCTGGCGGTTCTTGCTGTCATAACCGTAGGTGTGCCAGCCGCAGTATTGCGTGCACATGCCTGCACATGTGCGCAGCACACCGTCACATGATATAGACATTGATTTCACTGGCATGCAGCACAGGGTCAAATGGCATACACATGCATGCACATGCGCACATCAGAAGCCATGATCTGCACATGCCTGCACATGTGCGCAGCACCACGTCACATGACAAGCACATGGAGGCACATCCATGCAGCTCAGTGTCACACATGCACAGCATTTGTCATTAGGGGTAATTAATCTCTGAGGGGAGATTAATTACCCCTAATTGTCATCATGCAACAATCAGTGCAAAATGCAAAAGGTATCCTCAGGTGCATCAAAGTGCAGCAAACACATGGAGTTGACTCCAGCAAAAACCTGGCTGGGATCTGACTGGTCCATGAGTTGCAAAAGTATCATGACATTGGGGGCCCATATAATAGCCCTAAAAACCCTAAACCCTTCATATGTAGCCTTATACCCTAAACCCTAAAATACAGGCTGTAAAAGTTGGAGGTTTCAAGGAGCGATGAGACAACCTTGAAATAAATGACAAACGAGAATAAGCTTTTAAAGATGACAGTGCCAAGATATGGGCCTTTGGGGCAAAATGGCATCGAGGGGTGTGAGAGCTGCGCACCGCTGGTGGCCTTGATGTTGGAGGCCCCGAGGAGCAGATACACAGCGTTGGTGGCGTATGGTAGGAGGCCCCTTTGGATGACGCAATCCACCGCCGTGAAGATCTGATCGTTGGTCAGACTGGTGCCCTGCAGAGAAGTACACATCAACACTTGAGGATTGATGGAAGCCTAAAACACTAGGAATAAATCCTAAAACCCTGCAATCTTAGACCTAAAAAACCCTAAAACCCTAGAAATAAACCTTAGAAATAAACACTAGAGATATTATGCAGAGTCCGCTGCTGTAGAGGCTCTGCATGAAACCCACACCCATTTACACTTGCGGCACTTGTGAAGCTTGGGAAAAATTGATGAATGGTCAAAGGATGTTGGGAGTCCATTTGCGGTTCTGCTAGGAAGGGTGCTTCATTACAGGTGACATGTTGCGAGGAGTAGCATGCATGCATTCTTCATTTCGACACCATCGACTCCAAGGGAGCCAAAAACATTCTGGGGAGGAAACGCAGACCTAGTCCACAAGGACTGGAAAACGAACAGCAACAGCAACAGCAACAGCAACAGCAACAGCAACAGCAACAGCAACAGCAACAGCAACAGCAACAGCAACAGCAACAGCAACAGAGGGGAAACAACATTACCTGGTAGCATGGCCCATTCTTCACAACAGCACGGCCGCCATACTTCACCTTGTTGGGCACCTTGCCGGCGTTGTCACTGTAGGTGCCCGCTGTACCAAACCTGGTAGCCAACAAATACGTCACTTTGATATAGACTGTAGCAAACAAGACTTCCACAAGAGTTTGCAGATTAACTTATCAGCAGCATGCTGCTGTCCACCATGCATGTAAAAATCGAATTGGGACTAGGGGTGATTAACTCGGAGTTAACTACCCCTAATGAGTGATTTAATTACCCCTAATTGGGACAGAGCAGGGGGTCCTGAATATGGTGGATAGTGAATATAGTGAATGTGAGTATTCATTACCCCGTGGACAGAGACCTCAAGGTGCTCAGAAGTAGGAGGGACGACTGTCCAGCACAATGAAATGAAGTGATATATTTAATGACCTGCTAAAACTTGTGCTGTTTCCAAGACTTATCCTGGGAAGCCTTTCAGAGCCGTTCATAGGCTATCAGGACCCTACTCTACCTAGTCTGACTGGCTTTGGTCTCTAAAGAGATGCACCAAGATTTGCCAGCTCTGCTCTGCCTCATATGTTGGTCAGGAGCAACATGGCTATGGGATGACTAGCTTTTATTATTACTGTTAAAGGTCGGCAAAGCCAAAGCCAAATGGCCATACGGCATACACACAGCGTGTCTGCAGCCACACCGTGGGGCCTACTGAAGTCATTGCGAGCTTTCTAAAGCACTGCAGTCTGTGTACAAGATTGAGTCACGCACCAAGGTTTGCCCCCGATGCTCTGCGCCATGTCGGTTATGACCTTCACTGTGGTCGGCCGGTTGGCGGTGCCGTTGGCATTCAGGTTGCCCCACCCTCCATACCAGACGTAGTAGATCTGCGCAAACATCATCATTCACAGCGTTTTCGCTATCTCTTCACCAGCCTAGCAGCCCCAACAACAAGCACCACACGGGCTGTTGTCTAGAAAAGCACTGGCCAGTGGTAGGGGTAATTAATAAATAACTATATATACAGTAGGGGTAATACTATATAATTATATATGTGTTCATTACCCCTAGCCAGTAGATACACCCCCGAAAGCGTTCCGGCAAGTTGACATGCAGGCTATGGTTTGTAACACCCTCTTGAGGAAGACGCATGCACCTTGCAGAAAAATTCTCAAGTCTGCGACAGAGAAAATGCGCATGTGCGCACATGTTGTCAACATGTGTCAAGTGTGGACTTAGGCACATCGAGTCGTGTGTCCCAAATCTCGAAGGACCCCATACACAAGTTCTCATCTGCAGCACTGTGAAATTTGCATGGAAGTAGAAGCGTAAGGGATTGGGAGATTGCTTACAACGAGGCCATTCTTGTTGTTCACAACCGGTCCGCCGAACCAGTCGATGCCATACCCGGTGACCACTGGCGCTTGCCCCTGCAACCATGCATGCAATGCTGCTTCACCATCACGAGCACCTCCATACATCTCAGTCAGTCAGTCAGTCAGTCAGTCAGTCAGTCAGTCAGTCGATTACACCTTTTGTAGCCACCTAGGGCTGATCAGATGTCTGGCTCTGATCGTCAGAGTCAGCACCCAGCATGACATCCATCATTCACAGAGAAAGTTGGACACACTCACAAGATCATCCTGCCAAAGAAATTGAACCATAGTCGAAACTGAATATAAGCCTGCATATCGGTGCTAGCCCTGCATCTGTGTTCAACCATTTTGAAACCCATGCTGGACCCACAACAGTGTGAATCCATGACATTTGATGCCATACCCGGTGGCAACTGGCGACTGTCCCTGTAGCCATGCATGCAGTTGCTGCAGGAACTTTTTCTCAAACACTCTGCTCTTCACCCCTTGATTAGGGGATTTTTTTGGGTGTAAAATCCTAAATCCACCATTGCACTCGGGAAGAAAAAATATTACTATGAAGGCCCCTTTATCCAGACCCCAAACCCTAACCCCTAAACTGCATTACCCCAACTTAAGTGTTTGAGAAGTGATTTCTGTCTGCAAGTGCTGCCACATCAGCACACGCAGATCAATCCTCATGCATTTCGACACAGAAACATGTGCCATGCAGAATTTCCCATTTTTTTGGGAAGGGAAAACAACCAGATATTTGACCCACGGCTTACTCTCCGCAGGTGTTGGAGTGCATTCCAAGAGACAACAGTACACATTTTAGAACGAGCACTGTACACAGTCGGCAGTGGGACTTACCGTGCCACTTGCGGGGGGCGTTACTGTGGTTTGACCATTTGCATTATAAGGCACGCTTATGCTGCTCTTGCCACTTGTACCGTTGTTCCCCGGGATGAGTATGTAAGGCGACTGCACAAACAACATGCACATCAGCACCCTTTTCTTAGGGATTACGGTTAATGCGCTTGTATTAAAAGTATACATTATAACGTTTTGTTACAGATATCTCTCATATGATAAACAAGCTGTCTATGCAGGCCAGACCAGGCAAGCATTCCCCGCCAACGCATATGCTTGCAGGCATTCCACTCCAACTGCATGTAAGAATGATCGCCTTTCATGCGAGTGTACATGAGGCAACCGCCATGAGAGGGTATGTGGGGGGATGTAGGGTTTAGGGTTTAGGGATTCACCTGGCCCTTCTTGTAGTCGTCCAGGGCGCGGACCCAGAAGCTGACATTGGAAACGTATCCCCCGGGGTTCAGATAATGGAAGGGGAAAACAGAGCCAGGGTTCCCGTAGTAGCTCTGCAATGCTTGCAACCGCTTATCCCAGCTGCAGTCGAAAATAATTGTCAAGAATGCCTGGCTTATGCAAATTTTTAAAGGTGGAATATTACTTGTAATGAAGCAAGAGAAGGGCCCAGTCGCTGGAAATCTTGCATGATGTGTCTATGAACGGATCATGCACAAGCCTTCTGTGATGCAAATGTCAGAAAGCAAAGTAATGCCATGCTGTGTTTCATGGATAGAAGCCCCGAGGGAAGTAGAGCTGGTCAAGGGGATTACCAGGGGTTGAAGGGCATGTACTTCATGCAACCCCGTAACCCCTGAATGCACCAGCCCTAAGGGAGGAAAGTCAAACAAAGCTCACCAGGGGTCGAAGGGCACGTTCTTCATGCAACCCCTTGACCCCCTAAACCCACCAGCCCTAAGGGAGGAAAGTCGAACAAAGCTCACCAGGGGTCGAAGGGCATGTACTCCTTGCCAGCCGCATACTCCAGCCCCGCCATGATCTCGCCCTTGGTCACATACCCGCTGCAGTTTGAGACAGTCGGCAGCGGCGGTGGCGGGGATGGCGGCAGATTGGCTGCTACCTTTGCTGGCGCCCCCAACTGACCACTCTCATCCGCCTGCACACAACATTGAGACATCTTCACTTGCATGAGCTCTACACCCTTAGCCATCAGCCCTAAATCCCCACAAGAAATACCCTATCCTGGAATGGGCCTCGTATACACTTGTGTTGGCTACCAGAAAATGTACTACATGGCATTATGATAGACACAGGCAGCTGGGGGCTGTGTAGGGCATGTTTGGGGGAGTCAGCCCACAACGGCCCCCATGCACCCTCTATTAACCCCTGTAAGTTCACTGCATTCTGACACACACAGGCAGTTGGGGGCTGTTGGGGCATGTTTGGGGGAGTCAGCCCCTAATAGCCCCCATGTTACTCTATCACAAGGGGGCTGTTGGGGCCTCATGAGCGCCGTTGGGGCCACATAGGGGCTAACCCCTGTTCCCATACATGGGCCCCATTGATTAAGCCCCTTGATTGTCCTACTGTATCTCTTGATCTTTAGCAACAGTTGGCCGTGAGTGTCTCCTCAGTGGGTGTCACCGGGAAGACCGGTATTTCTTACAAGGCAGGAATTGGGGTTGGGACAGTACTAGTCCTATATTACCCTTATATTACAGTAAACCCTAAATGTGAAAAACACAAAAAATAAATTAAAAATATATCTACAGGAGTGCACCTCTGCGTACTGGTGGTAGGCCATGTCTGAGGTGTCAGCCAGCTCAGCACCGGGGTACTTGCTGGCATCAATTCCGGACGAATCTCCCATGTCTGGCTTTCCTCCTGCGAAAAGCAAACACCATATGAGCCCCAAATCATTGCAGCATTTTTCAGGAGTCCTCCTGCGGGGGGTACGCTTTGTGCGAAAGGCTCCACCTGTCGTCTGGTCACACAGTTTTCTTGAATTATGCGCCATAGTCTGATGAAGTGTTGAGGGGCCTAATTCTTTATGGCAACAAGAAAAGTGGGCGCTTCGAAAAAGACATATCTGTGCTTGAAGCTTCATCTAGACCCCAACTTAGCAGACTATTCCTTTCCTAGGAAACTTTCTCTCCATGGTGTCATATCAGGCAACTCAGCAACAATAAACACCCATGAAGATTGCACTCAGGGGGTACTAAATACAATTTCACTGTTATACTTAGTACTCCTTGAAGAAAGCATTCCTGCAACAGCAACAGGGTTGGTGAGCAGAACACTACAGTAGAATCAAGCAAACATTTACCTGTGTATGATTTTGTGCGAATGGCTTCTCCGCTGATCTTGCCAGCGATGAAGACGTTTCCATAGGCTGCTTGTGCATTGGCCGCGCCGCTGCTAGGAAGGGTGTACACCCCCGCCAGACTCATCGGTTCCCCCTGTGCCGCCACAGCTGCAGCTCCCCCCGCTGTGGCCGCTGCGCCCCCCGCCGCCTGTCAAACATACGCAGCGCCTCAGCATAGCAGATGGCAGAATGTCTGTTTGCCCATATGACAGTGTCAGTGATGCATGCAGCTGTTCTTAAATTGCTCAGTGCACCCACTTTCTCATGCAAAATCAAAGCTCATACACTCATCACTCAGCCTCATACACTCTTGCACAGCTCCAAGATGTCCTCAAGTAAGCAGTGGATGTCAGCAAGTCCTCCTTGCTGGGCCAGCAAAAGCAGGGGAGATTCACCGGTGCTGTGCTCACTGTAGCCGCCATAGCCTGGCTGCCTATTGAGGCACCAGGCACCCACCAACTCCCTCCGGAAGCTACTTTGATGCCGGTCCCCCCGGCCTGCTGGTCAGCCACCTGTAGTGTGCGCATCTTTGCCCCCCGCTGGCGCACAGGCATGTATGAGATGGTCGCCCCTAGCCGGCTCCCATGTGTCGGGTGCTGCAGCAACACAAGAGTCCTTTCCATTGCATCTCTGTTGCATGTGCATCAGGATTTTCCCTGACCTGTCAGGGCATGCGTGCCTTCAGAGGTTGCTTTCGCCAGAGGTCTGCTCTGGCATACACTATCTTTCAAGTGCAGATGGGCAGCTGTTCTGTTGAGTGTACACACCTCTAAACAGAAGGTGCATGGGAGCGCTGCCAGCAGCAACAGCGCAGAGATTCCTGAAAGGATCTTGGATGAGACAGCATGCCTCATTACCGCTGCCTTGCAGACTTCTCCTGCTATGAGAGGCGTGCTGCAGACCACCTCGTCTGCCTGCACAAACAGCAATCTCTCACATTGGCCGCAGCTTCAGCATGAGACAACCATGAGAAGTTGACTGTTTCAGAACTAATGTAACCCTTTTGTCTTTTTCGGCGTCCGATTCTGGTCCTTCACGAAATATCTCGCACCTGTCGTTTGTAGATCAGAGTTTGCAAGAACGTGTCTTGTCTGGCAGCTGACCCCGCTGCTCCCGTCAAGATTATCACTCAAGTTAGTTGTGCGTCATGGACGCCAACAGATCTACAAATCAGTTCTTGTGCTGCAAGGCTTCAACACATCGTGATGTCTAGGGTACACTCCCGGATGCTTCGCTGTACGGCAAGCTGGCCACAGGATTTTTCCGTGCCGTGCTACATGCGCATAATTGCCGCGATTTAGAGCAAGACACCTGACTCTCCTGGGTCCTTTGCTCTCCGCTGAGGAGGGGTCCGTTCCGAAGCTTACTCAAACGATATGATCTCCTCCTCGTCCGTGTCACCAGCAAGCCCTCGTTCCTCGTTCCACGGCCCTGCACCTATAATCAGAGTTGATCACTTTTCTGACAGTACTCCAGCCTTTAGATTGAGAGATTGCCCATGTCTTGGGCGAATCGCGAAACGATCCAGGGGATTTGGGCGACATTGCTGTTGCTGCGAAACAATAGTATCCTCCCCTTGTAGGGCATCAAAAATAGGGCAAGCCTAAAAGGGAATGCATGTCCAGCAGCAGCCAATACCCATTTCTTTTGAAACTGCGTTCGCTTGTCGGATGAGAAGACAAGAAATCGTAGAAGAAGAGAATCAGCTCGTGTTGAGCTGCGCGGCAGAGAGCCAAAGATAGACAAGACCATACGAGGGCGTTTCCAAGGTTTGGCTCTTTTCTGACACAACTAGCCACCGCCTCCGCCCACATATTTGTGCTAAGGGCATAGTACATTGTCCAAGGTCATGCGATTGTGTTACACGATCACTTGAGCCTTTTTCAGGGCGTCAGCTCACCTACAGTGACAGTGATCGAAGAGGATCTCCTGTCTGGAGACAAAATTCAAGATCGCCACGGCAACCTTGTTCGCGGATATTTTGCTTTGAGCAGCTGCAGTGCACCTCTAGAAGATGTTCGAGGTGGCTTTGACTGTTTTGGTTGGGAATGTTCCTGGTTTGAGGTCTGCGTTCCCTCAATTTATCACTGTTCCCCTCTGAACGACCAACTGTCGTGAAATACCTGGATGATAAACACCGATTACTGAAAGTGAGCACATGAAGGAAGCAGACTGAGCTTGCTGGTGTGAGGACTCAAGATTGTAGTACTTGGCTAGTTGTGGCCTGCACCTTGCCACTTTTCCCCTTGACATATATCTGCAAATATGTTCCCCTTGACATGCAACCATTGACACACATATAAAAAGTTGACCACTAACGCACAATAAACATGACGCACGGATCGAGAGGGTATCGTGCTGGCCAGCTTCCATGCCATCAGGGTGTGCATGCAATCAGTCAGGGCAGCCAAGACATAATGGAGATATCAGGAAGCGCTCTGTTTTCTGCACGCAGGATGGTGGCACCTCCAATAACATCCAAGTACCTGGGCCTGGAGCAGGCCGCTTGCTCTGGGGATCTGGAGCAGCTGAAGGTCTTCAGCTTCAAGTACATCTGCTGCATGCCTCCTGGCCGCCAGAAGCAGCTCTGTGCGATGGCGGCCGGCACCGGCAATGTTGCCTGCCTCAAGTGAGTCCCACACCCTCGGCCTCACTGTGAATGTTTGGATGTGCTGCTGGGTGCTGACCCTGATGATCAGAGTCAGACATCTGATCAGCCCTAGGTGGTTGGAAAAGATGTAAATTGACTGACTGACTGACTGCGCTGTGTGAGCTTGCAAAGGAGAAATGATCACCTCAGAGCCTGGCATGAGCCATGCACCGACCTTCTTGGCCATGTGCTTCTCATCCTTGTCAAGAGGCGTCTCTGAAAATGCCATGCGCATTAGTCAGCTCTGTCAGTAATATTCTAGGACCAGGTCTGCATCAATCAGGCACCAGTACTATCCTTTTTGAGTACTCAGAGTACTTGAGATCCCATGCCAGGGTACAGTCAACTGTGAGTCTTTTTTGTCTTGCTCACCTGACTGCATGTTTGTCTTTCTCTCCGCAGGTACATGCATGACAGTGGCGCCCAGTGGGATGAGATGGTGCCCATGTCGGCCGCTGGTACTGGAGCGATCGAATGCATGGAGTACGCCCTGGGGAAGGTGGGTGATGTCAGCACTTACCTCATGCCCTCACCATAACCTGAGCGTCTGCTCAGCCCTTCAATGCTTTGCTTGAGCAGAAGCTTGAGGAGAGATGTCAAGCTGTGCATGTTCAACATCAAGCATTTGATCTCTGAGAATGGGAACCGAAGTGTGTGCGCTGATTTTGGAGGCAGTGTTGCGCTGCCTTTTGGCAGAAGACTTCACAGATTCATTCTCCATGTGTTTGATGGAGATGCACATTAATGCATGCATCATGAATGCATCATCATGTTGTTGATGATGACAATGAAGAACCTTTTCCCAGTTCTTCAACTCAGTTTTTTAATCTTTACCATTCTCCATGTGTGGCGGAGGGACACAAGTTGTGGGCGCATGCACAGGGGTGCCCGTTTGACATCCGCGTGTGCATCTATGCTGCGGAGGCCGGACAGCTGGCGGCACTGCGCTATGCTGTGGAGACGGCCGGCCAGACGGTCAACACTGCGGTGCTGTACGCTGCCGCTGCCAAAGACAACCTGGCGTGCCTCACCTACATGGTCGAAAACCTGGTGCGTTTGTCTTGGATTGCCTGCATCTTGACATGTGCTTCTTGTCACTCACAGCCTGATGCTTCACGCATGTCTCACAAAGCGGAACATGCTACTGCTACAGGCATTGCGCTCCTGCTGCGAAGAAGTATTATACGAGCAGGAATGATGGGACAGAAACCAAACCGCCTGTAAATCAATGTTCACAGGGTGTCAAGGTGGAGCCCATCATTGCCGGCGTTGCCTGCTCCCGCGGCGCCCTGTCATGTCTGCAGTGCGTTCCCTGACCTCCTCCTTAGGGAGACCCGGTTCATAACATCAGCGCTGTTCATTTCCACACAGCTTTTCACCTTGCCAGTGCGCATTCAAGTCTTCAGAGCTTTCATGCTGCACTGCGTGCATACGGTAGTGTAGGCCGCCTACCAGAATCTAAAACACCCATGATGCGCAGCTGGGAGGTCGTTGCTGAGCAGTCCTGCTCCCTGATTTTTAGCCAGTTTGTGCAATGTGGCCAGCATAGAAGAAGAAAGCGATTACATAATTCCAGCATCTAGGGCTGATTTGATGTCCTGTCATCTCCCACATCAGCATACCCTTTACATTGCTTGCTGTGCTTGCCTTGCGATCAATTTGGCGCATCCCTGTCAGGCTTCAGGAAGAGCAGAGTTTCTTACGAGGATTGCAGGTAGGGCTGAGAGCTAGTTATCGGCCAGTGCCCGATCCATTATGGATGCCCGTGGCCCACCCCAAAAATGAAGGCGTCCACAATCGGTCGGGCATCGGCCGCAAAGTATCTCTCTGCCTTACATGTCATCTTCCAGTGAAAGCCGCTCTTCCTAAGGGGATATGCAACTTTGATTGTGAGACATAGGAGCATCAACAGTTGAGTCTCGTGGTGCCCCGCATGCAACACAAGGAGGAAACCGGTATGCTTACTTGTTTAGGTTGGCATGCTGATGAAAGGAGGGGCAATCAATATATAACATAATCAATATATTAATCACCCCTAGATGAAAGCTGTTGTTATGTGAGATGGTGCTGCCGATTATGCAGCCGGCATCAGAAGGCACCTGTTCTCTTTTGATGATCTCCCTTTTTCTCTATATTATTTTTATCCTATTTTTTGGGTTTCTGGATCAGGGTTTTATATAGGGTCTAGGGTTTCTCTATCATTCGGTGCAGGTTCCTGGTGGAGCGTGGGGTTCGACTGCGCGCCAACGACATCACATACACCCTGACAGCGGCCCCGGAGGGCGGCCGCGACACTCCGAGCATCCGCTCCAAGGCGATCGCCATGATCTATGCCCTCAACCTCGGCGTCAAGCTCAACCACAGGCACTGGAACAGCGCCGTTGGGTGCGCCCTGTTCACACCACGTTCTCACTGTGCAGCCTTGATTCCAGGGCGAGAAGTATCAGCAAATGTTGGCTTCAAGTTGGAGGCATGCATGCTGTCGACACCCCTTGTCAAAGCACCTTATTCAGAATAAACAAGCTATACAGATGCATGAAACGATGGGCAAGAGAAGCCACTGAAATGTCACATGCGGGAAGTCTGCAATGCCAATACAAGCCTCCTAGTGTGGCGCTCGAACCTCCTTTTTGGGACCTGAGTCTGGATGCAGGCATCACTTTGCAGACATACCGTAGTAATTACTTTGGCACAGATTCATGGTGGATGGATGAAGGGAACTGTTGATCTCCACTCATGCATAAATCCCCATGTGGCAGGTTTAGATCACGTGCTCAAGCTGTCTTCTGCCCTCGAGTCTTGGTCTCACCATTCGGAGGTCCCTCCACCTCAGAAGATACGAATCCGAAAACTATAATTTAGCTGCATTTATATGCTTTAGGGCAATTTTTAGGGTTTATAGTTTAGTTTGTATTTATGATTAACATTAAACGCTAAGTCGTTAAAAATACTACTTGGGTGGCATGTGCAGGGCGAGCGCGCAGAGGCTGCTGGACGACCGCCGCAAAGCGTTCTACATGTGCCTCGGCTACGCCAAGGTGCTGTCGGCCGCGGCGGCCCACAAGGGAGCGATCGGCATCGGCAACCTGCGCATCGGTTTTCCCCCTTTCTTGCCCAATAATTTGACGCATCGGCATTGCATCTTGACACTCCTTACCGACCCTAAAATTGCATGTATATGTCAGGAAGTCTGGCCACTAACGGGTTCCAATCTCTTCACTTGCACGGTTACTGTAGTACCTTCTAATACACCGTAGTACGGTAGCCACTGTGAAGGATGTGGGCGATGGCCACAGTGAAAAAAATTTCAATGGGGTGCACCCAGTCACTGCAGCAGTATGCTGGGCCACACAGCATATGTATAACACAGCACATATATATACACTACACGACAATACAGTACAATATATGTAAAATTCAACAGCGAATTGTAGGGTGCATCACGTTGGTTTAGTCCGAACGCAGGATGAACAGCGAATTTTTCAATGTGGACTTCTTTGTGTTCAGCCAAGACCCCAGAGGCAGCCGGCATCCGCGTGCCGCTGTTATTTACTACATTTAGGGTTTTATCATTTATTTTTTTATTCTATTTTTAAGGTATATGACTTCAGGGTAAGTCTAAACCCTAGATGTATATAGCAAGCCCGAAGGTGGCCGCACGCCCGGCCCCGAAGGTGTTATCACTGCATTCAGGGTTTATTATTTTGTATTTTCTTAGGGTATATGGTTTAAGGGTAAGACTGAACCCTAAACCCCTGAATGAATACAGGAAGCCCGAAGGTGGCCGCAAAATCGTCTAAAGAGGCGGCGGCTGCTGCGGCGCAAGCGGACGCTGTTTGGATGCGCGAGTGCTTCGCAGTGCACGTGCCCATGGCCCGCATGCCCAAGGACGTCGCCGAAATCATCGCCAGGTGAAATCCATTTCAACGCGCATATCATCAATCACACATAGTTTTATCCCCCCTAGAAGTGACACCATGTTTTGAAATTTCAAAGTTCAGGTGTTTCTGTACACTCGCACTGTCCTTCCGCCTCTGACGTCCTTGGGCGTTCTCTCTGTCGTGCTCACCCGCACAAGACACTCATTAAAGGCAATTCCGAAACGGTGCTCACATGGAAGTGTGGCCCTTGAAATGCAGCGAGTGCCCTGAAAAATAATGCCAAAAACCTGACTGGGCACGTTTCACTGCGCAGCTTTGCTCACCTGCGTGGTGCCGCGAGGTGTGAATCATCTCCAGAGATTGGGAAACGTGCAGTTTGATGTCTACCCGAGAAAGGCAGCCAAAAAATGGATAGCAGTTCATTGCCTCCTATAAGTGAAGCATCGAAAGGTGACGTGAGATGTGCAGTTTGTTGTCCACCCGAGGAAGGCAGCAAGGATGGATATCCTTGCTATCAATAGCAGTTCATTGCCTCTTATAAGTGAAGCTCGAAAGGAAATGGGAGCAGCTCTGGGGAAGGCCAAATGAGAAGGTGGGGATGAGTTTGGGGGAGCTTCTTTTGAGCGGGGAGAGAGAAGGAAGAAAGAGAGGGAAGAAATTATAACTAGAATGTGTTTGGTGATCTGATTGTAGCCGCACCATGTGTGACTGAACGTGCCTGTTAAAAGAGGGAGGAAAGAAAGAAAGAAGAGAGGGAGAAAATTATCAGAATGTGTCACAGGTGATTTGATTGTAGCCGCACCATGTGTTACTGAGCGTGCCTGTGAAAAGTCTCCTTGTTTTGGTTGAAAGTCTCCTGAAAAAAGAGGGTGGATGTTTCATGTGCACCATCTGGGGCGTACCAGTTTTGTGTTTCTGCAAGATTGAAGTTGCACCAGTGCTTGCCAGGGACAGCAATTAACCCTCCGGGAAGTTATACAAGGGTCACAACACAAGTGCCTTTTTGTTTGTGCGACCCTTATGCATCTGACCGAACCTTCTCAGGAACAGAGGGAATAGCAATGTTTCACATTTGACTTGAAGAACGCCCAATTTCGAGGTACAAATCGAACAAGGAAGGGGAATATGATAGAAACCCTGTGCCACACACATGCGTTTTCCTTTCCTAGTGCTTGTATGTGTTTCCAGCGACTGTGCCAGACAATTTGTCATTGCTATGGTCTGGGAAGTGAATACTTTCTCAGACGCTTGGTATATGTTTTTTGAGAAGCCCAGCACATTACACGAACCTTTGCTAGTTCTACTTGCCAGGCACATTGAGCAGGGAAAGCAAGGGACATGAAATCAGTGACTAGAAAAGCAAGCATGGTCTTAAGCAATAAGCTCAGCCTCATGAGCACTGTCCAAAACTTCTACGTATGACTGCTCACCAAAAAGAGAAGCACCACGGAGACGCATTGCTCCAACACAGGAGGCTGATGACTGCAATAATGGCGAAATAAAAACTTGCAGGCGACTGGCTGCGCATATATTACATCCACTTTATTCTATCCAGTCCGAGAGCATCCTGAGCCAATGGTCCATGATTTTGTCTGCAAGCTTGGCTCAAGGCTCAGCCCTTGAACTCGCCGTCAAAGCCCACAAAGCCGGCGACCTTGAAGATCGGGTAGTAGTTCTTCCTCTCGATCTTGGATCCCCAGTTCCACGCGGATGTCAGGCGGCCATCAATGCAGCTGCCCGCATCAAACTGCACCGGCAAAAAGAAAAAAGTCAAATGAGCAACCGCACAAAGGTTCTCCACTTCAGCGCTTTTCAGTCAGCACCAGGATGTTAAGAACTCCCCAGCATGTGGCAGGCACATCAGGCCGAGAAAATTGCATTCGGCTCCCACTTAACACACGATCACAGTTCGCACATTTGTCCAAACCGACTAGTCAGCACGTTGTTCGCTCGTTTTTCAAATGGCTGTGATGTCGCTTAATTTAGGGTTAGGGTAAATATTTTTTAATCAGCCCTTAACCCTAAAATAACCCTGAAAACAAATTAAAAATGAAAATGCCCACTGCATCCCATAGGCTGCTCAAAGGTGGGCAAGGAAAGCGCAGTCTTCTGTATCAAGAATGGGCTCTCGCTCAGGCCCAACAGAACATGCACAATGGCAGGATGGCAGCCGGGGGAGCGTGCAAGGCAGGACTGCATCACAAAAAGGGGATCGGCAAGGGTGACTCACAAAATTGTCGGCGCCACTGCCGTCAAAGGCGTGGCGGAAGAAATCCAGCGCAATCGCTTTCCTGCACAGACCGCCAACCACTGGTCAGGCCAGCCCCAATCTTTGCAGGAGCCCCTCCTTTCACCAGGCATGTCCTTGTACAGAAAGCCAACATAGCACATGATGGTTGACAAAAGTTCTCCAGCACATGCAGAAGAAAATTGCAGGTCGACCAAATCTTATGGCTCCAAACGGGTGAGGACTGATAAACGCTGCACAGCACATCCACGCATGCTGGAGCAAAGTGAGCCGGTGTGTGCAAGATCAAGTCTGCCAGAAAGATCCTCGGGGATGATATGCAGCCAAAACAGGCGGGCAGGGCGGCATACCGGCAGCCTTCCAGGGAGCCGAAGACGGAGGTGACATAGTCGCGCAGGTGGGGGTCCTTGCAGTGCTGCGGCAGCGAGTCCAGCACGAGCACCACCGGATTCAGGATTCGCGGCACCTGCATATCAGCCGCCACATCAGCCAAGTCTTCTCAGCCGACCAGACCATGCAGTGCTTGAAGCAAGCCGGTGAAAGGACAAGTTTCACTCATGGGCCAGATGGTGTGGTGCAGTCTTGTCTATCCCTGAACATGCAATAGCCGCCACATCAATCGAGTCCTCTCAGCCGACCAAACCATTTGGTGCTTGTAGCACACCGGTGAAAGACTCTTCAAGTCTTGTCAAGGAATCCAGCTTTCTTGCAGCTTGTAGCAAACACCTGCTCATGAGCCTGCAGGACATCTGACCATGAGGACAACATGAAGGCCGCGCCAAAAACAGGGGAAGATTTGTGGCTTATCCAGCTGTGCATCTGGGTGTGCTTGCCGATGAACATGAGGACAACACTGAGGTCGGGCCAAAGTCAAGTGCAGAGCAGATGCAAGAGGGGATTTGTGGTTCCAGGGCGGGCACCTGTGTGTACTTGTCGATGAACATGAGGGCGTTTGGCACGTTGTGGTCGCCCAGGTGGATGACACTGCTGCCGACCCACTGCCCGAGGCGCTGCTGGCACCGCCACAGGATGGCATGCATCGCCTTGCTCACGCTCGGCGCTTGCTGCACCCTGTTCAGGCCCTGCAGAGGAATGACAACCCCGTGAGTCACCCGCCGCAATGGACAGACCCTTTTGTCAGTCGCCCCACACGACTCTGACAAGTCTCCACCACGGTGCAACCTCTGCGGCCCATTCTTCACCGCTATGCCGTCCTCGCAGAAAGCATGACAGAGAAAAGGCCTGGCAGATAAAAACCCTTCAGTGAAGGAATGTAAAGAGAGAAAAACACGTGTTGAATCGCTCTTATCTCTCCCTCCATGCTGAAACAGACTCCTCAACACGTACATACTGCTGAGCTGCTTGCTGCTGCACAAAGCCAAGACTACGTCCAAATGCCAACTCCCTTTCCTTGACAAGTAAACTGCTGACCATGCAAGAGAAAATTGGCACCATATGATGCCGAAGCTTGCGCAGGCATCAAGGGAAACGAGCACATTCTGTCCATCAGGGCATCACACACTGCAACCGACGGCAAGAGCACCTGCCATCCATTCTTCCGGTATTTATTTTGTTTTACATTAATCTTTATATTTAGACTAAACCCTAAATATATAGGCCAAATCACTGAGGCTGCAAAGTACAAGTGGGTCACACAGAGGGCGAGTGTCTTGCCTGGCCCGTGTTGACGAGGCGGTAGCTGTTGCTCTCGCGCAGCAAGTCGTTCTCCGCTAGGCACCACAGCTTGAACATCTGCATGCAAGCAAACCTTGTCGGCACAATTGTAGTGGTTGAGCAGGACTCAGCGAAGGGGCAACGAGTACATATACAGAATGGCTAATGGCTCTAATGGAAGGTGCACGTGCATGCAACACATCACCGATTTTCATGCATAGAATGTAGCCCAAAATACACCTGCCGCAAGTCCTTTGCCATCTCACACAAAATAGCAGCTGTCTAATTGCTGTTAGTAACGAAGGCTGCGAAGCATGTTGCTGCACCTCTGTGCAGCTAAATCTCATTATCTTGAGCAGGAAGCAAGTAGCAGGAACATGGTCCCCACAGAACTGTAGCTCACATGCGTGCTATCAGAAAGTCCTTCCCGGCCTCTGGAACTCCCAGAGGCAAAAGGCAGTAGGAAAATATGCAGAGTTCACATGGCTAGCCTCATGGGGATGCAGGGTGACACCCAGGGTATGACCTCCTGGCCTCAAATACGGAACAAAAGAAAGAGCTACAGAACAAAGAGCTACAAAACAAAGAGCAGAAGAGCCGCACATGTCATGGCTAATCTCGCGCCAGAGCGTGAGGCTCTGCAGAAGGCGAAAAGCAAGAAACCCGCACACGTCATGGTTCATCTCGCGCCAGACTGTGAGGCTCTGCAAAAGGCAAAATGTAGAAGAGCCGCACATGTCATGGCTAGTCTCGCGCCAGAGCATGAGGCTCTGCAGAAGGCGAAAAGCAAGAGAGCCGCACACCTCGTGGCTGATCTCGCGCCAGAGCGTGAGGCTCTGCAGGACGTAGTGGTACTGCCGCTCGTGGCTGTGAGTCAGCCGAGCGCCGCCCAAGCCGCCGCTGATGGCGAGGCTGGCGCCCGGCTCGGCCGCGTCGGGGCGGAAGAAATGGCGCAGGTAGCCGATCATGCGGTCCACCGGGTCGCGGTTGAACAGCAGGTAGGAGTTGTTGTCGCTGATGCTGTATATGCAGCGCAGAATGTCCTCCTGCATGTCGGACAGATGCTATTATTATATCATTATTAAACGCTTTCCC
Source organism: Coccomyxa sp. Obi (assembly GCA_020887355.1). Taxonomy (NCBI): domain Eukaryota; kingdom Viridiplantae; phylum Chlorophyta; class Trebouxiophyceae; family Coccomyxaceae; genus Coccomyxa; species Coccomyxa sp. Obi. Next base: position 3,215,910 of record AP024990.1, on the reverse strand, counting down.
AGCCAAAGAAGGCTAGGTGCGTTTCAGCAGCACTGCAATAGAGGTTTGCCATGATATCCTATCACCGGACAGATGCATTTGCCAATTCTAGTGAACATTTGATTGTTCAGATGTACATGGGCATGAAGGGCCGACTGAACATATGAATATGGTCTGGAACATTCGGTGGGGTGCTTGTGGCTTGTGGGAATGGGAACAAGCACCTGCGCCCGAGGCAAGGACAACAGTATTCTGAAACAATGTGGCTTTTCAAATCAACCCAAGATCACGAGCGGGGAGTCTGATAACCTGAGCCTCTGCCGCAGAGCTTCACATCAGTGTACCCATGTTTGCAAGAACCGCTTGTGCTCCACCTAGTAGAAGAGTCTTACTGAAACATGCTGGACACGTGCACATCTAGATGGCACATGACAAAAAAGAAATGCATGTCACGGGCATGGCACAGGGCGAGTCCAATCCACAGGACCAGCAAGGCTGAATCCTTTGCTCTCCACCCCACCAGCCACCACTCTGCATTGCATAACATTGCCTTATATTCTTGGTGTTATAAACCCCTATATACCCCCTGAACCCTAAATATAAGCGAAGATAAGCTGAGACCGACCTCGGGCAGCTGCGCGGAGCGGTGGCGGCGCACAAGGGCCTCGCGCGCGCGCTCCTTCTGCTTTATGTCACGCTGCACGTCGGCACGCGGCCGGTCGCCGGCCACGATCTCGCCGGTCGCCTTCTCCATCATGGGGTCGGCCAGCAGCGCGAGCCCGGCGCGCTCGGCTAGCAGGCCGTGCACCGTGCGCAGCGGCCGCACGCAGCGGAACTCCAGCAGCTCCTGCAGGTCGCGGTCCGAGCTGCGGGGCAAGACCACAACACAATCAGCCATCCTTCACTTCAGTCTTGATCCAACACATGATGAATGGGCGCCCACATCAGAAGGTGTCACAGGCGCTCCCCAACAAACATCACGGTCTATTCGGTGCTGGAAAGCTATCCAGACACGACCGTTGCATGGATGTGCTTGTTGATATTGTTATTATTATTAGTAATATTATTATTACATTTTAGAGACCCTTGGGAGCCACCTGAGGCTCATTGGTCTTTTGGCAGCTTTCTGCTACCCCACATCATTTCATCGTATTTTGTTGGAGCAAGCGGTGTGGCCTATACATACCTGTCCATGAGCATGTAGATGAGCTTGCCATACTCCGACCTCATGCGATCCGGATTCATGATCTTGAACCGGCGGCCCACCTCAAACACGTTCTGCGCGGCAGGCACACACATTCAAATCAAACCCACAATGACAGGTTTGCATGCGGCCTGACCGGCCAGACATGCATCATTCAATCAATCACAGACGGGTGCCATGAAAAGAGATGAGCACTCTGATTATAGATTGTACCAGTGCAACAGTGCAGAAGCGAGTGTCTCCCATCTTGCAGAACTGATAGTGAACCACAGAGACTGCTGGAAAAAAAAATGAAACTCCCCCATACGACCGAATGCTAAAATTCTGGCGGTGTGTTGCTCATTGCTGGGTCAGCAGCCAATAACAGAATTGCGGTCACAGCGCCACGTCAGTAATAGAACCTTCGGGGAGGTTCGGCGAATCTGCGATTTTTTGTTCTTCGCCCAAAGCTAGAATTTTTGGCATCTCCTTGTTAGGCCAGAAAGACTCTCACCTGGAACCACTCTGCATTGTCTGCAAAGTTTCGGTTGACCACAAGCGCCTGCCCCTTCTTGTAGTCTTGTGCAACTACTAGCCCGCTCAGGATTGCGCAGATGTCCTTCACTTGCACATGCACCCGCTGCGTTTTGTTTCGCCAGCTTAAAATGTCCACCTGCAAACAATTGAAGACCGCTCATAGTCTGTCTTGATCACTGTAGGCCAGAGGACCGAGGCACAAGTGCATGTTAAAACCGAGGATTTTGTGCAGAGAGTACATTGAGGTTTATGTCAGCAAGCTCTACCCGCACACCAGGCAACGCCTAACTTGATACAAGCTGGCTTTGGCAACTCCTCATCAGTCGTGAACAACCCCTAGACACGAGTGCAACCTCACACCCTGAAACAACCCTGTGCAGCATGCACCTTGTCGGTGTAGGAGGACACAGAGAGGGCGGCCTCAAGAAGGTGCAGCAGCCGCCGCTCGTCGGCCGACAGCCGCAGCGGGATGAATCGCGAGCGCTCAAGGAAGCCATTCGCGCTCGGGCCGGCCGCCCCATCGGCGTCGTCCGCGTCGGAGTCGGCGTCGGCCCCGCCGTGGCTGACCGCGCCGCGGCCGTTCGCCGCATGCGATTGCGACGGCTGCTCATCGACCCCTCCCGTCAGCTGCAGCGCATGAATACAGCTTCAGCGAAAGCCAGAGGCGAAAGAGACCTGGATTTTGCGGCCCACGCAGCACCATTTGCCGCATGCAATGGCGATCGCTGCTCATCGGCCCCTCCTGTCAGCTGCAGCGCATGAACAAAGCTTCATTCGCAAGCGAAAGTCAGAGGTGAAAGACATCTGAATTTTGCAGCCCACGCAGGACAATTTGCCGCATGCGATGGCGGCGGCAGCTGCTCATCGGCCCCACCCATCAGTTCCAGTACAATTATTAAACATAGATTTTCGTTATATTTTAAAGACCCTTGGGAGCCACCTGAGGCTCATTGGACTTTTGGGAGTCTTTTGCTACCCTACATTATCTCACACTATCTCGCTCTTTTCATAGCAAGCTAAGATCAGAGGCGAAAGAAACCTGAAGTCTGCAGTGCACGCAGGACCTGGTTTTATAATGCCACATGGTCTGACGCCGCCTGTCAGCAGTGCCACATGGGCAGCACTGCACTTCCATGCAAACAATGAAGGGGATAGCCCAGCCACAAGGCACCAAAGCTGTTGTGCAGCAGGATACCCAAGAGGCTCTCCCAGCAGTATCTGTCAGCGGAGATCATCTGGGCTGTCTATATAGACAACCACCACCAGGGGCCACAGCTGCACTCCTCGCAAGGAAACATGTCTTCAACTGTGGTCTTGGAGTATCAACACTTCTAGCGCTGCTTAGCTATCGGGACTTTATCGGGAGCTAAAAAGGGTTCACGAGTTCTTTTCTGCCCCACCTCTGAGTCATCCTCCGACTCCCTCATGCGCTTCATTTCCACATCACTGTCCGCTGTCTGCAGGTCCGCCTGTGCAGGCAGTGCCATATGCCATCAGTTCTCCTAATAATCATAGGATTATTAATTATTAACAAATTAACCATAATGAAGTAATTAATCAATTGGACACCAAAACCTATAGTCACAGCGTACTCTTCATCCACGATTATGCTGACGAAAATTTCAAGTCAATGCAAATGGCTTTTGTGTTTCCTTGCACCTGGCTAAATGAACGCTTTGTGCGCTCTGCGTCCGCCTTCTGCTGTGCTGCAAAGGCGCGCGCCTCGGTGACAGCTTCCTCTAGCTTCTCCTTCAGTGCCTGGATGAAAGACTAAGAAAACATTGGCAAGAACACACTCACACCGGGAAATGCACAGCACACAAATTTTCTGCCCCAATGAGCTGGGTGAAATGTAAACAAAAGGTGAGTGCCCGATCTGTAGGCAACAATGCCACTGGCCAAGGACCCCGGGAAACAAATTGTGGCTTCTCGCCTGCACTTGCGCCCCGAGGTCGTTGAGATTGCTCCCGGCCTCGCCATCCTGCTGCAAGGCTGATGCAAGCTTAGCATGCACAGCCTGGACCTGCCCAAGCAGATGCCCTGCCTCTCCCTCCCTCTGCAGTGCATACTCTGCAATCTGCTCCTGGGCAACTGCAAGGCGTCTTGTCGCATTTTCTGCCTCAGCCTCCGCTTTTAATCGCGCCTGGTGCTCCTCTGCAACAGCAGGCAGAGGGGAGGGTCAGCACATCCACGCAACTCACTAAGCGTCCAACAAGGCTGTACCACCAAGCATCCACACAGTTTCGGAACACTATAGAGCGTGGAAATAGTATTTCTTCACTAACAAGTATTCATTCTGAAAGTACAGCGCATTGCTGTTCAACTGCACAAAGGGCACTCCTGTAAGCGAGTTACATCCTAAGTCAAAGTTGCGAGGGGGCCAAGTCATTGATTGCAGCACGATTGGTTCTTCGCTGTGAAAGAAGAAGTGGGAACAATGGAATATGTGGAGCTGCAGCACATACCGTAAAAGTCATCCTCTGTCTTATGGTCGCCCTCAGTTCGCATAGGAGTTCCACCGTTATCGGCGGGGGCATCCGATTCTTCCGCATCCAAAACAGAAAAGAGAGCGTCTGATCCAGACGCCATCTCAGCCGGCGTCTGCGAAATGCAATGCGAGATAGTGCGATAGAGACCGTTCAAGAGACCACTTCCGCCGCTACTTTGCATAGAAAGTGGTCAAGGTCAGCCTCAGGCGATTTCGTTGCAAGAACAACCAGTGCACAGTATGTTCATCCGCATGCATCTCATAGAGGGCCTTTATTTCGTCCCATACATGCACTTGCGCTCTTGGCCGCTGGTTCTATGTCTCAAGCGTATCCGAACAATCAGCTACGCCTCCACTTCCGAAACCGGTGCAAAACGGAAATGACTTCGAACACTGCCCACACTGCCCACTGTGCTGAAATTGCTTTGATCGTGATAACTTTGCATTTGATCGCGAAGGAATTATGCAAGATTAGAGTCCCGTCAACAATACCAGCGTCGTCAAGGCACGAAGAGAACTGTTGTGACGTCGTGTCGGACCTTGATAGAAAAAGATCATGAATGTCATCTTGATGTGCTTTCGTAGCAAATTTAAGCTATATCGAGTCAAAGTAAGGGCCTGAGGGTAAACACGATTCCGCAATGAAATTCTTGAGCTCAGAGCCTTCAAGTAACTTCATCGGAGGGATGTCAATCGTGATGATTGCACAAGGAATCATGACATTTCTGCTGCTGACGGTTGGAAAGTTGTATGCCGGCTATGGGAGGTGCATACTTTCTGCCTCGGAACATCCTTCTCAAAGCTGTTGGCTGACTTGTTCCACTCATTGACCTCATTCTCGCGATCAATTAATTCGACCCTGCATGCAATCGCAGATACTCTCACAAGACAACGAGGTTTTACCTGAACGCGAAGATTGCATGGATGGTATGTCGCTCGCCGTGCAGTCACAGAAGTTTCTCACCACGCCATAACATGCACTTGCACCCCAGACCTGAAATGTCCTGCTGTCCATAATGACATGCTTACATATCTGTAGGTGTGTGAGTGCCTGTGCATCGCTTGTGCAAGGATGATGCACAAGTATCACTTGCCAGCACTGGAAAATAGTAATTGTCTCTGCAGAGTTATGTCCTCCAGCTTCTTGCCCAAGGCAAGATGCTCCATCAGTGCAAGTGTGCCACAACAAGATATCTAATGCACACGGTTGCTGCAGACGCAGGAGATGTGGTCGGCTATAATACCTGCAGCTGCATTGCTCCATGCACTGCAGCGGGGGCAGCAACTGTCTCCAGTTCAGGTGCGCAAACCTCCATGAAGACATTGTACAGCGTTTCTCAAAGCTCTAAAAGTCTGAGCAGATATCATCTGAGGCTCCAACACTCTGATTATTTAAGAGATGGCAGCCAGCTGATGGCCCCTGCTCTGCCATTAGAGATCTCCTGTGTTTCAAGATTTCTTCATGTTCCCAATCTTTCATTCGCATCGAGGTCTGGCACGATCTTCATTCGAGTGCTTAGAGGAAGGGATGTGCTCAAATCAGGCGCTGCTCTTTGCCATGTTCCTGATGCACTACACGTGGCGCAGCTTCGCGTACCCCTGGATGCAGAGGGGCGGTAAACCGATGCCGGTCTATATCTGGCTCATGGCCTCCGCCTTCTGCATGTTCAATGGCTACTTGCAGGTGCTCACACCACATGGCCTTGTGCTCTTGATGTCCCTGCCTCTAGCTTGCCCTGTCAACAAAAGCAAAAGCAACTGTCGAGCATGTCTTGTCCAGCCGTGTCTGTCCTGTCATTTTGAACCACTGCCTGGTGGAAGCCTGTCTCTATTTTTGTTTGCTGTGAGCAACCTGCAGTAGGGAGTCAGCTAATTCTAATAGATGCAGACAAATCAATACAAAGACAAAAACCATCTGTTCCTGGTATGCTATCCGACCGGATCCGGAACATTCCTGCTTGTTCCTCGCTCTTGAGACCCCATGTCCTTTCCCACAGCATAAGTCTGTCTCCGGTTTAGACTGATGTGGTGCCATTCATCAGGGGCATGGCATCCTGCAGAAAGGAGCTGAGGGCAGCAACCAACGGATAGGCATGCGCCATGCGCTGGGATTATCCACGTGGGCGGCTGGGTGGGCTGTCAACCTGCACTCGGACCACATTCTCAGGAACCTGCGCCAGCCTGGCGAGTCAGGTGTGCCGGCCAGACTGCTCTTTTTGAGAAGCGCAGTCAGACCGTTAGCCTGTAGTTGCGGGAGCTGTGAGTTCAACATCCTGCCTTAAATGCAGTTGCAATGAGCTTGCAAGACGTCCAAGTTTTGCTTGAGGCAGACAACAGTGAGTAAGGGAGTGGAGGACCAATTCAGTGGGAATTCTAATCTTTGGTCATGCCTGCTATTCCCACTCCAGCACTGGATCTGCCAAGTCCTGTAACAGAGAGGGGCCGATTGCAGATTTGCTTTCTGAGCTTCTGTTTACAAGCAGGTATGCTGTTGTTTTGCAGGGTACAGGATCCCGAGGGGGGGCGCATTTGAGTGGGTGTCCGGGGCAAACTACTTGGGGGAGATAGTAGAGTGGGCCGGCTTCGCTGCAGCTGCCGGGTCACTGCCGGCGGCTGCGTTCGCATTTTTCACCCTATGCAACATTGGGCCCAGGGCATGGCACCACCACCAATGGTACAAGAAGCAATTCGACGACTACCCTCGCAACAGAAGGGCTCTCATTCCTTTCGTCTTGTGACAGCACTGATTGGCTGGCCGTAATGATCCTTGTGCTTTCGGGGCAACATGTCTGGGCTATTTGGGTGTCATGGTTTCTGGCCAAGTATCACAAAGATAATTCACTGTACAGACATTTCGCTACTTGGCATCAGAGGCTTGTGCATAACATCAGAAGCCCGTGCATAACAAAGGCGGGCCCACAAAATAAAGGATGTATTTTGTGCAATGCTAAGCTGAGCAGCCTTGTTTAAAAGAGAAAAAAGTGGGTTGTGTTGGCCATTGCCGGATTTGAACCGACGACTTCACCGTCTCAAGGTGCTTGCATGGAGGGAATGCAAGCTGCATAAGCCAGATGGCATCTTTGAGAGCGAAATGGCCTTATTGTTGTCATGGGTTGTGTTGTCTTATATTATGTAGGACTCTAAAGTGAAAACAAGGGACCACATGAATAGGTCTGCATTCCTAAAGACGGGAATATTCGAAGGATGGTCCCCAGTAGATGAGAGTGCTATCCTACTGCCGCTTCTCTGAGTGGCATAGTGTTGGACTACTCTGCGAAACAAGCGCGAAAGTGGCGTTCACAGTCGCCGACCCTGTCTGACACTGCCAACTGGTATTGAAACAAACACTCAAAGGAGGTACCTTTGGATCAAGGACGTCTTCTCGGTGAAGAAGGTTTGCTTTGTACAGCTCACGACAGCGAGGAAAAAGTTGCGCAGTCCGGTGGAGAAGCTACAGGAAGCCGGGACTTCGTTCAACAAAACAACTTCATCTTGCTTTGGAAGATAGCTTGCACTCTTAAAACACTGCAATCGAGCACAGAATGGTGTGCAGCATAGCCACAGATAACGGTCATGCAGAACACTTCCACGTGTGCACGCTAGACACTCCCATTTCGTCCATCTTGCTAAGTTGTCGGACTCCTGTCGAGTCTGCCTCTGCGTCTGCAACAGTGACGGGTCGCATCTTCACCTGTATATGGGGATAAATTTTGCTGATACAGTTGGTACCAGCCACCGCTGGCGTCGGAGGTTGTAGACATCTAGCTGCGACATCTTCATGGGGCTGCATGAAAGTGGGATCTGGGTAGTTCTGCGGCGCTGTGATAGGATTTGTATGGTAAACGAAGCATTTTGGACAATCTAAAGTCATCAGTGTAATTGAATTTTGTGATGTGCAGATGTCGAAACTGGTCACCCCACACCCACCGAAGGATGGGGCTCTCAGGGACTGGCTGAAGTAGGTGTTTGAAGAGTCAGGGACATGCAAAGCAGAGAATCGAGATGTGACCTAAAACCTGTGTCAACATCACACCTTGTCAAGACACAACGTGCTATAAAGCAGGTGGCCGGTGTGCCATTCACCACATTTATATTGGACTGTTCATGTTGATCAACTTGCACAGGCTGTTGTTGATCACGCCATTGAAAGTGTGGGGGCGAGAGCAGGTGGGCAGTGTCACGACATGGCTCTGTCAGCAAGGTAAAATGTCTAGGGGTAATTAAGAAAGTTGTAATTAAGTTGTTTCTTAACTACCCCTAAAAGTGTCAACATGTCATGTGCTGTCCTGGCAAGCGCCTTTCGCTCTATCGTGGTGCCAATGCCGCGGCCATGCATGCGCGCATCTGCAGCCCCATCTCTGCTGCAGACAGCTGAAAAAAAAGATGGGATGTGTTGTTTCTCAGCCCCCTCTTGCCCAAGCAAATCACATCAGGGTGCTAGTTCCACAGAGGCCAATCTTTCTCTAACTCCAGTTGATGGGGTGTTCTACATTCATTTCCCTGGTCTTGCAAGAGTCCCCACTTGGGGTGAAAAGAAGGCCACATTTTCTCCATGATTCAACATCAGAAGTCCCCTTTGCTCCTGTCGCTCATCCTGCTACAGTCTCCTTCTGGTTGCTGGTAAACCAACTGTGTTCTGCTCATGACTCACTGTTAGTTGCTACTTCAAGTCCTCTACCCCACTGCAGGAGAACAACTTGCAGAACTTTCATCATGAATGCGCATTGAACGTTGTCAGGCTGAGATGGGAGCATTCTGGCCCCACAGTGAGGGGCGCGCTGCCACAAGCCGGGCCATATGTGGTGTCGCCAGAGTAACAGGCTGTCAGCTGGTAGCTTCCCGGCGCCAGCTCAGCATCAGGCTCAGAAACGCTGCTTCCTTTGAGCGCGTCTGCAGCGGAGTTCAAGGGGCCTGAGAAGTGCAGATCGAAGGTCGCCGCGCCAGCGACAACTGGCTCCTGCATGAAATCAAGAGAAGCAGTAAAACAATCAAGGCTGTGCGAGCGCCGGAAAGGGGAAGGGCTGCCTCAGCACGCCAGGGATTACAGCTAGAAATCACACAAATCCTGCCGGCTGCATGCGTGCAAGGCAGCATAGGAAATCAGTGTCGTGCACTCATCTATAACTCCTAGTCAGTCATTCTATTACACCTTCTCCAGCAACCCAGGGCTGATGTCTGACTCTGATCGTCAGATATCATCAGAGTCTCTAGTAACATAACATTTGAGTTTGCAAATCAACGGCTCCTGGGCCAGACTAACTAGTCGATACATGATTGCAGTTGCGTCAACAAATTGGATTGCTTTGACCAACGCATCTTGTCTGTGCATGTTTGCATGGCATCCAGCTCTGCAGACGATATGTGGACATGCATTGAACAATACAGTACAAACTTCCACGTCGACGCAAACTCCTGCGTATTTTTATATTTCATTTTATATTATATTTAGGGTTTAGGGCTTTTATTTAGGGTATTTAATTAGGGTTGAGGGTTCCCATTCCTGCTTCCTGCACTCCTGCTTCCCATTCCGAGAGGGACCAAAAACAATCACAGAGAGCGCCCGGGACATCTTTCCATTGCAAAAATCAATGCCCTGTCCGGTCTGTGAAGACTGTGCAGCAGATGTAGTGCGCTCAGTGAAGAGGTGTCACGCACCGTGCCTAGGAGTGAGCTGTTCAGATTTGCTCCGAGGGACGCAGAACTGCCGCCTGAGATTCCCAGCGTCACTGTTCCGGTCGGGGCAGTCGATCCATTGGCGCCAGATACCCATGCAATTGCCTGGGCGCAGTTACTGTTGAAATTTAGGAACATACAAGGAAGTGGCTATTCCATGCGAGGCTGCCCAACGGCATTCATCCTACCATCCCTTTGTGTCCTCTCGGAATCTACCAGGCTTGGTCTCATCAGGTTCTGCAGTCTTGGGCTGCAGAGAATATAGCAAATCTGATGCCACTTAAGTGCAACCTTGCATTGCTAAGGGGATGAGCAAAACCATGTGCAAAAATTTTGAGGGCGCAACAACAACAACAACAACAACAACAACAACAACAACAACAACAACAACAACAACAACAACAACAACAACAACACCAACACCACCAACAACAACGACGACGACGACAACGGGGAACATGCAGAGCCATTTGGGAGGATGGCAGCCGCACCGTGAGAGGCTTCAAGCAGGAGGGGAATAGGAGCGACGAGCTAGACAGCACAAGATTCACAGTGGCAGCAGCTCCCAGCACAACATTGACCTGTATCGTGACAGGCGCTGCCACGGGCGTCCCTCCTCCGCTGCTGGAAAACACAACTGCAGGGCAGCAACAATCCCCTTGCCATGTTCTCACGGGTTGGCGTAAAAACACTTGGAACCGCTGGGGTTCGACCCATTTCACACGTCTCAAGTTCCTCGAGCTCATTCTGGGATACTTCACATTTGGATATTCTTTTTTAGCTTCACAATAGGCAAAGCAGAGGTTATCTGAGCCCAGCTAGAAGCAGCCTCGGCATAACTTAGGGGAAGACGTTGAAAGAATGTGAGGCACTGCAAAGCTGGTAGTAAGCGTGCATCCACAGCAGAGCAGCCCCCGCTCAATATTGTGCACTGCCAAACACTGTGTTACACAAAAGTGACTTTTGGAAGCATGTTACAGCAGAACTACTTCTCACAGCCGCGGTGGCAGCATAGAAACAAGTGGGCACACCGGCAATGGTGTGGGCGCCAGGTGTGCTGGGAGCGGTTATGGTGACCGAGAAGAGTGACTGGCCGCCATCGCCTGAGGGAACTACCGTGGCTGTCGCCACAGGAACGCCGTCGACCTGCACAGCAATGACTCATCAGACTGAACCCTCAACCATAACCCTCAAAATATAGGTGATGGATCCTCAGACCGAGAGGAGTGACCGGCCGCCGCCTGAGGGGACCACCGGGGCCGTCGCCACAGGAACGCCGTCGACCTGCACATTAGTGACTCATCTGACTGAACCCTAAACCTCGGAACATAACCCCCATAATGTAGGCTACGGACTGAAATAATGAGCTATGCACGAGTGTTGGCATGCGCAGGACGGAACTCATTGAGACACCCTCAGTAGAATTGCTTCTACAATTATCCGGACACGGGCCCTCTTGTGGACATACCCATTAGTACACCCTCAGGCAAAGTGTGTGGGCCTCGTTGAGTCCAACACACTGTGTGACACCTCATAACAGTCAATGGCTTGGCAGACTGTCATGAGGTCAGAGTGCAAAGGAGGGAGCATGAAGCACTCACAAACACAGTGACATTGCCGGTTGGTGCGGGCCCGCTGGAAGCCACCGCGTCTCCAAAGATGGTCAGCGGCTGACCGGCCAGCGGCGGGTTGGGAGTGAAATCCACTGTCAACGTCACCTGCGGATTGAATGGCCTGTAATTAAAGCACGAATTGCTGCCATGTGTGATTGAGTCTGTGCAAGTCCCGGCCCAGGATTGGGACCCTCCAAAGGAACATCCCTGCTGTTATTGTCAATGCCGCTGGAAACTTTTAATTCTCATCAATGTCTTGCCGGCTGGATGCAAAGACATGCCTGCCAACAGTTGCAGTAGTGTTTGTGATGCAGTGTGGATACAGCCGGTATAACGGCTATTGGCAGCAAATCATCAAGTTGTGCTGACAAATTATTTGCTACTTTTGTTACTGGTTTGTGTATGACGTTTTTTGGTGCAACCCTGAACACGATTTAAGATTCAACCCTGAACCCTTGATATGCGTCACCTTGACATTGCCAGTGGTCGGGGGAGGGGTGGTTGTAGTAGTAGTAGTCGGGGTCGGGGTCGTCGAGGGAATGGCAGGGGTGGATGAAGGCAGCGCAGGGGTTGTCGTGGGAATAGCAGGGGTGGTTGAAGGCGGCGCAGGGGTTGTCGAGGGAACGGCAGGAGTGGATGAAGGCACTGCAGTGGTCGTCAAAAGGATTTGTGTTGTTGCTCCGGGGGTTGTCGAGGGAGCTCGTGGGGATGATGTCGGCGGTGCCTGTGTAGTCGTCTGCAAGCAAAACTTTCAAATCTTCAATTTTCTTATCAAAGATTTGAAGCATTGATGGAAACTTTCACCAGCTTCGCCACCAAAATCTTGATATGTCCATGCAGGTGTGCTGCATGTTGTTTGGCCGATTACCTGCCCCTAAACCTGGCATACTTGCCAGGCTCTGCGGCCAAGGTCTGGACACCTCATGCTTTTAATGATTCCGGCACTCCCAATGACATGACAATGATGAAGAAGCTTTGCTGTCAGCTTGAAAATCCTGTTCTGCAACCTGGAAGAAAGAAGACCCATATCCCTTCCCCTTCGCATGGAAGCAGCCGTGCGTCTGGAGAGGAAGTCTACAGAGTTGCTAGCCAAGCACTGCCCTCTAGCGCGAATCCCCCCTAAACCCTGAAACGACCCTTTGCAACAGAGCCTGCAAAATTAAGATCATGCACCCTTCTGTAACCCCTGGAACGTAAGCCCCTCAGGGATCGATGAGCGAGTGCAGGTGGGGGATTACTGGTCTTGTTGTTGGTGGCTGCGAAGTGGGTGCCGCACTGGTTGAAGCAGGCGCCTGTGTGGTGGGCGCAGGCGTGGTACTCTGCAAGCACCACAGCAAGAAAGATTGGCACATCAGCTCCCTCTTGACATAGGAGACAACGTTTCAAACCATGCAATTTAAGCAGTCCTTATTGTAGACCATGTAATCCTCAACCATCTGGATTATGTACCTCCAGTCTACAGTTCTATAGTCTTGAAAATCAATCTGTAAGGCCCATGGCGTACCGGGGTGGCACTAGTGGCGGGGGCCTCGGTAGTGAGGGGAGGCGTGCTGCTTGGGGATGTGGTACTGGTGGCTGGCAGTGTGGACCCAGGTTCCGGATCTGCAGAAACCAGTCTTTTCTCATGAGTCCACAGGACAATGGTCATTGCGTGACATCGTGCATCTTGCAAATGTACAGCAGACGAGTCCATCTCATCTCATCAGTCAATGAGACAGTGTCCACCACAGTGGCACCGAGCGCTGGCTTGTTGGGCTAGTTCTAGGCACTGGAACTTTAAGCCCGCATAAGAGAGCATTTCTGCATCGCTTCAGAGATTCCTCAAGCGCTTGTGACATGGTGAAAGTGCACGCCAACCATGAAACTGCACTTCATTCCTTCCCACACATGCATCTTCAACTCAAGCATAAAAAGACAGGCAAAGTCCAAGCTTCATGAAAACAGCACAGAAGAAGGCCATACCTAAACTGAATGTCCCGGACACGCTGTCTTGACCCGACATTGTCAAGACGATGGTGTACAGTTGTGGATAGTTCTCAACCAAGAAGATGCTAAAGGAGAAGGCTGTGGCGCCTGCAGTGTAGTACTCGTACAGGCAGCCTGTCTGCGTACTGTCGGCTGGATCCGATGTGTATATGTACACTTGGGTCTCGGTGGCTGTCTCCAGTGTAATGGAGACCAAGAATACGCCTTGTCCCGGGGATGTTGTAATCGCAGCAACGGGGTACGATGTGTCATAGTAGGTGGCCGAGCATGTGGGCTGCAGCCCATCGCCATTGTAGTCTGGAAAGAAATCATAAAAGAAGGGAGAGTAGAAAGTGGTGAACGTTATGTTGTCTTGACACGCTGCAAAACGAATGCCTGCATCACAGTATTCTTTGAGTGAGTGGTCTCAGTTTTGGCATGGCATCCCGGCTGGAAAGTGTACGTTAATGTTGTGGCAAGTCAGCAGGTATCTTTGGTTTACGGCCACAGGCACGTGCTTGTGCATGTGGGCACTTTACTTGTCTATGCAGTGAGGTGGCAGACCTAGGTGAAAGCACCACAGGCACAAGAGCAGCATACCTAGTGATACCAGTGCAATAACTGATAGAATCCTTGATGCGCTGCTCTTCATGCGAGAGAGGAAATTGCTCTGGCCTTCAATGACCTGCGCAAGGTTAAAGCCTTCAGACAGGCAAGGTTTCACCTGTGCAGAATGTGGCATTGTCAGCCTGCCGAACTACTCTCTGCAACACAAGCATTCACTGGATACTTTGTTTAAGAAGGGCAGATGCACAGGTTGGTGACCTGTGAGGAAATTTTTATAAGGAAAGATAAGCTATGCGTACCCTATAAGTGTTTTGTCTTACTCTGCCTATCAGAAGCGCAGGCCTCACACGCAGGCATCTTGAAGTATAGTGCGTCACGAAACGTACTGCAAGCCATCCCTTGACAGGTAGAGGCTGAAAAAGCGATGTGAAGGTAAATATAACATCCTGGCAGTATCCTACTACCCGTTGTTGGGCAGTCGCGCGGGAATACTTACTTCCTCTGCAAGTCTTCTAGGCCTCTCATAAATAATTCAGAGGCTGCATCACATCTGCGCCATATTAAATGGTGTCAGTATAAGATTCTCTGGAGTTTGAAATCACCAAGATGCACAAGGTTTCACACACAATTGTTAGTGTGCAAATTGGGATGAGGCACAACATAGGAGAGCGATTCTACATCGGCAGAACGGCGTAATACCTGTGATACTGATTGCTGGCCTACATGTAGTTGAACGCCTCTATATGAAAGCAGAATTGGAAAACGACTTCCCCAACTTACTTGCGCGAGTTCTGCCCCAAACATCCGCTTTCGTTGTGGCTCAAATAACAGGCACCCCAGTTCTATCCCACAGCTCCCCCGATCATATTGCGCCCTCAGCACAGCCTTAGTATGTCGGCTACAGCTATTGAAGAGTGTCAAATAAGTCTTTCTCCAAGAATGTCATTCCGAGGTAAAAGTGCTTGTTACAGGGGATGAGTCATGCTGGATGTCGTAACAAGGATAGTTACTGGCGGTAAGCGGCGGCCGCCCCTTGAGTCAAAGCGATTGACCAGGGTCCGTGACCTTTTACGGAGATTGACCCTGACGTCATCCATGAAATGGTTTAGATCACGAAACAAGAAAGAATTTGTCAACAATGAAAGTAGGGGCCTCAATCCAAGCTTGTGAGAGGGTAATGTTGCTTTGACCCTGGATGCAGAGACGTGTCGTACGAGAAGCACAGGGTGTTGCAACACCGGGCTCAGGGGTTCAAAACACAGAATCCAGGCAATAAGTAGCGCGGCTTTCCCGTCGCCGCTCACAGCGGCGGCCGAAGCCGCCGACTTCCCGGCAGCTGGCGCCTCGGCCGTCCGCGCGGCCTCAGCATTGCCTTACACGCAACCGGAGTCATGGCGCTGAAGAGGATGCAGAACAAGTGACAAACAAGCTTGGCCTGTTATTCTTTGCACAAATAAGCAAGCAATGGAAAAGAATGCACCTTTGAAATGGCCATCTGCGCCTCAAGTCGATTTGTCAGCTTGAGCAGTTGGCAAGAGCCTCATACAGTGCCAAAACTCGAGAGATATATAGTCGATACAAGGACAACTGCAATGTCAAATCACCATCAAGCATGCTGAAAGCAATAACAAAAACCGTACAGATCTCAACGGTTGCCCTATCTCCAACTAGAGAAGCTTTCTGCTAGAGGTTTAATTGCCGCAGGGTCTTACATGCATGGGAATGCATCAGCTGGGTTCCATTTTGGAGCCAAGAACAGGGCAAGACCAGTGCTTCACTGGCGCGCCAAAGCTTGCTAGCTGCTCAAAGGAGCCTGGGAAGTCAACCCGACACAACTACTTTTCACTGTTAATAGTGCAATCATCACCCAAGGCTTGATCATGCGACATCTAGGTGCACTCGAAGTTCTGTTTCGGCAGCCGTTTGGATGGTAGGAGCACTCCAACAGTACTGCCTTATTTTCCAAACATCCTTGCGCCAGAAGTATTTGTTTCCTCTATCTGCCAAAAAATAGAGGAAACAAATACTGTGCAACTTCATTGCAGCAGACAGTCGGGTGGCAGCTAGGTTCAAATTCAGAACCATGGCTGGAAACGTGTGGCAAACAGGGGAATGTTTTCAGCATTATGAACCAGGGGTTTTCTCATGATCCGAACTGTTACCCACACATGGCTCAATATGACCTGGGCTACCATTGCCTATGCGGCTTGCTTCCATCTCGCTGAGATGCCATTCACTTCTGGGTGAGACTCGGATGTTGCATGTGCACCATGTGTGCTCAATTGAAGGTAAGCAGCCACCTGTGCTCTCCAATACATGTGGATGGATAAAATTTCAGGGTCTACTAGACCTAGGCTAGGTTCTGGGGTGATGTGGCTGCCACGTCAGGCAGTCAGGCTGACTAAGGGGCACGTAATCCCCCACATCCAGGCTGGTGCTGCCAGATGCCGTGCCATAGAACATGTCGCCAGAATAGGCGGCTGTCAGCTGGTAGCTGCCCGGCAGCAGCATGGCGCCAACCGTCTTCTGACCGCCTTTGAGCGCCTGTGCTGCAGTTGCTCTCTTGCCCAGGGATCTCAGGTTGAATGTGGCGGTGCCTCCGCTGATAGGCGCCTGTGTGCACAGAAACATCTGGCAGCTGAGCTTCCCAAACCTTCCCACTCAATTGGAATATATTCTTGAGATCAAATACCACAGAATGCAGTGTCACTCCACCCTGCACACCATTGGCCGGAACAGACAGCAGGATGCTAGCCTTGAGATTTGACATGGCATTGCTGCATGACACATTACATGAGTGCTCTGTCACCTCTCGTCTTCATTTTGCTGATCCTGTGATAGCATCTGTGGGACGCCAAAGATGAAATCCAGCAAGCCAAGAGTGAGAGCAGGGGTGTTTTGCGCACCACAGCAAGGGTGACATTGAGGGACGCTGCGCCGATGTGGAGGGAGTTGGCGCCGATGATGACAAGGGTGACTGCACCGCTGGGCGGCGCCGTGCCATTGTTGCCGGCCACTGATGCGACCACCATCACAGGGCTTGAGCAGGAGGGGAAATGCAGGGCCGGGGTCGACACGGCAACGGCCACATGTGCCACCTCTTGCACGTCCTTTGTTATTGTCACAGGTGCCGCAACAGGAGTTGATCCCCCGCTGCTGCCTGAAGAGCCACTGAAGACGACTGCAGCATCACAAAGGAGACGAGCTGACGCCCTTTCAGAACGCCTCAAAAGGGGCAATGCTGAAGCTGCAACAAGCAGCCATAAGATCAATGCAGTGCAGCAACACACAGGCTGCCATTTTGCAGGTTTGACAAGTGTGCAGATCCACAAGCTGTGCCCGGACCCCATCATGGCAGAAGACAAACATCAGCCCACAGCATGGCCCTTCTGCTGCTGTAGCAGCAGCTGCCATGAGAGGCCTTAATTCAATGCAGTGCAGCAACACACAGCCTGCAATCCTTACAGGTTTGACAGGTGTGTAGATGCTTAGCTACAGGAATTGAAAATCACAATTCCTGTAGCTTCAGGGTTGCCCCCATTGTATTATTGTCAGCGGCAGCAAGAATAGAGACCATACTTTTGTACATCTGCTGCAACTCAGGCACGGCGCAGTTGGGGTCACTGCACGCGTTTGTAGAGACCACTATGGATGATGTTGTGTTGATGCAGGAAGCGCCAGCTGAAGATGCAGGAAAGGCTATGCTGTTGTACCTGCAACAAAAAAAATGCAATTAGAGTGTTGGTGCAGGGATGCTGCAGATGTCGGAGTGGTCTTATGGTGTTTACTTTAGTTGTTGAGGACAGTGCAGGCATGTACTCAAATGTCAAGCTGCGAAGCAGGTGGACGTGCAGACACAGCACACTTTCCTGAATAATTTACTGCAGCTCACCAGAGCAGGCCCGTTGAATCATAAAACATACTGCCACACAAGTTATACGCCAAAGGATCTATTGCTTGCACTGCCTGCGGAGGTGTCACATAAGTACCCATTAGCACCTCCCAAATCTGAAAACAACTGATAATAAGTCAGTGGTGATTAACAATGCCGTATCCAGAGTTACGAGTGCCACCGGACGAAGTCCATATCTCACGATGTGTTAACACCTCCCGCCATCCCTCAGCAGCATCAGGGAGACAAGAGTTTGCACCGCAAGCCCGCTCCATAACAGACTCCACAGGAGGTATTTGGGCCAAAATACCACCCTAAGGATGATATAATTTGTTCATCTGCGTCCGAAAGCCATGCACTCGCTGACCCGCACCAAGGGTCGCTCGTCCTTGAGGCGGCAAGAGAAGTTGTCAGTTAATAGGCTGTATCAAGATTACGACCAATCTGCCTACAAATAAGGTCTGGGCAATCACTACATATGATTCTGCTATGATCGCGAAACGCCTAATTGTAGCGGCTATCTTCTGCTATCCGCTTCACGTCAATCCTCCCAGTAGAACGTTTCCTTTATCAGGTGAGTTCAAAAATGGCTGTACAGAGTTTCCAATCCTTTTATATTAGCTCTTCACTACCTGAAATGCACTACCCTTCGTTTGCAGAAGCTGGATCTTACATGACACATAGAAGACGTCATCATAGATCTCACAGAGGATCTCATCAGCGGAGATCTCAGGCTTGTGCCAGATGCAGAGATCTTCAGCTGAGTGCTGCTGCTGTAGTTGACCAAACACAGTGACAGGTCGAGCCAACGTGGCAATAAGAGATGCAGCTAAGTGTTGCTGCAAGTCAGAACTTTTCTGGATGACCACAAACGTTGGCATGCATTACAAGGATTTCAGACTTATGAAAGGTGTGGTCCAGCCAAATGTCTGTATACCAGGATGAGGGCAGGGAGCATAATAAAATCCAATCTTAAGTCTGTAACATCCCCTCAGGAGGAAAACACAAAAACACACACATCACTTTTCCTCTGCGAGGAGCGGCTCTATGAGGAGCCAAAGATCCAACTTCACTTAAGTTTTCAAGATTGTGGCAGTAATGACAGTGTCATTGCTGAGCACTCCTACCTCGACTATGAAAATCCGCTGCTGTATACAAACGATAAAAATTGGCCTTCGCCACCTCTATCATCATAATGACTGCACCCACTGAGCACTCGCTGCTGACATTGTCAAATTATCTTGACGTGCAGGTTTACTTCCATATGACATGATACTTGATTATAAATGGCAAAGCTCAACTGTGTGAAGCTAGCAACGTATTCAAGATAATGTGTCAAGAGGCGTTGGTCCAAGGCCGCTATTCGGCAGATAAGCAGGCGAGCCTGATCATGATATCACAGGAGTTCAAAACTTGATTTAGAATGCGGGTTTGCCTGCAAGTCCCAAGCTTAACCATGCCAAGTTCAAGTTTTCTATCCTAACAGGGCAGCGGTGGTCGCAACGGCTTGGTAGCGGCAAAAAGAGCAAGAACTCCTCCCGGAGGCCCACCAAAAAACCATGGCCCTGCTTGCTCCTCAGAGGAGCTCAGGAAAGATGGGAAAATGCTCTTTCAGCATCAGAGATTGCTTTGTCTGATGTCATCATGATCATAAGCACTTATGCTCGGGCACATGCGGTGGAGGGGACACATAAATGCCTCCATCACCGCCAGGTGCACTGCAAAGTAGCAGGGTCTGGATGAAATTGCCTGCTTTGCCAAGCAGGAAACAGTCCTTTGGCCACAGTGAAAAAAACACCACTTTTCCTCTCCATAAGGCAGCTAAACCATGGCACTACACAATGAAAAAAAAACCAACCGGGTGAGCATGACCGGGGCCTTGCAGCACAGGCACTGCAAGTCTGCGCCCTGAATTGATCAGTGTGAACTGCGGTGCATGCTCAGAAATCAAAATTGCTGTAGCTTGTGCAGAGCTCTACAGCTAGATGTTGCCGGTTGATTGTTGTGCAGTCCCCTTCTTGAAGACTGCCCTGTGAGGCAGTCAACCAACTAGGGGTAATTAAATACTAACTGTTAGTATTTAATTACCCCTACTACCAACCAGGGGACATGTGCCGGTTTAGAAATTAAGGGGCCAGATCTGGCTCCGCTTCTGGAGGCTGTAGAGCCTCCAGAAGCGTGAAACCAAAGAACATCTTCAGGAATTCTAGGTGCTGTCATTCTGCGCCTTTTAGGCTGCAGATTATTGGATGCAGAAGTTTGTTGCAGCTAGTGACTGCCTGGGCCCGATTGGGCGATGAAAAGGAGAAAAAAGTCATGGCTGCCAAGTCAGGCTGAGTACGGGACATGTGGCGCCCACGACTAATGTGGCACTCCCTCTGGCTGGAAGGTAGGTGCCGTCGCCAGAATAGGTCGCAGCAACCTGGTAGCTGCCCGGCAGCAGCTTGGCGCCAGCTGTCATGTCCGCCAGCTTGGCGCCAGCTGTTGCGCCAGACTTTGTGCCAACCAATACCTCCGCGGCAGCTGTGATGGGGCTGGTGATGAAATCAAATGTGGTTGCTCCTGAGGTGATGTTTGCCTGCGAGTATTGCATTCATTATTTTCTTATATTGCCAATGATACTGTGCAATGGTTTGTTCTGAAGGCCGCCGGTCCTAACCAGTCAGGCCTGGAAGAGCCTACATGCTGTGGCTGCTGGCGCCGATAGGTGACATGCAAAAATGTAACAAAGCAGAACAGCTTCAGAAAGGAAAGGCACACGATGGTTTCTGAAGGTCAGCTCGTGCAAGGCCTTGGAATGCATGCCGTCACCTGAGCGATTTCGTAAACACCCACCCACAATTTGCAAGACCCACTCGCTGTCTAGATTGAGAGATCCACAGGAGCAAGAAAATGTAGTACTGTGATAATCACACCATGGTAACAGATGAGGGTAGTGGAATGAGGGCAGAGAATAATGAGGGCAGTGGAAAAGCGCACCGAGGCAAGGGTGACGTTGAGGGGTGCTGCTCCGACGTGAGGGGAGCTGGCACCGATGATGGAGAGGGTGATTGAGCCGGTGGCTGGCGTTGTGTTGTTGGTGCCGGCCACCGCTGCCACCACTGTGAGCGGGGCTTTGCAGAAGGGGAATTGCACGTATGAGTTCGAGACTGTCACATCCACGTGTGAGGCCTCTGGAATCACGACTGTCACTGTGACAGGCGCCACGACAGGCGTTATTCCACCTGCGATGCTGCCGCTGGATGGCACAAAGACCGCTGCATGGCACACAAAGCCTCCATGCTCAAAGTCCTTCCATGCACTATGTCGCTGTGCTGTGTCCCTGAGCAGTGCCTCACAACCTTGCAAGCTTGTGAAAGTGATGGTGTTCGCCGCACAGCCGTCAAGGCACGTAGTGAGTTGGCATTGCGATAAGACATCATGCAATGCAAGCTGCTGCCGCTGGTCGACACGATTGTTTAAAGACCTGCCACAACATCACGGTGGGAGCGGTGCATACCGATGATGGTGTGCACCCCGGGGGTGCTGGGAGCAATGATGGTGACCGAGAACACTGAAGTGGACGACTGCTGCAGCAGCCGCCGTCGACCGCCACCGCCCTCAGGGACGGGAACTACCGGGGCCGTTGCAACAGGAACGCCGTCAACCTGTAGAGACAGCGGTTTTGAGTTCTTAAAGAGGGCTCACAATTCAGATGCATAGGTAATATGAGGATCCGCGGCAGTCGCAGCCAGCACTGTTTGTTTGAGGAACCACTGCGGCCTTTGCCGCAGGAACACCGTAGACCTAGTGCCACAGCAATGCACGCATGAGCACTTGGCGAGAGTCCTCGCTGTAGAGCCTAAGGAACCGCAACTTGACCAAGACCAAAGATCACTGACGCTTCTTGTGGGCTGATCGGGTGCCCCGCTTGAAAAAACTGCACGATGTGCCATCTTGTAAAAATGCACTCACACCCTCCTGAGCACGTGCTCCTAGAGACATGTCCATTCCCGGGATGTAGCACTTGCGCCTGCACGCCCACTATGCATGCAGTCTTTCAAAAATGGCACATGAGGCAAGGCCAAGGCTCACAAAGACGGTGACATTGCCGGTTGGTGCTGGCCCGCTGGAAGCCACCGCGTCTCCAAAGATGGTCAGCGGCTGTGCGGGCACCGCTGGGTTGGGGACATAATCCATTGTCATGTCGACCTGTTCACACATGTGCACGTTGAGTCATCCTCTCATAATGTGCTTCCAGCTCATGGCGTGTGCTGATTCTGCTGTGTTGGTGCTTGCTACTTGCATGTGCATGTTCTGATGCATGTACTCGGCAGTATCATACTTTGACTTGCTGGCAAGTGTGCAGCAAAGTTCTAAAGAGTCCAGCTGATGCGATACCGTGATATTGCCGGTGGTAGGTGGCACAGTTGTGGAGGGCAGTGGGATTGAAGTAGCCACAGCCGGGGTCGTCGACGGATTTGCAGGGGTGGATGACGGCTGCACAGGAGTCGTTGAGGGACTCGCAGGGGTGGTTGAGGGACTCACAGGCGTGGATGATGGCTGCACAAAAAATGTCAAAGTTCTCTCGGACATTGATTTTAAAATATTGGTGGTTGTGCCGGAATAGATGGGGCATTGGTTATTGGAGGGGGACTTACGATAGTTGTGGCGGGCATTGTTGTTGGCGCTTCTGTGGTGGTTGGAGGATTTGAAGTGGTCTGCTCGGGGGTCGTTGAGGGGGCGCCAGTGGTTGGCGGGGGAGTTGCGGTGGTTGCTTCGGGTGTGGTTGAAGGCTCTGCGGTGGTGGTCGGGGGAGATGACATTGTTGTCTCAGGGGTTGTGGAGGGAGCTGCAGAGGTTGACGGGGTGATTGTGGTGGTTGGAGGCGCTGATGTGGTGGGTTCGGGCGTGGTGGTCTGCGCATAGGCACACAACCTGTCAAGCAGGCTTGAATCTGTCCCTCGGTTTGTAGCAGATATCCGCCCACATGATCAGGGCATGGGTTTCCTCTTCAGCCAACATGCTAGCTGTTCCAGGTGGTTGCACCATTCAATACCCACATTAGGTGATGAAGCACTGGCCCCAATGATAAAGGAAAGTTACTGCAGCATCACATGCTTAACATGGGCTGGCTGTGGGCAAGGCAGAGGGAAAAGGTGCGTTCAGGGGGTCCCAGCTCAACTATCAGTCCATTTCAGAGACACTCTCGAGCCCAAGACATGCATGGGTCAGCAGCACACCCCGCAGGTGCCAGTGACGGTGTATGACACATTCGCGCTGGAGTACATCAGCGCATTCGTTGAGGTTGTTCCGATATAGGTGGCAATCAGGTCGAAGGTTCCTCCTTCGCAGCCGACAAGGGTTGTGTCTCCGCATCCTGTCGCCGTTGCGGTGCCGTCCGCGTTGGCTGCGCACCACCACACCACATGTCAGCTGCTGACCTCATCATGACAAATGGCCAAAGTGTGAACCCTGATGCTGGCCAAGAGGAAATATTACCTGGTGTTGCACTCGACTGCTTGACTATTGTGCCAGCCCTCACAGGAATGTGAGAACTGGTGCTGCGCTGCAATCTCAGCACCAGATGCCAGTGAGAGGGTTTAGTGAGAGGGCTTACAAGAGACTGTCGCAGTATCCAACACAGTGTCATTGAGCGTCCATTGCACGCTGCCGCTGGTGACGTTGAGGAGATTGGGGTTGAGCGATGTGACGGTGGACTGCAATAGTAAGGTGTCGCCCCAGGTTGCCGTACTGGGCGTAACCGAGAGGGTGGTGTTTGTTGCATATCCAAACTCTATCCCAGCAGCAATGCTGGTACCCACCTGCATATTTGAACAACAGCACTGGTTGGACCAGTTTATTTCTCCACTCTCCAGCTGCATGTGCCTTGTGATTTGCACCAGGAGGACTTGATTGATCACACAGCAAGTAACCCATGGCAGATTCTGCAACACATTGGCCCATAGGCACTGCAACCTGTGCACTCCTGTGTGGTTTGTCTGCCAGAAAGTGTCTGCCAGAAACACGATCGAAATGGATTTGTCAAGATCACTGAGTCTAGACTAAGAGCCTGAGTAATTGTCTGTGGTGACAGCGAACTGAACACCATACGGCATGTGCTTGTACTGCAAATTCTGAAGTCTGCATGCTGAACACGAAAGAAGCACTGGAGATTTGATTGAAAGCCAGGGTGTCAGACACTCACTGTCGTGGGGAACGAGATATCAAAGTTGGATCGGGTGCTCGAGAAGACGGGGAGTCCAAATGACACCGCTTGGTTGTTGCCGCCTCCGAGTGCATAAACGTCCACTCCAGTTGCCAGTGTCTTGCCATTGATGACAATGTTAAATACATTCTGCCCTGCTCCCGTGGATATGTAGTCCGCGAAGTAGATTGCGATCTGCGACCGAACAGACCTCCTCCGATGAGTCAGGTGCGCACATGCCGGCATGCAGCAGAGATCTGAGCGCCTCTGATGTGTAACACTTCGACAATGGGCATGGTGCAGTGTCTTGGGCTCATGAAATGCATGCAACACATGGCAGGCAGCCTTTGATGTTGGGAAGTCTGCAGCAACGGAAATTAGGACAGGACAGTGAGAGGGACCAGGTTTCATACCAAGTAATTGGTGTTCTGCTTTCCGAGACTGCCAATGCCAACGTTGGAGTAAGCAAGGTTGTACCCCATCTGGGAAACTGCATGCAGAAGGCAAAGAGGCTCTCAACCTGCTCTTCTTAGTCTGGATGCAAGGCATGTGCAATGCACCTATCCAAAATAGACCTTGTGGCAAGTTGGCACTGAATGCCTTGCACCGCAAGAAAGACATTGGAGGGACAGGTAAAAAAACTTCACATCAATACACCAAGGAGACATCGGGCACAGCCTGAGGTTCCATGGGTCAGAGGGGTGGCCTGGCCATGCTGTTAGTAAGGGCGTAAGCACCCATGATGAGGAATGCTGTGCAGGCAGAGTGAGCATGGCGAGAGCATACTTTGAAACATCTGCTGGAGCTGAGTCTGGTCGCAGTTGGGGGCGGTGCATGCAGTAGAAATGCTGATGGGCAATGTAGTGTTCACGCAAGAGGTGCCTCCTGAAGATGGAGTGATGAACGTTTTGCCATACCTGCATTGGAAAAGAGCTGCAGTTCATGAATGCATCACGTTGTCCGGTATGTAACTCATATGCTGCCAGGTTTTAAGCCCTTGTCTGCACCTTTCACAGCATAGGGTATTGCCACTCTTGGCTGCACAGCAAGATCAACCATCATTTCGGAATGCCATAGCTCACCATGTCACTCCTGACCCGTCGGTGAATTGAGATCCACACAAGTTGAATCCGACGGGTGCATAAACCGCGCCTTCCTGCATGACGTTAGAACACACATGTTTTACCTGTCCTCAGGTCGAGTTGATGCGTGTGCGCTTGCAGAGCACATCAGTACAATTGCTGGCGACCTTACGATCAGGCATACTTGCATTCTAAGGGCCACACGCATTGCCGCAGATCGTTGTTATCTGCCACTGGCGTTCTCACTGTCTAACGAGTTCTGTTGATGCTGACATTGCAAAGTCTCCACTTGACACCAGTCATGTAAACGAAGAGCAAGAAGTCGCACCGTGAAGTCGCCTCCGAGGACAACCAAATAAGCTAGAACAGCAAGATAAATGTTCCCCGGACCAGTCATTTCTGTCACTGCGCCCCGGGGGCGCCGCCCGTTGGTCCTGATGGTTCGCTCGCCCTTCGTGTCCAACCCAAAACGTCAGCCATACACGTCGTATGTGTGAGCAGGATGGTTGAGGCGAGGCACGACTTAATATGGTGCTTTCATTAACCATTTTGCTGTCGCAGCATAGTTCAAGATGTTTCATGACGTCAAGTGCAACAGGTGCCCGTGACGCTTCAAGCTGCCAAGAGCATTGCCAAAGAGGTTATAGTCGCACAAACAGTCAAAGAGGGCACGACGTGTGTTAATGATGTCTCTGGCGGACAAGGTTAAGGTTACCGTTCAGTGACCTGTGCCAGATCCGCGCCACTGGACTTCGCCAAGTCTGCGGGTGCAGTATGTGGCCTCAGAATGTGCTGACAGAAAGAGACATTCTGCTGCTGTTCTTATCCTTCTTCGAAAGGCTAGAAACTTGCTGAATTGGCTTCCGTCGCTTGTGCGTCATCCAGTCCTCTTCCTCGTCGTATGACTCATCTCTGCAGGCCCTGAGGCAAGGGGAATATATAAGGAGATAAGGGTGATGGTCTTTAGGTTAGTTGCATGCATCCGCATCTGTGTCACCAATGGTAACAGTGACTCACCATCATCATGATGGCATCATGGCATGCTCTTTGCTGTATGCTTGTAATTTGTCAGTCTCGCAGATCCTACTGGATCGTACTCACTAAGATCTGGGTTGTTTTGCTGGTTGCTGGCCACGTGCACGCGTACGGGAAGGCAGCCAGACGTCGACATTTGATCAGCCCTAAGAAACTGAAGAGATGTAGCTGAATGATGGGCTGTCTGAATGATGTGTTACCACCACATTCTATTCCGTTTCTTTCATCTGCTAATCCAGTCAGAGTCTGTCTGACTGTCAGACAGTGCAGTCACTGAGACGGTCTCTTACTCATAAGTGCAGCACCGGCAGGTGAGGCTTGTCTCTCAACACAAGCTGCAGTTGCAGGCAACCCAACCCATGGATGGGCCGACCAAGGAAATGCACTGCGCAAAAATCCCTATACACGTTCTTAGTGCGTGCCTGTGCACGCGTGCAGCGTTTATCGCTTTTCGTGGAGCCCGTCTAGGCTACAAATCAACAGAAATCAAGTCGGCAATTGCTGTGCCTATGGACGGCTGCATTTTAAGAGGATTCAGAGAGCACTCAAATGTGCATGCAATGCGCTCACTGCTCAATGGGCAGCCATGCATCTATTATAGGCAAGACAGCTGTGCAAGCCCCAGGAGACGTCTAGACAGTCTAGCTCAGCGCAAAGTAGGGGGAGCCGGAGAAATGCATGACCTTTTCTGGTGCAAAAGCTGGACATTACAATACTCACAGAAGACGTCATCATAGATTTTACAAAGGACGTTATCAGCGGCGCTGATTCCACAGGTTCCATTCTTCTTTCTGTCTGCCAAATGCATGTCTCGCCTTCGGATTAAACACAAGCAAACATATCACATCCCCTTAACAAGGAGCCTAGGATCCAAGTTCAACTGCAATTTTTAAACCGCGGCAATAATGACCATGTCAATGCTGAGCACTTTCACCTGAACAACTGAAGAACGTGAAAAGCACTTTGATATATGCCAACGACAGAGAGTAACCTTATGACCATGATCACTTTACTGGGGTGCACCCAGCGAGCACTCACTGCTGACAATGTCAAACAACATTGGCATGAAGCTTTACTTGCAGATGACAACATAGTTAGTCATAATTGGCGAAGCTCAACTGTGTAAAGATAACAACATGTTCAAGAAAAAGTGTCAAGCCTTCACAGGATTTCAAAAATTTGAATAGCAACAGTACATTTCCAACAGGGCAACAATGGCTGCATCGGCTTGGTTGCGGCCTCCATGGCAGCAAAAAGAGCGCAGACATTCCGGCTCAACAACTCAGACGTGGCCTCGCTTGCTCCTCAGAGGAGCCCGGGAAAGACAAAAAAGGTGCCTTCAGCATCGCTGTTTGATTTTGTCACACGCACAATGATACAGCAGGTTGCGAGGGGCCCCAAGAACACATGAATGCCCAAAGAAAAGACACGGCCCCCCTCAAGGGGAAGCTTCACAAGCCTGCTAAACCAGGTTCACTGGAAAAATCAGAGGAACCAGCTCATGGCCTGGGGTGAGCATGATGGGGTCTTGCAAGACAGGCACCCCATGCTCCAGGTAGTGCAAGATGACAAGTATTTTACTAGACCAAAGTTATACAGGTCATTGACCAGGCTCCACTGCCACTGCATGCGCATCAGGGCCTCACTGGCATCTCACCCTTGTCCTGGCATTGTTTTATTCTAGGTCTGCGCCTTATCTGCCTGGATTCATCAATGAGCACTAGCAATGCACACCTACAAATCGAAAAGGCCGTACAAAGAACTGTCAGGCACTACAGGTCAGGCAGTCAGGCTGACTAAGGGACAGGTGGCGCCCACGACTAATGTGGCACTTCCTCTGGCTGGAAGGTAGTTGCTGTCGCCAGAATAGGTCGCAGCAACCTGGTAGCTGCCCGGCAGCAGCTTGGCGCCAGCTGTCATGTCCGCCAGCTTGGCGCCAGGTGTTGCGCCAGCCGCTGCACCAGCCAGCGCCTCTGCGGCAGCTGTGATGGGGTTGGTGATGAAATCGAAGGTGGCTACTCCTGAGGTGATGTTCGCCTGCGATCATGGCATGCAACATTGTAAATTACTGCCAATGAAACTGTGAAACGTTTCGTCCTTGAAGGTGGCCGGTGCTAAGCACTCAGGCCAAGGAGAGGCTAAACGCTGTGTGCTGCTGGCACTGATAAGTGACGGAAAACACTTCACTGGACATCACAAAGCCATACAGCCTCAGAGAATAAACCAACACATGATGGGCTCCAATGTACGCTCATCAAAAATCTTCGAATGAATGCATTCAGCTGAGGGCTTGATCATAGCTTCTGCTTTCTATTCTGCAAGGACCCACAGATATGCCCTAATATCCACATCTTAAAAGACCACCTCTCTGTCAAGATTGAGAGATTCAAAGATAACATACTACTCGAAGTGATCAAACCATGGGAATGAGGGCAGGGGAGAAGCGCACGGAGGCAAGGGTGACGTTGAGGGGTGCTGCGCCGATGTGAGGGGACCTGGCACCGATGATGGAAAGGGTGATCGAGCCGGTGGCTGGCGTTGTGTTGTTGGTGCCGGCCACCGCTGCCACCACTGTGAGCGGGGCTTTGCAGAAGGGGAATTGCACGCGTGAGTTTGAGACCGTCACATCCACATGGGAAGCCTCTGGAATCACCACTGTCACTGTGACAGGCGCCACGACAGGCGTGATTCTACCTGCGATGCTGCTGCTGGATGGCACAAAGACCGCTGCACGGCACACGAAGCTTGTCACAGTCACAGTCCCTCTGACTTGCGCAGACAGAAAATCTCCGCTGATCTGCACTTCAAAACTGGCTGCCTAGACACTAAAGACATCGAAAGTCATTAGAATTTCGACAGCACTGTCCTCGAAGCGATTGGAGCGAGAGTCTCCAAGTGCGCTAAGTCAGTGTGCTGAGTCCATTGCAATGCCTCAGATCTGGGATATCTCAGAAATCCAGAAGTCCTTGCAAGACTGAAACTGATGGTGTTCACGCTACACAGCTGTCAAGGCATGCAATGCGCCTAGCTCGCGACAAAACACCCTGCATTGCAGGCTGTTGCCGCTGATGAACTGCACTTGTGTAAAGACCTCACAACATCATGGAAGGAGCGGTGCGTACCGATGATGATGTGGACTCCAGGGGTGCTGGGAGCAATTATGGTGACCGAGAACACTGAAGTGGACGACTGCTGCAGCAGCCGCCGCCGACCGCCATCGCCCTCTGGGGCGGGAACCACCGGGGCCGTTGCAACAGGAACGCCGTCGACCTGTAGAGACAGGAGTTTGTGTTCATAAAAGGAAGTTGCAAAATGTAGACGCGAAAGGGAGTATGGGGATCCGCAGCAGCCGAAGCCAGCACTGTTTGGTCGAGGAACCACCAGGGAGATCGCAACAGGAACGCCATCGACCTGGTGCCACAGCTGTGCATGCACTCGGTGAGACTCCTTGACGTGGGGCTTCACAACTGCAACTTGATCAAGGATCACGGACACTTCACTTCCAACCTTGTGTGCAGATTGGGTGCCCTGCTGCCATCTTGTGAAGATGCACACACACACACACACACACACACACACACACACACACACACACACACACACACACACACACACACACACACACACACACACACACACACACACCATCATGAGCATGTGTTCCTACAGATGTTTCCGCTGCCGGGATGTGGCATTTGCGCCCTCTCATCCATTATGCAGTGTTCTTACAGGCGCAGGTGAGGCAGGGATGAGGCTCACAAAGATGGTGACGTTGCCGGTTGGTGCGGGGCCACTGGAGGCCACGGCTGTTCCAAAAACCGTGAGCGGCTGCGCCGGCACCGGTGGGTTGGG
The DNA here is from genome assembly GCA_020887355.1 of Coccomyxa sp. Obi. NCBI lineage: Eukaryota > Viridiplantae > Chlorophyta > Trebouxiophyceae > Coccomyxaceae > Coccomyxa > Coccomyxa sp. Obi. The sequence continues at coordinate 3,185,857 of AP024990.1, read as the reverse complement.
GACATAATCCATTGTCACATCGACCTGTTCACATATGCGCACGTTGAGTCATCCAGTCATAATGGGCTTCCTGCTCATAGCATGTGCTATCTTGGCTGTGTTGGTGTCTGCTCTTTGCATGCGGGTTCTGACACACATACCGGGCAATATAGTACTTTGACTCGCTGGCAATTGTGCAGCAAAGTAGTGAAGAGTCCAGCTGATGCGTTACCGTGATATTGCCGGTGGTAGGTGGCACGGTTGTGGAGGGCAGCGGGATTGAAGTAGCAACAGCCGGGGTCATCGATGGATTTGCAGGGGTGGATGATGGCTGCACAGGAGTCGTTGAGGGACTCGCAGGGGTGGATGATGGCTGCACAGGAGTTGTCAAAGGGCTTTCAGTAGTTGATGGTAAAATATTGGTGGTTGTGCCAGGAATGAATGAAACACCCAAAGTTGAAGGGGGACTTACGGTGGGGGCGCCGGTGGTTGGCGGGGGAGTTGCAGAGGTCGTTTCGGGTGTGGTTGAAGACTCTGCGGTTGTGGTCGGGGGAGATGATGTTGTTGTCTCAGGGGTTGTGGAGGGAGGTGCAGAGGTCGATGGGATGATTGTGGTGGTTGGAGGGGCTGATGTGCTGGGTCCAGGCGCGGTGGTCTGCGCATAGCACACAACCTGTCAAGCAGGCTTGAATCTTTCCCTCGGTTTAGCAGATATCCGTCCATATGTTCAGGGTTCCTCTTCAGCCAACATGCATGCTGTTCCAAGTGTCTGCACCCCTCAATACCCATGTTAGGTGTTGAAGCACTGGTCCAGAGGGATAAGTAAAAGTAGTGTGACATCACATGTATAGGTATTATGTCCTCATTGGGGGCCAGGCAGATGGGAAATTCGGTCCCCAGTTCACGAACTGTTCCATATGAGTGAAACTTTCAAGTCCAAGACATGCATGGGTTGGCAGCGCACGCAGGTGCCTGTGAGTGCGAACGGCACGGTCGAGCTGGAGTACATCAGCTGTGTCTGCGAGGCTGAGCCTAGATAGGTGGCAGTCAGGTCAAAGGTTCCTCCAGTGCAGTCAACAAGGGATGTGTCTCCGCATCCGTACGCAACTGCAGTACCATCCGCGCCGGCAGACCACATGTCAGCTGCTGACATCATCATAACAAATATCTCTGCAAAGCCTCCCAGCAGTGCTTTTTTTAGTGGCGAATTTTCCAAATGTGGCGAAATTAAATTGATTGGGCGGCATATTGGGGCACCCACAGGGTGCCGCAATATGACGAATGTAAATTAATTCAGAAATGTAAGGAGTCACATTCTCTATGGGTGGCTCTCATATATTAATGTTTTCAGCCAGAATAGCCACAAGTTACGTTATTTGTGGCAAAATTCCGCCCTGCGGGGCTATATAAGAAATTGCCACAGTGGCACTTCAAGTGAAACCTCAAAGGAAGCACTGCCTCCCAGCTGCGCTCAGAGCCAGCACAGCACCCTAAAAGAGGGTGGCTCATGTCGGCACAGCAGCACATGAGATCCGAGCATAGTGATGGCAACCCTTATGTGTTGTCATGCGCTTGAATTTGATCATCAATTCCTTTTGTTTCCTTGACCATTTCTTAAGATGCGCCTTTGCTGCTAGAATAAGGGCTGACAGGGCATGTATGTCTGCACCAACCGAGCCCTCTCATTGCCGTCACTATGGCATACTATAGCCAATAGCATGCCACACTTCACTGAGCATTTCAGAAATCAGCGTTGTGAAAACAGTGATGGTACAGCAGAATTGAGCCCCACAAGGCCTGCAATGGCCATGTGATCAAACAGCAAGTTGCCCTAAAGAATAAGCTGAGATGTCCCCATACAAAAGTGCTTGCACCGCCCATTCCCTCAGGTTGTCTCCTGAACCTCTGTCCTCATTGCTCAAAAAACCTGAACCTGACTGAGAGGGTACATTTACAGGGGCTGCTCAACCCCTATGCCAGCCTCCAAAAAGATGTGATAACCGGTGCTGCGCTGCTATCTAAGTTCAAGATGCCAGCAAAAGAGCTTACCATTGACTGTGGCAGTATACAACACGACGCCGTTGAGCGTCCACTGCACGTCGCCGCTGGTGATGTTGATGAGCGAGGGATTGAGCGATGACACGACGGACTGCAATGACAAGGTGTCGCCCCAGGTAGCCGTACTGGGCGCAACCGAGAGGGTGGTGTTTGTCGCGTATCCAAACTCTATTCCAGCAGCAATGCTGGTACCCACCTGCAGATTGGAACAACAGCACTGGTTGGACCAGGGGAATCTCAAGAGCTCTCCAAAATTCTTCTTCTAGTGCCTTGTGATTTGCACCAGGAGGACATGATTGATCACACAGCGAGTGTCCAATGGGTGGATGTGCAGCACAGAGGCAGTATGACCTGTGCACTGCTGCGTGGTGATCAATGTCTGCAAAGGACACGATAGAAAAGGATTTGTCTCGTTCTCCGAGTGTAGACTGTGAGCCTGAGTAGTTGCTTGTGGCAAAAGCAGACTGAGACGCCACGTTGCATGTGCTTGTATTGAACCTGAAGTGTGCCACGCTGACCACGAGAAAAGCACCAAAGCTTTGCTTGAGAGCGGGGAGGCAGACACTCACTGTCGTGGGGAATGAGATGTCAAAGTTGGATCGGGTGCTCGAGAAGACGGGGAGTCCAAATGACACCGCTTGGTTGTTGCCGCCTCCCAGCGCATAAACATCCACTCCAGTTTCCAGCGTGTCGCCATTGATGACAATGTCAAACACATTCTGCCCTGCTCCCGTGGATATGTAGTCCGCGAAGTAGACTGTGATCTGCGCCCAATAAATCTCCTCCAATGAGTCATGTGCGCACATGCCGGCATGCAGCAGAGCGCCTCTAGTGTGTAACACTTGGACAATGGGCATGGTGGGCTTACAAACTCAACACATTGCACATACTCGTGCCAGGCAGCCATTGATGTTGGGATGTCTGCGGCAACAGAAACTTGGACAGGGCACTGAGAGGGACCAGTTTCATACCAGGTAGTTGGTGTTCTGCTTCCCGATAGGGGGAATGGCAACACTGGTGTAAGCAAGGTTGTCCCCCATTACGGAACCTGCATGCAGAAGAGAAATGCGCTCTCAACCTGCTCTACTTGATCTAGATGCAAGGCATGCGCAATGCACCTATCTGCTCTGCCAAAATAGACCCCGGGATTGAGTTGGTACAGAATGCCTTGCACCGCAAGAAAGGCGTTGAAGGAACAGATTCAGTTAAACCAGGGGAAAGTTTAAGTTAAACTTTACATTATTTCACCGTGGAGACTTCGGGCACAGCCTGAGGTTCCATGGGTTAAACGGGTGGCCTGGCCATGCTGTTAGTAAGGGCATCAGCACCCATAATGAGGAATGCCGTGCAGGCAGAGTGAGCATGGCGAGGGCATACTATTAAACATCTGCTGGAGCTGAGCCTGGGCGCAGTTGGGGGCGGTGCATGCAGCAGAAATGCTGATGGGCGATGTAGTATTCACGCAGGAGGAGGGGTTTGCAGATGCAGGGAGGGTTGAACCGGCGTACCTGCATTGGAAAAGAGCTGCACTTCATGGAATGCATCACGCTGTCCGGTATGTGACTCATATGCTGCCAGGTTTCCAATCCTTGCCTGCACCCTTTTTGACAAGATCAATTTTCACTTTGTAAAGAGACTTCCGGAGTGCCAAAGCTCACCATGTCACTCCGTCCGCATCGACGAATTGGTTTCCACACAAGTTGAATGCGGTGGCTCCAACAGGTGCGCCTTCCTGCGTGATCGTGAGAACATACAGGGCTTACTCGTCCATTGGAGTGATGGGCGTGCGCTTGCAGAGCACATCATTGAAGATGCTGTAGACCTTAATATGATGCATAGTACAAGGCAAGGGCCGCAAAATTGCATCGGAGGCTGTTGTTATCCACCACCCGGGCTCTCTCTTGTTAACGAATTCTGCTGTTGCTGACGTTGCAAATTACACCAGTCAAGTTCACCAAAGCCATGAAGTCGCACCGTCATTTCGCCACTAAGAATTGCCAAACAAGCTAGAATAGTAAGATAGAAAGTCGTCGGACGAGTCATTTGTGCCACTGCGCCCCAAGGGCCAATTCACAGGGCTCCGCGCCCCCTGTTCCCACTGGTTTGCTCTCCCTTCGTGTCAAACTCATAACTTCAGCCACAGAGGCCGTATGTGTTAGTAAGATGATTGAAGCCATGAACGATATACTAGGTGTTTTGGTCCTCCAGTTGGCTGTCGCAGCATAGTTCAAGATGTTTTATGACGTCAAGTACAACTGGCGGTTCTTACGCTTTATACTGCCAGAAGCATTGCCAAAGAGGTTTATGTCTCAAACATAGCTTGCTAGCGAGCAACAATTCTTGGTGCAGTCTCCGACGGAGACTCCCCAGGATGTTAACGTTCAGGATGTTGCCGGATCTGGGGCCCCTGGGCTTCCCAAACTCTGCGGGTGCAGTATATGGCCTCAGAATGTGCTGTCAGCAAGTAACCTGTTTTCACGTCTCGATCCTTCTTTGCAAGGCCAGAAACTTGCGCAATTGGCTTCCTCCGCTTGTGCGTCATCCAGAATCGGCGATCTGACACCGCGTCATATGATATGACTCATATCTGCAAACACATTAAACTCCATTGCATGCAGTAGGACAGAGGGGAATGAGGATGAGGGTGCACAAACTGTACTGTATAGCCTGCAGTCACGCCCACCCTGTGAACACCAGTCAGATGTCTGTGCTCAGAGGATCTGCCATGGGTGAACACATCATCACATTCAACATTTGGGCTATTTTTGCTGGTTGCTGGTCACACGATGGCAGCCAGAGTACTTCAGACTAGTCTGGCCAGACATGTACATCTGAACAGCCCCGGGCCTAAGCGGCTGGAGAAGACGTAGCTGAATGATTGGCTGTCTGATGATGTGTTACCACCAGATTCTTCTCCGTTTCATTAATCTCCTGATCCAGTCAGACAGTGCAGCTGCAGTCTTTTAGCCATAAGTGCAGCACCGGCAGGTGGGCGCTAGCAGGCGCTCAAGGCTTGTCTCTCCAAAACAGCTGCACCCCGACCCATGGGTCGGCCGACTACGGACACGCTGCACCCATGCCGTGATGTATCCCAGCAATGGTCCAGGCACCAGACAATTGTGATATGCTTACTAGTCACTCAGTCACGAGCAGAAGTGCGAGCAGCCGGCAGCTGGCAGGATCTAGCACAGTAAGGCGCTCACTGGAGCTTTTGAATGGCTCATGAGCTACAACACAGCGCAGCACAGGGTTAGCCTCCTAAGGCACTAGGTCCGACAACAAAGCAGCCATGCCAGCATTGGTCCAGACACCAGGAATTACTATTTGCATACTAGTCACTCAGTCACCAGCAGCAGTGCGAGCAGCCGGCAGCTGGCAGGATCCTGTTCGGTAAACAACAGCGGAGGGCGCTCACTGGAGCTTTTGAATGGCTGTTGAACTACAAGACCGCGCAGCAGCCACACATGGGGGTTAGTCTGCAGAGTCAGTGAGCAAGTCCACTCAGCTAGTCACAAGCGGCAGTTGCGAGTGGCTGGTAGCCGAAGCACTGCCCACTGGTTCTGCCACAGTTGTCACGCAGTGGAGCTTTTTAGTGCATCGTGTATAATCTTCTTCTTCTTCTCTTCACGTGCTACCAACTCAGCGCAGCAGCCATGGCATGGGGTCAGTCCGCTAAGTGAGTGAGCGAGTCCACTCAGCTAGTCACGAGCGGCAGTACGAGTGGCTGGTAGCCGAAGCACTGCCCGCTGAGGTTCTGCCACATTTGCCGCGCAGTGGAGCTGAGCCAGAACAGGCAACGCAGCAGCCCGATGCTCAGCCCAATGCGCAGCCGCCGCCGCCGCGACTGTAGACTGCCCTCGTATCGTATCCTGCCCCCGGGCAGCCTAGATATCGACATCCCCTGCACAGCCGAACGCAACATGGGCATTCTTACTAATGCAGAGATTGATTGAGCCCCCCCAGGAGCCCCACAGCTCCCTAAGCCACAGTCCAAGGAAACTTCTCCTTGACTCTTGCAGAGCTGAATTCGTTCAGCTTTGTCAACAGTGGAAAAGTCATTGCATGGGCGCAGCAAAGATGTCACAGTCTGCGATGTCAGGTCCCAGCAATAGCACCACTCGATAAACTGCTTGTGGCAAAGGCAGCAAGGCTGCATTATGAGGCACATAACTCTCATGCAACCCTCTTGTTGTGATGGCTGCAAGGATCCTGAACTCCAAACCTTGCAGGTGTATAAGCGCTCGTGATGATCACCTTAAGGGCGTAGGTGGCATTGATGCGGAGCCGATCATGGATGGAGGAGCCCAATCTGGTCGCAGCGCCACGCGTGATGGCACTGACTTTCAGGAAGTCCACGAGCGGCCGCGGCAGCCCCTCGAGCAGCCGCCCCAGGTCACCGATATTGGACACCCCTGCATGCCGCTCAGTCCGCCAGTCATTTTATGACACAATTTCCAGCCACCTGGGGCTGATCAGATGTCTGACTCTGATCGTCAGAGTCAGCGCCCAGCAAACATCCACACAGACACTTGGAGACATCCACAAGATGATCCTGCCAAAAGGGCGTCAGTGGTGCTTTTCTGATGCAAGAAAGTGTCACGCATCAGACAAGCACGACACTCCTACATGTTGAGGTGAACTTATCATGAACGCCTAGGTCTAACATGACAGTGCAGCATGATCTGTTTGCAAAAGCCAAAAGCCTGCCCAGTTATGACGATCCGTAAATTCGTGCACACTCCGCGAAGCATGATGTGGTTGGCTGTCCTCTGCTGAGGTTTGAAAACAGAGGCAGATGTCAAAAGAAAGGGAGTCCCATGAGAGAACAGCCGTGCCGTGGGCCACGCACATGGGAAACGCTAATCACATGGTTCCACTTGTCACGAGGGAGTTCAGGTCTTTGGAGCTTTGGTCCTGTGGGTGCAGAGATCGGACCGGCTTGTGTGCGCAGGGCCTGCCGCTGTGCTTCGCTTTTCAGGGCGCCCGGCCTCAACAGCTTGGGAAGGAGCTCACCCCCGCGCTTCCCTGCACATGTTCCATGAATTCTTCAGAGTACGCATGGTTACAGCAACAGAACGGTTGTACAGGCGTTCTCTCACTCTTTCTGCCCAAAAGAATGTCATCAAATCTAATCTCAAGTTCTCGGTGAAAATGCAACCCCTGGTATCTATGAAGCAGTCCATGAGCCGCCAGGTGAAGATCATGATGTGAACATCTGCGCAAGAGAGAGGCCGACCCGCAATCTGGGTGGCGACTGCTGTTGCTGTGGCGGTGTCATTGAGGACAAAGGAGCACCAGAGCTGGCAGTACTGCTGGCGCAGAGTGTCAGGGATCTCCACAATGAGCCCATGGTCCAGCAGCACCAGCTGCGGTTCCTGCCACTGCCCGCCAAACCACCTGTACCAGATGCCTGCGTCCAGCACAGACAGAATTAAGGGTCAGCGTTAGGCTGGCGCATGCATAGGGGTAAGCCCCTACAGATGCAGCATTAGCATGGCAGAAAACAGTGGCACCTTCAAATGCCCAACAGAGCATGACACTTTCCAAGATTGATATGCCCAGAAGAGTGGGAAAGGAATCCAAGATCACAATCCATTTGGGAGTTTGATGGCAGATACTGCATATTGATAGGCAAAGAAGAAGGGTAGGATTTTGTTCTAAGAAGTGCGTCTGTCAGCATAGTATCTGTGAGGATTGGAATATGCATAGCAGCAGGGGACAGCGCACGTTGGGGTCCTGGGTGCGGGCGAACAAGGATGTTTCCGCCGTGTGGGTCCCCATGCACTGCAAGGCACGCACAGCGAGGCATCAGCTCCTATCTAGCAATAATGCAAGGACTTTTGCACAATCAACACACCCGGTTGACACACAGAGAAACCCTTTCATTCCCTGCTGGACGTGTTCACTTTCCAATGAAGAAACAGCTCCTTGGATGAAATGAAAGCCGCCGGCAAGATTGCCGCCGCTGTTCGCATCAGGGTGAGCAGCGCAAACAGACTTGCGGCGGCTTTCATTCAATTTCCACCGCAAGCCAGGAAACCCCACGATGCGATGCAGCTCAGCGTCAGATGTCTGCACCAAGCCTTGCGCATGGCAGCACACCTACACAGCTGACAGGTGACTGAGGGGAATGACTGAGCGCTCACCAAAGCCATCGACGAAGGTCATCTGCGCGAAGGCGTGCAGCAGCTCTATGGCGACATCGCGCGGGTGCACGTGCATTGCTACAAGCGCGTCCATGTCTGTGAGCTTGCAGCCATCGATCCATTCCATCGTCAGCACCCGCTCACCCGAGAGCTGCACGCAAAGGGTTAATTCAGGGAGAGCAGCGCTGCATCCTGTGGGGTGCATGACTTTCTTCCAGACGACCATTGCTCACATAGGTGAGATCAGACTTTCCATGACAGAGACAAGTGCTGCACCGCGTTCCTGGCAAGAATGGTCTGGCGTTATGTGTGGGTCGCATCTTCCAACCTGCTTCAGCACCATGGCACACACCGTTTGATACAATATAAATGTTGGGATGAACACCATAGAAGCCATTCCGGCCCAATTCGGGTATCACAAAGCAATCTGACAGAAGCTGCAAACAGGTGCACTCCCATATAGCGCACCTCAGGGACCGGCTGGGGCACGGCAACGCCGCGGCGGCCGGCGAATGCGGCGGCGAGGCGCTGCGCATTGGCGGCCTCCAGGCGGAAGTCCAGCTCCTTGGCCAGGTTGGCGCGCAGCTCCGACAGCACCCACCTGCGCGCATGTGCCGCCATGTGCAGCCTCAAGTGACCGTCTGAACCATTTGGGTTTGTGGGTGCTAGCGCAGAGCCTTTTCCACGCTATGTCTTTGCCACATCATGCTCTGCTGCCAAACCTGGTTGAAGATGTTGCGTCAGCATAATATCAAAGCAGTTCTTTGATGTCAACGCTGCTTGTTCAGTGTGCTCAAGCGGCAGCACATCCCAAAAAGTCACACCCCCAAGATCACCCTTCAGTATTCATTCAAAAGGTTGGATACTACATGCCCATCAGCCTGCTTTAGCACACCATGTGCTGCCGACAGGAATCAGGTCATGATCACATCAAGCAGCTGATCCCTTCTGGTGGTCTCTTGCAATTCCCTCCCTCTGTCTGTCCAGGATTGTTGTGGCATGGGGCCCAGACCCCAAGGTGTCGAAGGTTGCTTTGGGACCACCAATTCAAGGACTCCAGGAGAGAAGTCCTATCCAGGCAGGCATTGTTTCCTGGTGGTGTGCTGCACTGCAGTGGGGCATGCATCATTGCTTGCGCGCCATGTGGGCTCCAGGAAGTATCTGGGACCATAAACTTACTTGGACACCATCACACGACAGGTCTTGGTCGTACCCGAAATCAAAGGCGCCCGGGAAGAAACGCGCGGCAGTGCCGGCCAGCAGCGAGAGCGTGGTGACATCAGCATTGACAGCTGTCTCCAGGCCCACGTACTGCACCTTCACAGCCACCTCCCGCCCATCCGCCAGCCGCGCCTTGTGCACCTGACGCAAATCACGTGTGAAAGCTAAGCATGCTCTGTTTCTCCTCCAATACCACATCCTCTGTATGTCACACACCTTGTGACTACCACAGATATCAAGCACAGTGGGAACAATGCACACCTCGTGCATGATGCCTCAATTGCATGGTGCACAAAATTGCAAGAGCGCTGCACAAGTTGTAGAAGGCAGCAGGTTTGAGCACGCATGCACTCCCACACCCCCTCCCTAGGGACGATGCTGACACATAGATTGCAATAACACATCACAGATGAGGTCCTTGCCTGTGCAAGGGATGCGGCCGCGCGCGCCTCGGGTTCAAACTCGGCAAACAATGCTCCGATGGGCATTCCCAGCTCGCGCAGGATGGCATGCTCCACGTCAGCATATGGCCTCGGCTCTGCCTGATCCTGGAGCACCTCCAGCGCCCTGTATAGGCAACAGGTGGCCAGAATCAGATGTGCACCCATCCGCTACCCAGCATGCAAATTTTCAAGAGCTGCTGTACGGATGAAGGAATTCTCGGGGCCCTCTCTGGCTGGCCAAGCATGCAGCCATAGCGCTCATGATAGTATGGTGAGGCTTGCCTTCACAGTGACAGACATCCATAACTCGTAAGTGAAAGAACCACGCTCCTAGAAAATATTCTTTATGAGATGAGGTCCTGGGAACCAGGAAGAAGGGCAGCACTCACGTGCGGTACTCGACTGGGATGGTCTGAGCGGTGCTAAGCAGCTGTGCAGCCTTCACATAGACGCCGCCATTGCTCTGGCAGAGCCGCACCAACCGCCGCGCGCATGCACTATGCAGCAGTGCTAGCTCCCGCCGATACTCCTCGCTGCCACGGTCCTGCCGCAGGGCACTCGTGAGATTTTTTGCCAAAATAAAGAAATGATACATGTGGGTGCATGCATGTCGCATTTTAACGGAATGATGCAGCCTGGATTTATGTGCGCGACGGCGTCTGTCTGCCAGCTGCACTGCATGGTGAACAGCCAGAAATCGCCCCACACGTTGGTTTTTTACCCTTTCAGCGAGTTGGGACGCAGCCTAACATTTGTGAGGCCAGATGATCGAGGATGGACTGCTGCCCAATAGTATTGCTGTCTTGCTACTGCCGCAATGAGCAGTCTGATGAGTGTCAAAGGAAACATGCGCAAGCAATGGGACTCTATAAATAGTATGCAAAGGGGGGAATGGAATCAACACTTGCTGTGCATATGGATGGTGGGCTTGTGGCTGGATGCAGAGAGCACAGAAGTGCAATGCGCACACCGTATGGGCAGCCATGCATCTGACATAGGCAAGGCCGCTGCGCACGCCCCAGGAGACAGCCCATGCAGTCCGCGGCACCGAGGCCAGCACAGCCATTGCCCTCACCTGTCCAGCTCAGCGCACAGTCAGCAAGTGCCCTTCTCAACCCAGGATGAGCTTGCTTTAGCCTGTATGCATGTGCACAGCAAGATACTGCTTTTCAACCCTCTTGATACACCCAGTTCCTGGTGTCCATGCACAGTGTCATGGCTTGAACTTGCCCAGGGATTGACATGACAGGCAGCCCTGTTAGAGGATGGACAGGGATTCATACACGGACCTCATCAAGATCACATGCCACGAGCAGGGCGAGGCCCGACCCTGTGACAGCAAGAGCGGCCGCTGCAGGGATCTTGAGCCACCGGCGACGGCTCCTGACAGCCGCAACTGAACTCCGCAGTGCCCCCGTCCCATCTGCCTTCCCAAGGCCTGCATGCATGCTACAGAAGTATGAAGAGAGTGTCTGCCAGTGCATGTCAATCACAAGCATGCTTACAGTGAAGCATTTACGTTTCAGGTGCCAGCACGCTACGATTTAGCCCATACAATTGTGTCGCAGGATCATGAATCCTGCAACTGCAAGGCCAGGTTGTGTGCATGCAAAACGCTCACATGACACATTGTTTGGTTCCTCCAGCCATGCATAACCATGGTATTGGTGTGGAATGGGTCAGCAGACCGAGGTGCATGCACAGCGACGCTTTCTAGCGGGTGAGGTTACAACTTGCCTGGTGAAAGTTTGCTGAAATATCTGAATGCTCCAGTCCTGAGGAGGACATCCCTCTGAAGGGCATCCTTCATTTGACCCATCAGCAGCTGCCGCACACGTCCCAGACTCAACTTGTGGCCATGTATGCGTGGTGCTGTACTGTAGTGCCGAGCAGCATGCATGAAAGCACTGAGCCTTCTCCCCGGCAGTGGCTTAAAAATCTGTGATAAGCTTTTTGTGATACTGTTTGTTGTGCCTGGCAGTCTGCCAGCCAGGTTGTGCTGTCGTGAAGAGCTACTCAAAGTCTGTCCTCTTTCAGACAACGAATGCCCAGGGTGATGCTGGCAGTACAACCCCTGAAACAGCTTCATGGCGCCGCAACACCAAATGCAAACTTTGTCACGCAGGTTACCTCAGCGAGAACACATGATGTTTGCCTGGATCACGTGAAACAACGGGAGTAGATCCCAACAAGGCATGCGAACCCTAGGAACGCTGTGACCAATCCTAGTTCAGCAGTAAGGGGGCTTGTAGCTAATTCTACAAAACAATAGCTATGTCACCACGACTTAAACATTACATCAAGACCAGCATGATATTCTGGAGGGTTCAAGAGACAGTCGCGCCCTTCCTGTCCGATCACTTCTAAGTCCCTGAAGAATACAGTGACACAAGAAGCATGACCGCTCTTTGCAACACATCTTGCAGCATTGCATCTGGTACGGTTGTTTTCTTCTAGCAAGAATTAAAGACAATCCACCTTCTGTGATGATGCATGACGTCATCAAAAAGGAAAAGGAGAAGCTCAGAATGCCCTTGAAGAGGAAGGGATGAGAAGTCCTCAGGACATCTCAATGTCCTGAGATGCAAACTTGTTAACATGCAAGTCCTGCAGAGGACCAAGTCAGGAATCCCAGAGGGGGCCTCAGTGCTGGCCCCCAGCACTTCATGAATCTTGATCAAGGTTCCGAGCAGCAACTGTAAATCTTACAAGATGTTCGTTTGGCTGCCAGCTTCATAAACACATTGTATTCTCTCACCATGGAATTGCCCTCAATTGCCAAACCCAGGCCATCTCTAAGCCACAAAGAAGAGCTTTTTTTGCAGCAGTATAGCGCCTCACACTCTCGTAGCAGCTCATGCACCAAATACAATGCATTTGCCCAGTTCTTCACCATAACAAAATTTTGCGTGGCAATACTGTGCAGAAATACATGCAACATGGCCACACGCAGCCATGGGAAAAATGGATATATCCTCAGCCTTCAGCTGGCTCCCACATGATGATCATCTCTTTTGCTTCCCCTTCCCGAAGAGCATCTCATCCAAAATCTGCCCTTTCCTGCAAAGCATCATCCCTGTGCCTGAGCTGCATGCATGCTGGACAAACCAGCCACCAACAGGGTGATGGAGCATCCAAGCAGGAGGTGCAGTCAGAACTCAGTCCCTCCAGCCATCCCACCTGGTATAGCTTCCACCAGCCTGAGTAAATGCTGGACATGGCCGGTATGCCTGCAGACCCACAAACCCTGTGAACAAGAGATGCGAATATTGCAAGGAGCAGCAACTCGACTGCAACATGGCTGACAGACCGTACTCCCCTTACTTAACTCTCAAGACTGGACAAAACTATTCACTTCTGCCCAGTGACTGTCACAGTGAGCCTGTGGAAGCATTAGCGGTGAGTGGTAACTCCATCATGTGTCTCATAAGCCATGGGAGTTCAGGGTGAAGTGCACCTTGATTGGCCACCACTCAGCTACCGCTCCAAGGCCTCCCGCTATCCTTCCCTTCTGATCACATCTGCATATCCAGGTAAAGGCGTCACAAATCTACCCGAGGAAACCCGCGGACAAAAACGTACGATGATACAACTGATAAGACAATTGACCCATTCAAAATGTATATGTGGCAGGATGGTACCCCCTGGGAACAGACTCCAAGCTCACTCCGCATGTGGCACATACATTAGAAGGCTTGGTGCTGGTTTCCTGGACCACAAAAACAAAGGTCTCTCAATCATGCAAATCTGATAGTAAAGCTGTTCTTTGTGATCAATCGACAGGAGGATAAAAAGGAGATTCTTGAGAAACAGCTGAGTTTGCATGCACAACCAATTTCCCCAAGAGAAGACCCACCTCTTCTGCGGAAGCTTCCGTCTGAGCACAAGCTCTTGTGAGTCCAACTGCACGTCTGGACCGCACCGAACGTCGAGGTAGTCTGTCGCACCGTTGAAACGATGCTGGAGATACGTAAGACTGCAAAAACAAACTGTGCATCTTATCTGATGTTGTGTAGCAAGCGTACAAAAGTAAGTGAAAGTTGACTGCGCCCGCACAAAACGACCAGAAAAATACAGAAGAGGTTTTTATCCACAGATTAAGACAAGAAGCCCCGAATGTATCTCAGATGGAAGACTCCATTGGAAGTGTTTCGATGATCGGTTAGACCTAAGCCCTTGATCTTATTCCCCATATTTTCAGGGGCACCAAAAACCGTCAAAACGTTCGTGCAGCGGCGTGCCAGTAATTGGAGCCAAATTCCTCGTTGGGCGCTTTCAAACTTTTCTAAGCGATCCCACCTTCTCGCGACCTCGTCTTTATCCACCGCTATTCCGTCTTCAGCCACTGAGAGTCGAAATTCCAGCATGGCATTCCCCAACTGGCAACAGCAGGAGCCGGTGCGCGTCTCTCAGTCTTGGCGTTTCATGTTTGACTTGCATAAGACAGTCCTTGTGCTAATTGATCGCTCGTTCCAATTGCATTGGAGCTTGATGCTGAGATATATTTATTGGAATGGCTTAAGAGCAGGAAGGTATATGTGCTTGAGCTTGTATATCGAGTCAGCTGACCCTCTTTTGGCGGTCATTATGCAGGTCTTCCTTGTCTTTGGACGCAGCGGCTGGATCGGTGGCCTTGTCGGCGAGCTCCTGACATCCCAAGGGGCCAAGTTCGAGTTTGCCAATGCTCGTTTGGAGGACCGCGCAGGGATCTTGGCAGACATCGAGCGGGTACGCTTGGACGAGGGAGGCGGCAAATCTTGTTTCTGTTGGTCTGGAGTGCTCAATGTAGTCATGTTGTGAAGATGGTTTGCTGCCGAGGGTCCGATCACGCCCTGATGTCCTCCAAGGGGTTAGCTCACGTCAGTGGTTTTTTGTTCATGGTCGAAACCCCAGGAACCTCTCCCATGCTTACCTTTCTTGCCTTACCTTTCTGATCCAATTCTACCTGCAGGTGAAGCCCACGCACGTACTGAACGCGGCAGGCCTCACAGGACGCCCCAATGTGGACTGGTGCGAAGATCACAAGGTGCATCTTCTCCACCTCCCGTTTTGCCAGGCCACCTTGTCTCATGGTATCGAACCAATGTGAGCAAACTAAGGGGCGGCTTGCATGCATAAGCAGGGTATTGATAATGCATACTCCAATGTGGCTCACCATGTTGCACTCTCAGGAATCTGAGTGCTGTCTGACAACATGGTGACTGCACACAGCATCTGAAATGCCAGCAACATACCTATTGTGATGGGCATTCATTGAAGTTCCCATATGATTTCTCATGTGCAGATTGAGACAATCAGGGTGAATGTACTGGGCATGCTGAACCTGGCGGACATCTGCCTGGAGAAGAAGCTACATCTGACCACCTACGCCACCGGCTGCATCTTCCACTATGACAAGGACTTCCCTGAGGGCTCTGGCAAGGGCTTCAAGGAGGAGGACACTCCCAATTTTACTGGATCCTACTACTCATACACCAAGGTGACAATGGCATCCTTCTGAGCTGTCCCAAGCTGTTCCATTCGGACATTACTGCTGCATGCTCCATGTCACGAGTTTGTCATAAGGTGATCTCAGTGAGGGATCACCCTTGCTTTGCTGGCATGATGAGACTATTTCAAGTCATTGCATGCCTGCATATTTAGAGTTGTGTTCCATGAGAGCTGAGATCCAGGGAGCAACAGCATTGCATGCTGCATTGGGCAGCAGATCACGCCAGGACATTTTGCATCTGTGCATCAAGATCATGCAAGTGCTAGCTTGTTTGCCGCATGCCTGCCATGTCACTGCATGCATGTGACAGAAACGATGCTGCCAATGGCCTGTCTTTAGAGCCTGCTCCTCTTGTCATGTCTCACATGCCAGCTGCATGTTTGCCTCATTAGTGCACCACTGCAGGATTGCAGATATGCTAATGATGCATAACTGGACATGGAACAGGCCATGGTAGAGAGCCTGCTGAAGGAGTACCCCAACATCCTGGTGCTGCGCGTGCGGATGCCCATCGTGGGTGACCTCACCTACACCCGCAACTTCATCAGCAAAATCATCCGATACGAGAAGGTGCACCCTCATTCTCTGTCTGCACCCCTGCCACCATTTTCAGCTAAATGTGGATCATCTTGTTGCCTGTCTTGTCCTGCATCACATGTTGTACCCTATACATGATGCATGATGCCACAAACAACTGTGCATGTGTCTGTTTCTGCTGTGCATGTCCTTCTGGCTGTCTACAGGAGACATGACATGCTGCAGAGTCATGCGCAGCTCCATCCTTAACTGGAGCATATCGTCCTTTGTGGGCAATGAAGGGGGCATGTCTGTTTATTCCTCATTGCTGCTTGATTGGAGCAGTATTGACATGTTACTTGCAACATGATGCAGATCATCAACATTCCCAACTCCATGACAGTGCTGCCCGAGCTGCTGCCCTACTCCATTGAGATGGTAAGCCGCTTTTTCGCGCTGCTCATCCCAGTAGGCGTCTGCTTGGCCAAGTTTTGCCTTCTGTACACGTTGACATGGGTCATATAACAAAAGGACATGATGCACCGCTTGAACAATGACGGGGTGGTGCATGCACTTTGGTGGCTGGTTGCTGAGAAGAGGATTGCTCACCTACCTACCCCTGTGTGGTGTACGAGCATGGAGATATCACTCTCATGTCCTTGTAAAAGAATCAGCACTGTCCCGATGCATAGGCGAACAAAGCTTATTGTGCTCACGAATTTACGTGAGCCTTTTGCTTTATGCACAGGCCAAGCGCGGACTCACGGGCATCATGAACTACACCAACCCGGGTGCGATCAGCCACAACGAGATCATGGAGCTGTACAAGTCGTACGTGGACCCCGAGTTCACCTGGAAGAACTTCACTGTCGAGGAGCAGGCCGAGGTCATCAAGGCACCCCGCTCCAACAACCTCCTGGACACCACCCGGGTGTGTGCCTGCACAAGAATACTAGCGTCACTCAAGTAGCAGACGTGAGCATTTAATGGAGGAGTTGTGCCAATGCCCACCGATTCCTGGTCCACAACCTCCTGGACATCACACTGAGTTTCAAGGTTTCGGTAGTCATGGGCTGCTGGAGTGTTGGGGAAGGAAACTGTGCAATGCAGCCCCTGCACCCATTCCTGGAGCATGCGCTGCTCTGTCTGTGCACATGTCCACGATTCATAATGCACGGACAGAAGTCCAAATGCCTGCGATGCCTTCACATTATAAATTCAGCCTTTCCAATGGTCCTGGACTTGCTTAGGCCTCTATGCGGATCATTTTGACAATTTGGGCAGGCGCCAAAGCTGTAGTTAGAAATTTCATCAGCAGAGTTGTGATTGGACCGATGTGGGTGTGCTTGCATTGTGCAGATCGAGGGCGAGTTCCCCCAGATCCTGCCCATCCGCCAGAGCCTGATCAAATATGTGTTTGAGCCCGCCGCAGCCAATGTAAGCTCCCTTGCACATTGCACATTTGTCACAGCACATTTGCAGCATTCGCAGATTTGCACCCGGTGTCACGGTGCTCATGTGTGATGGTAATGCATGGCATGCGTGTCTTCAGGGAATATCTTCATACGCTAAAGGTGTTTCAATCTAGTCCTTGTGCCCTGGTTATCTGCAGAAGGAGGAGGTCCGAGCAGCTGTGCGTGCCATGCGCGGCGGCCGCGTATGAATCGGCGACAGGCTCAAATCCAGGCGAACCAGATAAACCCATGTGGAACAGCACTCTCCTGGGTGCCACAGAATCTAAGTATTGCCAGAAGGTTTGGGGCTAGGGGACTGCGCCAAGACATTCTAGAATAGGTTCACATGAGAAACGTTCAGAATCTTTCATTCACGGGAATCATAGACGAATTCGCTCAGGAATTTTCTCTAACAGGGATGCCTAAGCTATGACAGCAACAGAGAGGAAATTTCCTGCAGCCTGAAATCAGCCAAAAAAAGATGCTTTAAAGAACAATGAACCATGGAATGAGCATACTGAACGAGCAGTCTCTGTTCCTGGTCAAAATTTGTGTCTCCGCGCTATGTTTGAATGTGTTTTGTGGGCTTCATTTGTACTTTAGGGCACTAAAGTCATGCTTTCTCAATAATTGAGCACTGCACTGTGAGTTAGATTCTTTGTCTCTCCAGGACATTGCTGGGATGTGTAATAATGCCATGCTTAGCCATGTCAATGAGGCACGAGCACTGCAGAGAACAGGCATTACACTAGTGGAGATCAAGAGACACAGTGCAACGTCGTCCCAGAGGGTTAACAAGCTAGCTAGTGCAGCCATCAATGGCTGATACTTGCAGCCTTCACTGACAATTATGCAGGGAAAAGAAATTTGGTGCAGCGGTGCCTGATATGCAAACACAGGTGACTGTTCTACCAGCATGCAAACTTTTCTATCTGCAGACATATATGGTACACTGAGCTTGAGAGGCTGCACGCCTTCAGGCATGCAAGCCCTTACTAAACCGCTGCCTTCACACAAAGGTGCAAGCAGGATCTCACCAAGCAACGAAAATATCACATACACCATCTTGCTACTTCATACTTGCGCCGCAATGGTGGGCATCTGGATCTAAGAAGTGCCCCACACAACAGGTGCTTCCCCCAGAAGACATATTGAGACAAGTAAATCAAAGCAGTGTACTCTATACTTGCAAGCATGTGGCCAACCGGCATGTAAACTTCAGCCTTGCCGCCGAGCATGGCAACTGCCCTGCAGAGGATGCCAGCTGGCATGTTCAGGGCAGGTTGGGCTGCTCAGTAGTGCGGATGTACCCTTTGCCCGAAGGCAGAGACGCCTTCTCAAAGCCCTTGGGGAACTGCGCAACCACATCATAGTTTGTCAGAGTCAGTCCTTCAAGACACTCAAAGTCACTGTCACAAGCAAGAGCGCATCGCAGGAACAACATGAAATGGCCACCAGATCAGCTTGCTTTTTCTCCAAAGGATGATACTTAAGTCAAGCTGAACCAGTCTTAGAAGAAAAATCCCTGCCTTGGAATGAGGCGCTTGGAACCCCCTGGGCCTGAGGCTCTGTCAAACCAGCTCCACAACATGGCAAAACCATCCCCTGAGGAGAGGAATCAAGGAGGATTGCCTGACACTGTCACTTGGCAGCGACGCTGATAATTCTCCGACACCTCAGAGTTTTGCAAACATGCTGTCCAGCCATCACAGGGAACAAATGTTCCTAGCTGGCAATGGAATTGATGCATCAGTGCTTCCTTGAAACCTGGTGAACACATGTTGACAGGCCGGCGCACACCTTGGCGGTGGCCTGTTCATCCGAGAGGGTGGGCACAACCATGACCTTGTCGCCGTGGTTCCAGTTGACAGGCGTCGCCACCGAGTGGTTGGCCGTCAGCTGCAGTGAGTCAATGACGCGCAGGATCTGCACAGGTACTCAGATCACAAAATGTCCAGTATGTTGTCATTAGAAAGTAACTGCAAAACAACCCGTACAAAGAAGACAGTTGCACAAGCGATTCAAGACCGGAAATTACAGCACTACTTGCTGCAGTGCTCATCAGGTTTACTTCACATGCGTCACCCAGAGCACAACATTGCCAGTCTGCTCTGTTGGCTGCAAAAACCTGGTATGCAGGTATGTGGCTGCAAAGCGCCATGCAGCATGGCTGCACCATTCCAGAGGACAGCCCTTAACTTAGAAACAAACTCTAAGTCCTGGAATGAGCTTACTATCGTTTGCTATGCGATTGCTCAAGAGCCTTTCAAAGTCCGCGCAGAGTTGTAGCACAGCACTGCATAGTGGAGCACTGGTGCAGTGGCACAGAATGAAGTTGCTGCAGACCTCGGAGAAGTTGCGGCCGGTGGTGGCAGGGTACAGGATGGACAGCTTCAGACGCTTGTCGGGGCCCACGATGAACACTGCGCGCGCCGTCAGGGGAATGCCGGCCTTGTCCTTCTCATCCGGGTCCAGCATGCCATACCTGGAAACACAAGATTGCACGTAAAATAACCCTCATATTGACGCAACATATACCCTCAACGCCTGCCTCTACCATGCCTACCTCTCACGTCAGCACGCACCAGTGGCTATTTCCTCAGTGTGTGCTGATGTGAGTACCGTTCATGCCTCACTTTTACAGTATCCTGTCAGCTCTGCATCATTAGAATGACAGCTCCTGTGGATGCCTGCTGAGAACAAGACAGCCTAGCATGTGCATGCCGAGCACAAAGAATTTCAGTGGACCCAGCTGCAGGGTGGCAGGTGTGCTGGCAGTTACGGGTAAAAGACATGGACGTTGAACATTGTCTTGGCAGTGTTGGGGTTCTCTGCGAGCTTGGGATACCAGGCAGGGCTTACAGGGTGGCGATATCCCGCTTGGGATCGGCAATGATGGGGTAGTTCACAATGCTGCCGGGGGTGTATGCCTCGATGTCCTGAATCCACCTATGCAGGAGAATTTGCTTCAGCCCTGATATACTTTGTATCTAAGCCTGCATGTCTTCCTTATGGCTCTGAAACAGATTGGCATCCTTGCATGATTCTCCACAAAGGTCTGGCATGCATGTGTAGTTCATGCGGCCGCTGAAGGAAGGCTGGTTTACCCCTTGTGGGAGTCGACGTCATTGCAGGAGAGAGCCAGAAGCTTCACCCCACGCTTGGCAAACTCTGACTGGAGCTTACCCACCTCACCTGCAATCAACCAGGTCCACATGCACTGAGGTGTACAGAGACCAGAACTGTGATGCGCCTTCTGAGGCCTTCTCGAATCTGATAGGTGAAGATCATGCAATCTGAATCTAGCTGCTGCTGTACCATTTTGCCACGGTGTGTTCAATCGCCTGATTAAGTCCAACAAAAACTGCAGCAAAGGTTGCCGTGACTGGCCACTTGGCCAAGGGATGACACACTGTCGTCCCCAGAGAGGCGTCTCAATGTGCTTCCCTTCACGGTTGTTCAATAAGTGGGTAGCGTATAACCAGCGGGAGGCTAAGAGTGTTAGAAAGAACAATGCTTCCTAACTGGAAGCTACAGTAATGCCATCACCTAGCTCAGTGGTGCAGACAGGTGTGTAATCCGCAGGATGGCTGAAGAGGATGGCCCATGATCCATCGATGTAGTCGTGGAACCTGATGCGGCCTGCAAAGCAATCCAGTCAGCTTTGTGCGGACCGACGAGCGCGTGAAAGGGTTTTGCAACGGAGGACATCGGGCTTACCGAGGCTTGTGTCCGCCTCAAAATCGGGCACGATCTCTGTCAGCAAGACCATCTTTACCTTGAACTCCTGTTTGCTCAAGTGTTATGACCGCTCCACCAATCGCTTGCCTTATTTCATCCCGATTTTCCGGGCACGTGTTTCCTGCCTGGGGGCACGCTTTCAAGACCCTCTTTGTCTCGCAGGTGAGGGAATTAAAAGCCCTTCGCAATGTGCCGAATAGTACGACCGCAATTGCTGGAGCATTCACTGTTGCGTTTTGCTCTGTCTCTTATCACGGTCATTTTGCGGTGTCTGCATTCATACACACCTTGGTCAGCGCTTTTCGATCCGGGGGATTCTTGTGCGCGCGCATTCTTGCGAGGTGCGTCCTCCTTGTTGCTGTGATGTCGATTGCTAACAACACAGAGGATGAGTAATCTATCAGGTTGAAGAGTTTTGATGCATTTTGCCTGTGCTCATGCCGCCAATTGACACCTATTGGCTGAGCTTGTACCTGACATGTGTGATGATCTGTGGGCTTGAGAGGAGTGCATTTTTCTTCACTAGCCTTTCCGGATGTCATATACATATTTTAATGGTACTAGTGCAAAATGACACTGGCCCTGCTCCATAATAATGCAGTTCAGCGACACTTACTTTTCAATTTTGGGCAGGCCTTGTGGGTGAACGCAGCACGTTTCTGATGTGTTCCTGCAGGAGTTGATCATTTTTTTGCGTTCTGCACGTAGATTACACCGTCGACATGGACGACATCAGGAAGTGGCTGGCAGAAAACAAGCTTAGGGCTGTAGGTGAGCAGTACCTCCCAAAGCTCCATTTGCATGTATGAATTAGATTTGGCTTCAATCTTAGTAAATGTGATGCTAACACAATATCTTCTGGCGTTTCATGCCCTGTAATGCTGAAGAAAGCGAATGCGGGCTCCTCACGCACGTGGTGTTTGCAACGCAGGCCTGTTCTGGGTCACATCTGTGGGTGGATCATTGGCATACCAGTTGACACGCCCCATCCCCACCAGTCTGGCGATCATCCACTCCCGAGTGTACGCCCAGGCGCTCACCCTGGCAGCTCTTGGAATGGCTGGCCTGGTTGATGTCTATGAGCACCGACACAAAACCAATGAGGTTAGATCCAGCACCCTTCTTGCATGTGCATGCTAGCCAGGGTCTGCTTTATGGAATGCTTGCGTCCTATTTGTGGCCTAGGTAGCGCCCTAGAGACTTGATTCCTCATTAGTTGCCACGCAGCACCCCACGCCTGCTGAGTTTTGGTAAGGTATTGGTCGGGCAGTTTTAACTCCAGCGGGTACAAGCAGGCATGACTGGGAGCATGGTTGAAACTCTGCACACAGCATTTTGGGAGTTGTTGCCGTCATTGTGCACCCGGAGACCTTGTGCATCATCTTTCTGTGGAAGCCGGATGTCTTTACTGTGCTTACTTACTGTGCTATGTAAGCCAGAAACACAGCGCAGAAGCTCCTGCAGTTGTACTCTCTCTAACAATTTGCAGAGAAGGCTGATGGCCAGAACTGGTCGGCGTCAATCTTGGGGTCTTATTGATGCTGCACAGGAGCTGGACAAGTACAATGAGAAGCTGTCGCAGCTGGAGGCGCGAGTGCACGAGGCGATTGCGCACGGGAAGGACGGCGAGGAGATGAAGAAGCTGGAGACGCGGCTTGCCAACGTGCACGGCGGCGGTGGCGGGTCCGGCCAGCTCATGGAGCTGGAGCGGCAGGTGCAGAAGGCCACCCAGTGAGTCCGTGCACATGCTGGCACATGCCTGTGATCACTGCTGGTGTGCACTGTACCGGCCTGCTTCAGGAGCTGGAGTGCATGCTGCCACCGGGTGAGTGCGCACATGCTGGCACATGCGCGCATGGTGGCTCCGGCTAGCCCAGAGCTGAGGCGGTAGATGCATGCAGGGAGCTGCATTGCAGGCAACCCTGAGTGCGAGTGCCTGTGCTGGCCTGCATGGCATGTGTGCAACTTGCGGCAATGCCCCAAACTTTGTTGGAGCTGTCTTGGTTAGCACAAAGGTCGAAGGCTGCATCATGTGTGCAGTCAGCCAAACAAGCCCATGTCAATCAGAGCGCCGTTGTGAGAAACTCTGCAGAGACATCGCCCGTTGCCTTCAAAGTTTTTGGGTCCTGAGACAGTCTTAGTAAGTCTCGAAAAGTCTTAGGACAAGATGGCATATGTTGGTAGAATATCAGATGCCTGTGTATTACTGAATTGGCCGATAGTTTCTGATGCCAACGAGCGCGAGCCGGAGCGGCTTTCAAGCCTGGTGAGCATATCCAAATAAATCTCGACTGCCGCAGCGGCTAGCAGCTAGCGGCTAGCTGCAAGATTCAAGTTGGCACCAGCAGTTTATGCAGGAAGTCATATTGATGGTGTGACACGTTTTATCATGGGGTTTGCATGGGCGTACGGGGATGCTGTAAATGTCCGTTGTTGCGAGTTCTGCACCACACACTCGGCCTAAGTTCTCCTCAAGGGCTGTTGAAGCCGACACAGCAATCCCATGCTGCGCCCAGCCCAGACGGCGATGCCTTTCTAATCCCCTGTCTGCAGCCGAGCTCCATTCTTTCGACTTCCGTGTCCTTCTCCTTCTTTCGGTGCGGCAAAAGAGAAATTTCTCGTGTATTGTGCCCTCTGAAGGCCATCGGGTGCCCTCTCAATCACAGGAGGCCCCGGGGAGCCTTTTGTGGGCCGCATTTCAAACCGCGTTATAGTATGGATCTGCGTCATGAGTGCTGTATGTGGTCGTAGAACTCGGATAACACATGAAGTGAGCATCTTTGCTTAAATTTTGGCTGAGAAAACCTTGCTCATGAGTACAGAATGCAGCTTGTAGTGCCTTCCGCCTGCCTTCATGTTTCGCTTGGTCTCCACCAGTAGACAATAAAATCAGCGGGTGGACACTAGAAGAAATCCTAGAAACTATTCAGTGTAATCTTCAGTACAAGTCCAATTACATTTGTGGACAGCGTTCCGCCGCAGGAAGTCGGCGGTTCCAGGTTTGCACCACCACATCCTATTGCGTAAAGTTTTCACAGTTTGAAGGCTTCACCGGCACACAAAATCAACCTTACAAGTTTTTCATTTACAACTCAAGGTTACAATTCGCTGAGGGTCAAGGAGAGTCGGGCAGAGTACTTGTGGAAGCCCTGTGGCCTTGGACAGCCAGTGGATTTGATGAACCGTGTGAACAGCAGGGACCTTGGTAGCGGCGTGTAGATCACTCACTGGGAAGCCACTGCCTTCCAATAGCGCCAGCATGGCGCTGGCATTGAAGCCAGATGAGCAGATGGAGCGGTTCAAGACTTATGTACGCTCCCTGAACGAGCAGTTTGCTCGCTGGGTTGTGCAGCAGTGGGAGACAAAGAGCGATAAGTTTTGGAGCCATGGCATGGTGGACTATTTACGCCATGCGGTCATCATTAAGCGAGACCACCCGGATGCTGCAGCCTTGCTTGGTGCGCTTGGGAAACTTGCTTTGGCTCCCAGAAGTTGCAGGTCATTGCAGGTCATATAGCTCACAGTCAAAGAAGCTGTCAGCTGTTAGCAATAGCACCTAGCACGTCACACAAGCAGGAGGATTTGTAAAATTTGGTGTTGCGTTTCTCCCAGATCAGAATGGCAAGAGCGAAAACCCGGAGCGCAAGCATGAAGCTCAGCTCACAATACTGCCCCTTCAGCACTCCAAGGTGCGCGCACTCTTCTTAAAAAATGGCCCAGGGATATTGTAGCATGAGGGACAAGATGGTGAAGCCTGCAATGGCCCATCACTTTCGAGAAAAAAAATTAGTGCAACCCCACCTCCCGCCAGTGAGAAGTTTGCATGTTAGCAATGCATCTCAAGGCTGCGCACTGTGTGTTCATGATTGCCGAGCTAAGAATGCACGCTGACACTTATCCCGCTGGATTGCAGACAGTGCACTTTGTGCGTCATGGGGAGGGTTACCACAACATTGGCATCGTGAACCTGGACGCACACCTCACAGAGGTCGGCTGGAAGCAAGCCGAAGCGCTCAACAGACACATCGCGAAGCTCAAACCATCGCTGGACATTCAGGTGAGTCAAGCTGGTCATAGCATGGGGGCAGTGATCTGTCCACTAGGCTCGTATGGTTCTAGGCAGGCCCAAGACAGGCGTGCAAGATTGCTGCAGGCCCAGCCAGAACTTGGCACAGAGGCGGTTCAGTCTGCGCAGACAACATCTTTTGCGGGTGTTCTCGCCTGTGGTTTTGGGAGATTGTGTCGCCGGTAATGCGCGCACTGAGAGACTGAGATGGTGGCCCGGGTGTTTGAGGATGGGGCCCAATGGTACTGTTTCTTGGAGGCTTCTCTTGGTGATGCAAGTTGATCCGGGATGCTTCTCAGCAAGGACGATTGGGGTTTGGAAGGGGGGATGATGCGTCCAGGTGGAGATTGTGTCGCCGCTGATGTGTGCACTGAGATAGTGACATGGCGACCCAGCGTTGCGGATGGCGCTCAATGTTAAATGGAGGGATGGTGCTCAGCAAGGGGCGATGGGATTCTGAAGGGGTGGATGATGCGTGCAGGTGGTGATTGTTTCGCCGCTGATGCGCGCTCTGGAGACGGCGGCGGGCGCGTTCGGGGACGGCCCGTTCAAGGGGTCGGGGCGGCCGCTGATGCTGGCGCAGACGCCGGAGGAGGATGAGCGCGCCGGGCACTGCGCTGTGGCCTGCCCAGAGGGCATCCCCTTCATTGCCTTTGAAGGCTGCCGCGAGCGCCTCGGTGAGCCCACAGCTTACCAGATCTGCTGCATCTAAATATGGAACGATACTTGATCTTATTGGCCCCAAGGGCGGAAATGCTGCAGCTTGGAATGGCCAAGTTCAGAAGAATCCTGTGAAGCCCCCCTAGGTGCGCTGGAGCCCCCGAGCGCACCTAAAGAGCCAGCAGAAATAGGATTGTCACATTCGCCTTAAAATTTTATGGACACAAACGTCCAAGTGAAACTAATGTCAGCCATACATGCATGTTCATGTCGGGGCGCTTCACTAGGCAGTGGTTTGTTGTGGTGACCGTCTGGAAGCAATCAAGACGCTGCTGCACTGCAAAGGCTGAAGGAGTACATATGGACGTGATACATGTAATTTTGCATCGAAGAACCAGCGCTGAATTAGAGATGCCATGTGCATTTACAGGCGCGGCGGTGTGCGACAAGCGGCGAGACATTGCATTTGCGGAGGAGCAGTTTCCGGGCGTGGATTTCTCGCACATTGAGCGCGGCGCGGACGTTGTGTACGACCAGCACAAGGTGGAGTCGGAGCATGCCGTCATGGAGCGGGGGGCGCGCTTCCTGCAGTGGCTCATGGCCAGGTGGGGGACCCTCCGAACCACTGGTCGCCTGCAAAGCGGCTCAGGGAAGAGCATGTGCTCTTGATTATAGGAGAACGATTCCCATGTGAGGGTGGGCCTGGCCTTGAGCCTTCTTTGTCTCAATGATTCCTTAGTGATACTTTGCAAGTTTGGGCCTATCTGCATGCTCGATTTGAGCAACGAACTGAAGCTGAGAAGGAGACAGCGGAGCTGCCAGCTTGATGGCCTGTTTGAGAGGGTCACACAGGCTGCGAGCTGGCATCATGTGCAAGAAGAGACCCCTTCCTCCAGAGATGTTGGTGTGTGCAGGCCGGAGTCCCGGATCGCAGTGGTGAGCCACTGTGGGTTCATTTTCCTGACGCTGAGCGCGTTCGGCCACGAGTGCGCGCACAGCGTGCAGGAGGAGATGCACCGCGGCTTTGACAACTGCGAGATGCGCTCCATGATCATCACCGACGCGGCCGGCGGCGGCCGCTTCAACTCGTCCTGGTTCCCGGGCGGACGCGCTTGCCTCCGAGATCTCGACTGATGCGGCAGCTTCCGGGAAGCTTCCCCGAAGGTTATATGCGCAGCTCGATCTGGCAACCGACATCTTGACTGACGCGGCTGCTGCCGGGAAGCTTCCCCAGTATTTCGTACGCAGCTCGATTGGCAACTCTGCTTCTGGAGCCCGCGACCAGGAACCGCTGCTGTTACCAGGAACCGCATGGCTATGTTTAGCTTTGCTTCCTTGACGTGCTGCGGGTGCATCTTAATATTGTCATAGGGACCAGGCGCCAAGCATGGGGGACACACTGCAGAGCAGAATGCTTTCATTTTGCTTCCATTCTGCTGGCGTGGGATGTTTCTCGAGCTGGGGAGGGCACACATAGCGAATGCAGCTACATGGAGGCTTCAATGTGGACGCAATGCAGCAGCTGCCATCAACATGCTTGCATGTGCAGACCATGGCACAGCAGCACAGTATCAATATACATGGCAGCGTGACACAAGCTGGTCCTGCTGCAGTTGTAAGTGAGAGGTGACTTTGAGCATATTCGTTGGAGCTGGTTGCACCAGCAGGCCAGCATTCGCAATTGGCCTCGTGTGACGGTCACTCTTGGGCTGTCAAGTAACTGCCCTCGGGCCTCTGTCTGATGGATAGGCAGGCACCGGACGTTTTCTGGTGCATGAGAAGCGGCCTGGCAGACTCCAGTAATGAAGTTTGATTTGCTGACAATGGTGCGCCTTCGCCTTTCACGCTGCACCAAATATGTTCACACTGAAGAAGAGTTTGCGATGCGGCTGCAAAGATATGGGAAGATAATATTGAGGTGCCTGCAAGGGAACATCTAAGGCTTTGAGGCTGTGTACTGTGCTGTCATGTATCACTGATGTTCAACAATAATTTACTTGTACCGTGAACAAATGCAAGCATATCGTGGAACGCGCACATGTGTAACTATCAACCTGCGCAAAGGATTTTTTGGGTGAGTGTGTGGTGTGCTATTTATCAAGCTGCGTACAGCACTGGTTGAATGCAGCTGGCAAATTTCTTACAAAAAAACCTATTTCTTTTTGTTGAAGTAAAGCTGCCACCGCGCTGCTGCGCCGGCATTTGAGTGTAATACAATTTGTCGCCTTAACTTCACAACCATCTGGTATTCATGCTCTGCAGAGTCTGCACCGACCATGATTCCCCAGACCATGGGAAAACAGCAAACATGCAGAGCAGCCCACAACTGCCACGGCCACTTTTCATGGTCCCTGCACTTCGTGCTAACAGTCCTCTTCTCTTCCTCCCTCTGATCCGAACGGCTGCAGCCCTTCATCATATGCCCCAACTAAGGAAACATGGGTCTCTGAGGTTCTTATGTTCATGACTATAAGCTCCTTTGCTGTTCTGCAACTTCTCAAAGGGAGCTGCGCTGAGTCCACTGGCAGTACAGCCCCGGGACTCTCGTGCGAGAAACACGCAAGTTTTCCATGTTGGTACATGCATAACTTGTAGCATTGACAATTTCACCAAGCTGCCCTAAACGGGGCAGGTTGATCAATCAACCACTTCACACCACACTGAGGCTGGAAAAGAGTGATCGATCAATCTAGCTATCTTGTCCTTCTTTGTTTAGTTGCACTTAAGTGCGCGTTAGACCTTTGCTCGCTCTGCTCAGGAGCTGACGGCAGCCACTTGAGCGGATGCCGGTTGAACCAAGGCCAGTCTGGCACGCAGGCCACCATCGCCACAGCTACACCGCTTCCATACACCTGCAAGAGATGCTAAGAATCAGGACACTGCCTCGACACAAGTCTGAATGCAAACTCTCTGCGCCGTCAAGGAGGCCGCTGCAAAGGGCTTGCCTTCATCATCAGCGCAAAGCTGCCCTCCGCCCATCCGAGCGCAAATGCAACTGCTCCTGCAGCGCAAATGATGTACAGACACAGCTGTTCTGCCAACTTCTGCCCTTGAAAGTCCATCGTGCCAGACTGCTGCTTCCTGAGACAAGAGCCTGAGGCGGAATTTGGAGCGCTTTTACGATGGCCCGTTCGTCCGGAGGCGTGCCGATATTATATAATCAGCCAAGTTAGACTCAGCGTGACCTGGCCTTCCGACACATCCGGACAAAAGATTGCTAGCGAATGCTTGTCCTGAAAACAGCAGATTTTGCATGCACTTGGGAAACACTGCAAATGAAATCTTACTGCTGATGAATGGTGATGGACGGCTGATGGGCTGCTAAAGTTGTTGATCACCTGAACCTTGGACAGGACCTGAAGTTGCTTGGGAGTTTGAAGCATGCTTGTTGAGGGAAGCAGGCACCGTTAAGTTCTTCTAACTGTCAGATAACACCTTCAGTTGTTGCGCGCAAGACTAATGTCTCGAACATGTTGTCGACCATCGCCTCATTGCGCAAAGGCGCTGACAATTTCCGCACCTGCAAAAGTGGCCAAGCCCTACAGGGGCAGAGCTGGCATGGTTGCACTGGTTCGAAGAGTACATCTACATGCGTGGACTTGTTCTTCAACACGTCCTGAAGTACGGGGCAAGGCACTGCGTGTCCAAACAAACACACTAGAGAACGGCAAGAACCCCACTTATTCCTGCACAATCATGCAACACAGCTATTTTAATTCAATACATGTGACAGAGCAATATTACCTGGGCAAACGAGAAGATTGGTAGTCTGACAGTCCAAAAGGTGACCTGTTTTGGCCAAGGAAGCATACTGCCTGCGTAAAGATTTCAGATTGACGGTTGTGGGCCCCTGGGTTCCTGACCACGTGGCAACAACGAAAATGCATGTGCTGGCAGGTGTTTTAGGAGGTTCCTCATTGGTCTCGGGCAATATTGTGCCATGGGCGCCGACAGCCAGAGTGTACCCTGTGGATGCACCCGTGGACACACCCCCTGTCGTCCTGCTGCCTGGATTTGGCAATTGCTCAGCAGATTACGAAAATCCTTATGGCGATCCCAGTGACAGCATGGCAGCAATTTTGAGGGTAGGCCACCAGGATCCCATGCACCAACCACTAGATTCGGGATATTTGTCGACCCTGCATCTAGATGAGCTTATATGCTACCTGGGAGATTTTCGCAATACAGCAGCACAAAGCAAGGCCTAGTGTCGGCATCAGCGGCCCTCAGGAGATTCAGAAATCTGAAAGATGAATCGGCATCAGCGGCCCTCAAGAGATTCAGAAATCTGAAAGATGAGTCGGGGAGGACGCCCATCGCATGTGCTCGTGCAACAGTGATGGAGCGTCAGGCATAAAGTGTCTCACTGTACTGAAGCTTCAATAGTGCGTGTGCCACGTGAGGGATGCCTCTGTTTATGTATCAACGACCTTTGCTGCATGTCAGGAAGCCTCGTTTTTCACACGCATTGCAAATGTGCTGTACAACTGCATGCAGTCATGTATGTTTTCTCTGGTGCTGACCAAAAGCACGCATGGACCTCATTGCTGTCATGCTCTCAAGCTCCGTATCCATCAGATGCTTCGACAGTGAGTCCTTGAACAACTTTCTCGTCTGCAGCCGGCCTGACAGCGAGTGCTTCGCCTGTGTTACCAGAGAAGGGGCTTCAAAGTGTACGTGGTGCAACTGGAGCGGAAGGATTGGCTCAAAGTGGGGCGCGCCATGATTTCGAGGAACTACTGGGCCGGTCTTTGCACTGTGGACCCCGGCTATAGGTGAGCTGCCAGCCACTATCATTTTTCCTGTGTCAGTCCAACACACCGTACAGACTTGTCTTTCAGCGCCGCATCCTACGAATTCTAGAACTGCATCATAGAACTGCTGAATGCATTTGGGTATGTATTCCTGCAACCTGCCACTTTTTCGGTGCTGCTCATCGCCATCCATGGAATCTCACTCTGGTGATAGTCTTGCAGAAGACACCATGAATGGGCATGCCCTCGAGCAATGCCGTCAAAGTTGTTGCTGATGCTTTGAGGACGTCTAGTGCAGTTCCTCCCTCATAGTGATCTGTTGCCACCCAGCTCTGCCTCCTTTGGCAGCGGCAGCATCATGGAGGAGCTGCATGAGATTGGGAGATAGCCAGGAGCATGATGATTGGCACTATGATATTCAGGTGGTACTTGGAGCGTATCCAGCAGGCAGTCGACAAGGCGAGGCTGGAGTGCCGCAGCGACCAGGCACGTGTACATCTGCCCGATGTAGGGGTCATCAAGATATAATTATATCTCAATTACCTCCAGCTTGATGTATACAGCTGGAAATTGTCACCGGTCTTGCTAGGTTTCAGCTGACCGGGCATTACAAGAGCATCTCTGTGCATAGACCTTCAGAGACTAGCTCGCTGTCTCATGCATCTACCGCACCTTTGTAATTCAAACTGTTCGCAGACACCATATTTTCTGCTCAGGACCACAGCCCGTGCAGGTGACATGCATTGCATTGCTTCGTGCTTTAGTACTTTTCAGTGTTGTGAAGGCAATCCTGAAAATTGTGTTTTGCATTCTGCCTGGACGGGGCTTAGTCAACACACACATGAAAGACCAAGGACTGTGGCTGGAGGGATGACTGAGAAAGCCATTTATGAGGGTGGTTGTTCCCTTCTGTTGATAGTTCGAGGGGTGTGTTCACTAGGTGCACCTGGTCGGCCACTCGGCAGGCGGTTGGCTCGGCCGTGCTTTTGTTGCAGACCCCCTTTACTTTGACTCCCCGGTCCAGGATGAAGGTGTGATCTCGGATTACCCTATCCAGACACAATCACTTCACCCCCTCAGGAGTGAACATACAAGTGATGCACCCTACATTTGCAATTTTTACTGTACATCAGCCATCCTGTTCGTGAGGCAAACATGACTAGAAAGTGTTGCGCGCCACTGAAGAGTGTGACTCTGAAATAGGATGGAGTGTGATTCTGTGTGACACGGTCTCTCCTAGCTGCACTACTGAAGTTCACATGGGAAAGATGTCTGACACTGTTCGTTTGCTGTTTTGCCGAGAAGGTGCAGAATCAATATGCAACTGTCGGCATCGGTTGGACAGGGTGCATGCTGATGGATGGCGTGGTAGTGGCTCAATGAACACATCGAGTCGTTCAAGAGTGTAGGTGGAGCTAAGCATCCCGTACGCGGAAGGCCTGTCATTTTTTGGCACATTGCAGGCGTTCCTCACCAGGGCATCTGCAGCCTGGTCACTCTGGGGACACCTCATCGGCCACGACCTGCTGGAACAGGCCTGGACACTACCGGGGGCGCTCTGACCTGGGTGAACCTCCAATGGCCAGGTCAGCAACTCACACCCCAAGACGTCGAGAGTCTGACCATGAACAGGGTAGGGGTTGGGGGTCTGCAAGTGGTATGTCCTGGCATGCATTATTTTGGGGCGCAGATCGCGCCACTGCAAGTTGCTCTGGCACCACTGTGGCATCGAGATGACTGTGGCCATTACGACGCAGCAGTCCATGGTTTCTTGTCTTCTCTTGCCTAATCTTGACTAGTCTAACTAAGTCTTAGTGAGCTGACTAATTTGGGTACCGGCAGGTGCCCATTTTGCGGACAGGGGAGTGGAGTATGTGTGCGTGGCCGGCTGCGCGGTGCAGGCCGACAAATCTGCTCCACGCAGTTCCATCGAGCGCTACGCGCACAGCAGCTACAGTCAAGTGTGTGGAGATGGGCATGGCCACTGGGGAGACTGCGTGGTGCCCCTAGCAAACGCCCATCTGGAGGTGACCGAGCTCTCACATCACCCTCATGCCCCAGAGCCTGTGCTTCCCATATCTCTGGACCCTGTATCCTTATACCCCCTATCCAGCTGGTAATATGAGGGACAGGGATAAGCTTGTCTAGACGCACATAAAAGGTGATGACAGTCAGATCAGTCACCTGCCTCACTGGGGGTGTTGCATGTGTTGGACCGCAATGGCTGAAGTCCTCGATGTAATCACAGCTGATGCATGCGCGTGCAGGGTGCGGATAACATTGTGCTGGAGGGAGTATTTCACAGCATGGGCACCAACAAGAGCTGGCAAATCGAGCACCGCTGGTATGGCTCTGAGGATGTGGTGGACCACTGGGCCCATTGCCTCGTCAGGCAATAATAATATTCATGGAGGCCAAGCTATCATTTGCGGGCCCAGCAGCCCATCTTGACAACTGCCGGTATATCAACATTGGTATTTATTTGTTTGTGCAGCAAAGTGAGGCACTGCAGGACCTTGCAAAGCAAGGGGTGTGTACCGTCATGAGGACGCTATGAGAACGTGAGTTGCTACTTGTTTTTCCAGCTTGTGTATACTGGCTGGTATAAAGTGGGGAAAGACTCATTTGAGAATTATTTATTTCATTGTTGTGCATTGGTGATGCTTCTCGTGTACCTGTGCATGAGAAGGGACTGCTGTACAGTAATGTCTTTTTGTCATGTTCTATGGAGGTGGGAAACAGTACCTCTTCTCATGTCTGAGATGCTGGAATTTGCAGCTGTGTCATGTGGAGTTGAGCCCTGGACCAGGGATGAAGAGAATATTTGAGGTCAGACACTGGCAGTAATTTTGCCTGCGTGATCACTAAGATCCTTCATGGTGGCCTTGCAACAACGCCTTGACCAGTCACATCATATGCTCTGTGTCATGCTCGCTTCTACTATTGCAAAATTTCAGGAGGACTTGGCAGCTTTGCTTGGACAGCTATGTGATGGAGTGAGTGACATTTGCAAAAAGTGTGCACCAAGTGTAGGTGCGTTGATATGAGACTCGGTTTGTGACTCTCTGCAGCTTCTTCTGCCCATGTACTTTTGAACAGGACTGATTTGAAGTCTGGATTGAGCTCTGTGTTGTGTCCACAGCACATTACTGAGATCGATGGCGAAGACTGTATTTAAATATGTGATGCCTTAAAAGCACAACTTGCATCTTCCGCTCGATACTACCTAATAAAAGAGCTCACCAATTGATTGTATCCCTGAAAGCACTGTCAGTGGACTCTCTCTGTTTCTCTCTTTACCCCCGGCAATTAGCCATGTGGCTCTGTCGATGTTGCAGCATGGCTGTGGGCTCCCTACACGATAGTCTCTTGATTTTCCCAAAAACAGCATGCTGTATTGGAATTTCTATTGGAAGGGGTTGCAGAAGGGATGTGGCTTATCTCCTGCAGCAATGGTGTTTACTGTATGTGCACTCAACAGCCAATTGAAGACGGGTCCATCAACCCTCCACGATTTTGGTGCGGTACCCAAAGGGACTGGTTTTGATGCTGAGCAGCTCCACCTCGAAATCCAGTGTGGCATTGGGAGGGATTTCTCCCACACCCTTCTCCCCATAAGCCAGGTTTGGGGGCACTATCAGCTTCCGCTGGCCCCCCACTCGCATCCCCCTCACCCCCTGAACACCACCCGCACCTCCC
The DNA here is from genome assembly GCA_020887355.1 of Coccomyxa sp. Obi. Taxonomy (NCBI): domain Eukaryota; kingdom Viridiplantae; phylum Chlorophyta; class Trebouxiophyceae; family Coccomyxaceae; genus Coccomyxa; species Coccomyxa sp. Obi. The sequence continues at coordinate 3,151,629 of AP024990.1, read as the reverse complement.
TTGTGAGTTACAAAGCAGAGAACCAACTCTATCCATATAGGGTGTAGGGCTTTCTATATTTGTTTCTTTTCAGGGTTTAGGGTGTCAAGGGTTATACAGGATTTTAGGGTCTGCAGTTGATAATCACCATCAGGCATGCATGCCTCTGACACTGATGATTGGAAGCCCGGCTTGGGCAACCAGCGCGCGCAAACCCAACCAAACCTCACAGAATGGTCGTTCCTCATTCCACATTACATGAGAGCCTAGGCTGACAAGAGGGCGGAAAGATCTGGTGGCGCAGCCTCCGCTGCCAATGCATGTGCACCAGGGCACTTCACATGCGAGCTACTGCATCACATGAGGATCTGCACAAGGTGTAGGAATCCCGAGAGGTCAATCCAGTACCAGGAGACGAGGTCCTTACCAGGTCCAGGCCTGGCAGGGTCCCCCCAGCGCCCTTGGCCCCCACATCAAAGCCCAGGGGGGTCCCCCCCGTCACGCCCATCCCTTGCCTGCACATGAGTGGACACCCTTCAGAGTCCCTCACACCCGCGGTGGAAGATTCTCCATGCTGTTCCTTGACAACCAGGCACCAGATGTAAGAGCAAGATTGAAGCTGCCCAAGGATAGCTCTGGCTGGCAACGCACGCAGACCGCAGATATCAGGCATGCAGGGCTCGCTGCATCAGCAGAGCAGTGCACAATAAACACCTTGACACTGCGCACCGAAACTGCCTTCCCAAGTGGTGATGCTCTCGCTCGCCTCACATTTCACCACAACACTGTAACAGATAAAGCTCCTTGTTGCCGCCAATACCCTTGTTGGCATGCCCAAGGATCCACCCACTGCTGTGGTCATGCTTATGCTTGCCTCAGACTACATCACAACACTGGGACATAAATATTTTCTTGTTGCCCCCAACGTCCTTGTTGGCACGCCCAGGGATCCACCCACCTGCTGGTCATGAAGGTGACGCCCCTCCACCGGGCCTCATAGTGCACAACCACTCGCTCACCCTCTCTCGCCAGCGCCCCCTTGCCCTCTACAATGTCATAGTACCTGCGGTGTGTGTGGGGCATGCATGAGGAGCTGCACCCTCAAGGACCATTTAAATACTTCTGACTATCTAAATCGGCTCATGTATCCCCCACAGTTGCCAGACGGGGGGCCCGCCACGACCTGGATGACAGAATATCTAGTCAGTCTCATATGGCTAGATCCTACGATAACTCCTCAGCTCCTATCTTTTTCTTGAGTCAAGATTGTCACCCCTTGCCCAGTGGGAGCCATTGGAATAGCTCCTGCTTCATGGGCTGGGGGATGATGTGATGGACCTAGTTGTTGATATGAGGTCTCTGAGGGCCCTTCGCACAGGCATCTGTGAAGCATCACGCTGGTTCATGTTTTGGGCTGGCAATTCTAGAGCGTGTAAGTGAGAAATGATACGTCTGTGGAGAACAAATTAGCTTGACTGATTGTGTGTTGAGCTCAATTGCACTCCATGCAGTGTTCTTGGGATCAAGTCATGGGTAGTTTCACTCACTTAAGTCCCTCTGGCCCATTCTTGTACTCTGATTCTGGGATCTTCACCCTACGCTTGCTCCTGAGGTCCTGCGGGCATAGGTCATTTTGAACTCAAGGAGAAGAAGAGTCCTAGGCCTGTAGGCTGGTTGCAATACATCCAAGGCTGTTCAACAGCTGCAGAAAACTTCTCTAGGACGTCACCTTCTTGAACCCGGGAAGGGCCTGCGCCGATTCTGTGACGCTAAGACCTGCAGAACACCCGTGATTGTTCAGTTCTGTTGCTGATCGGTGCTGAAAACTCGTGCTTTGGGATGCGCATAGTATTGCTCCTCACAGAATATGAGGGCGCACCAAGAACCGTTGCACTAAGGAGTATGGCTTCCCGCTTGGTAAAAGAGGAAATGTTGGCGCTCCCTTCACTCCTCGAAGCACCTTATTGAACGGAAGTTTGTCACTTTAGCTCCTTGAACTGAAAACAAAGACATCAGTTTGGAGAAGTTCTCCAACGATGGGCCTCATACCCTTCTCTCCCGAGGTGCATCCATTGCTACTTGACGCCTTTGCTGTAAATGCTCGGCATCTTGGAGGTAATCTGCATTGTAGTGGCGTAAATGACGCGGACAACCTGACATTCAGATGCTCCATTGTTGTCAGCTGTTTTACGCCACTGCGTCACTGCTCAAAGCTATCCCCAGTACGTTGAGCCTAAATTTGACACTATGTCAAAAGTCGTCGTTGTTCTGCCCTTCTGGTGGTGCGATCGGTCGAATTGTCCACTCTCATCACATCCAGGTTGACGACCCCATAGCTTCCCCACACTTGGAAGCTGTCCTTGGAAACCTTCAAACTTACGAGAGTCTGGTACGCCATCTTTCGTGTGTTGCCCTTATGCTTCTAAGGCTGGAAAGAGATCCCTCGTCAAGTCTTCTGACACAATTGAAGTAAGATGTCAAAGGCCAATGAAAACTCGACGGCATACAAGGAAACGCAGGCGACGTCCTGGGGGAAAAGCGCTCAGCAGTACGCTACTGACGTACATGAGGGCTCCGGCATAATGATGCCATTAATCGGCGCTTACGTTGATACCGCGAGGGAAGAGGTCAAGGGCAGCCCGCAGATCCTGGATATTGCGAGCGGATCGGGAGAGCCGGGCCTTCAGCTTGCGAAGCTCTTTCCAGACGGCAGGGTGACTATGACTGATCTGGCAGAGGGGATGATTATTGAAGCTAAGCGACGTGCAGACTTGCACGGAGTGAAGAATGCGAGGTGGGATGCCCTTGACTCGAGACATGTAAGAAGCATCAGACAGTGCATGACCCTCTCTTGGCAATATCCAAGTGAGTAAGGCGGATATGCAAACTCATGTGCGTGCAGCTTCGCTGTGGCCGATGCAGAGGACTTGAGTCACTATGGAGACGCCACCTTCGATGTGGTGACCTGCAACTGCGGCCTCATGTTCATGCCAAACTACGAGAGGTGCGATTGCATCGCGCAGCACCCTCTGGCTGAAAGCCTGAACGTGACTGTTGCGAGCAACGGTAGATGATCTGAGATGCATCCCAGTAGATGATATGCTTGAGGGAGCAGTAGGATGTACAAAATTCACCCAGTCACAGCAAGCATTGCATCCTGACACTACTGTGCTCTTCTGCTGGCAGGGCCTTGTCTGAATTCAGGAGGGTGCTGAAACCAGGTGGCCTGGCGATGTTGTCCGGTAAGACTGCGATTTTTAAGTTGCTCGCCATTGTGCTGAAATGTCCCCCAGGCGCCAATGCAGTAGCACTCCCACTGCCTCTTGGACATTGCAGGTATCTGTTGGCGACAAATTATCAGGCGTGGTTGCAGAAGTGCGCTGTATGCTGAATTGACGTTCCGGACAGAGTTATCTTTTGCTCTGAGATTTTCTGCTGTGGTTTGTGTAGTTTGGGGCCTGCCGGAGCACACACAGCTCATCTCGCTCATGCGTGACATGCAGACGGCCATCGCGCCGGAAGACAGTTTCTTTGCCGATCCCAACGTCCTGGGCTGCCGTGAGAAACTGCTGCATGCCGTGCAGCACGCCGGTTTCAGCACCTCTTCCTGTAGGTGGGTGGCTGGCCCCCACAATTCCTGTTGGAGAGTTTGCAGTGGTGAATACATGCGGCCTGCAAATGGCTCTCTGCTTCAGGTTTCAGTGCCAAGAACAATCCTACGGTACAAGGTGAACGGCTCCAAATTTCTCCCGGAGTTCCTGCCCTGACCGGCTTGCTGGCCTGGGTGACTCTGCCTGATTGCGCAAGGCTTTGTGCAAGTGGTGGTTCATGTACAGAATCCTTTGAAGTGGTTGCTTTGATTGCTGTGTGACCTGCAGATATTGCTTCAATGAAGGGCACCGCCACTGACTGGCGACTTCATTGTTGTGCACTTTGTTCTTCGTATTCCCATGTGCAGCATTGGGCCGACACATACATCAGCACACCGGCTGATTTATGCTGCAGGGAGGTCAACGTTCCGATGCATGTCCCCGGGGAGAGGGTCCAGAACGCGCTGCTGCACAATGCGGTCATCGCCGAGCTGCTGGAGCGGCTGGTGAAGCGCGGCGACCCCGATGTGGCCGACCGCGCGGCCGCGGCGCTCCTGGACGCGGCCGCCCGGAGGGGCTTCCTGCAGGAGGACGGCACCATCCAGTGCCCCACCAACATCGCACTCTTCGTCTGTGCGCGATCGTAGGCATCACTAATCACTGTGACTAAGACATCACGGTGATGTCTCAGATGATCGATTTTCCGCCGCAAGATATGGGGACGCACCATTCAACTGTGCCGCGGACAGTACGCTGTTCGTCACTGCCTGCCCGATGGTGCAGACTCTGGGGGAAAGCTCTCGGCGGTGAGTTGCATGCTAGTGATGGGAAATAGGGACGCTCTGGCAAGGAGCGCTTAAGCAGGATTCTGGTGAATGGCAGGGTTGGGCAATGTGTTTGATGGGCCTTTATGAGGAAGGGTTGGGCATGCAGAATCTGGAACCGGTTGTCACCCTCGGACAATAATCCGCTGAAATAGTTTGTGCTGGCCACTCACATGCGAACGCCTGTAATGAAATGAACTGAAAAATAAACAAAGTAGTAACATCTCGATTATTGTGGTACTGAACGTCCCTGTGGTGCCGATTGTTGGCCCGGATGCATGCAACTCAGGAACTTTTGAAGTTCAAATTGCGCCTTTACACCGCTAGTGCTGTATTTGAAGAGAACTCTTTGTGCTCTCTCCTACTGGCAGAGTTTCAACCGGCAGGCGTACTTGGGAAGGCACAAACACCCAGTAGTGCACCCTGTGCTGCACAAGTGCATCGTCTATGGCTGCTGGCTGCTTGTTCCTTGAAAGGCAGATACACTGTTTGTCAGGCTTGTGGCTCAGGTCAGTGCCTCTGCGGCGTTTGTCAAGCCTACAACTTTATTCATGTGGTACAGCTTCTCCACTCCAGGAAGCTTCACTACGGACAATGAGGTGCTTGCCCAGCTTCTTCCGAAGTATCATTCCGGTACAATCTGGACATCATTACGAGAGCTTGTGCAGGACGCACGCTGTTTTGACAAACGAGAAATCAAAGAGAAAAGAAATTAGCTCGACAACCTGACCAAGAGCGTCCACCAACATGGCGTCGTCCATTGATAAACAGACGCAGGCATTGTATTGGGGAAAGACCGCTCAAGTGTACGTTGCTAACGCACATGAGGGCCCTGGAATCATGATGCCCCTCATATCTGCCTACGTTGAGACAGCTAAGACCACGTTGAAGGGGGGCAGCCCAAAAATCCTCGACATTGCCAGTGGCACGGGAGAGCCTGGCTTCTCGCTGGCAAAGGCGTACCCAGAAGGCCACGTCTTCATAACCGACTTTGCTGAGGGTATGATAGCTGGCGCCAAAGAGAGGGCAGACAAGCACGCTGTCAGAAATGCCAGGTGAAAGCGGCACTTCGGGACACCATGCCACATCTTGCATCTGCTGAACGCATCGATTGTTCCAAGCTCGAGATGAGTTTGAAAATTCAAAAGTTCTTTACAGCTTTGCGGTGGCGGACGCTGAGGACCTGAAACAATTTGAAATAAGCAGCTTTGACATTCTTACTTGCAACTCCGCCCTCATGGCCATGCCGAACTATGACAGGTGAGTCTGTCATTCTGTCCACTGCATATTTTCAATACTTTGCAACATCTGATCATCATATGATATTTGCGGCTGTGCTTTGGCCACTACCGTGATCTTGTACCTGGAAGAGAATTTGTCCGGGGGGTATGCTCACAGGGCTCTGTTGGAGTTCCATCGAGTGCTGAAGCCAGACGGACTGTTGATGATTGGCGGTGAGAGTTCGCTTAGTTGCGACCATTGCACGAATTACCTGCACAGGATCGAGACAACAAAAGAGTCGTTTGGTCGACAGTGTGGCTGTTCTTAGGGATTGCGCAATGTGTTCAGCCACAGCCGGCAGAAACAGAATAAGCGCCTTTTCCTGTGTAGATTCATTCATGTGTACCTTGCTGCTGTGCAGTGTGGGGCTCACCGCAACAGACGCAGATGATCAACCTCATGCAAGATGTTCGGGCGGCTGTTGCGCCGAATGACAGCTTCTTCGCAGATCCCAGCAGCCTCTGCGGCCATGACAAGGTGCTGCATGCCCTGCAGCAAGCCGGCTTCAGCCACATATCCATCAGGTGAGTCAGTCAGTCAGTCAGTCAGTCAGTCAGTCAGTCGGTCAGTCGGTCAGTCGGTCGGTCGATTACACCTTTTCCAGCCACCTAGGGCCTTTCAGATGTCTGACTGTGATCGTCAGAGTCAGCACCCAGCATGTCAGTAGTTGCATAGTCGCTGCTTTTGTCAGGCATGCTGATCCTGTGACCTCCAGCGAAAAAAATTTCAGTCGTCACTTATATTGCATGTACCCATCAACAGAATTTGCTGGGAGTCCATGCAACGCCCCCTATCAATACTCATCATCAGGAACCACAAAGAGGGGCCCACAGTCCGTTCTGCCCCGGACTAAAGAAGGCTTCGCGCAGGTGACCTCTAGGTCGTATAGAGGGTCATGCCTTGCGAGTCTCTTGGCGTCAAGATGAAACCAAGAGAGCTTGAGATTGCAGGTCTGAAGGTCAAACTGCCCGCCCCGCTGATGGGGGTCATGTCTGGCTCTCTGACATCTCTCCTTGCTGTGCGTTGCAGGGACATCAATGCATAGCAGTCCGGACCTCCTGATTTTCAATCCCATTTATTTTTAATTAGGGTTTAGTGGTTAGGGTGCATGGTTAGGGTTTAGGGTTTAAAAATATCTCCTTGTTGTGCGCTGCAGGGAGATCAATGTGCCCATGCGCCTGCCTGTTGAGCGCCTGCATGCCGGCATGCTGCAGAGCGCTGTATTTGTGGAGCTGCTGGATCGGCTGGCCGCCCGGGGAGACACCGGGGCGGCCGAGCGCGCGCACACCGCCGCCCTGGACATCGCGCGCGAGAAAGGCTTCCTGCAGGAAGATGGCTGGGTCAACCTCCCGACCAACCTTGCTCTGTTTGTCACTGCACGCCCTTGATGCCATAGGTGCATAGTGATCGCTGCTGATTGGGGGGATGAGTCATCGGTGACGAATGACATGCAGCCGCACTGAAAGCTACATTTAAGAAGGGCTTCATGCAGGAAGACAGCTGGGTCGACGCCCCCACCAACCTCGCTCTGTTTGTCACCGCATGCCCTTGATACTGTATTGGTCGCGCTGATGTGGGGGCCGAATCATCCGTGACTAAGGACATGCAGCTGCGCTGAAAGTTGCACTCAAGAAGGGCTTCATGCAGGAAGACAGCAGGATCCAGCTCTCCACCGACCTTGTGCCTCCATGTAAGGCTTTGGTGGCTCTGTTTGGCTGGAGTGATGTGTCTAGTAAATCATTGGTAACAAGGCACTTGCCCATTGGTGCACACCACACCCTGCATCCGTAGTGTCATGGCGTAGTCAATCGGGCATGGTGGCATGGAGCTGATATGTTGCTTATGGGTTCTTGTTGTACTGGCCAATGAATACCATGCATGGCTCGCATGTCTGTATGACCGCTGTTTGGATTATTGCGCCAGAGCAGAATTCTTGTACTGCAGGTGGCTCAATAGTGTATGTCTTGACTGCATTCTCCGTGGTCACCTTGACACTGCTGCATGTGGAACCCCAAATGTTGCAAATACACTACCGAAGACTTGAAGCTATTCGCCTGAGTACAACTTGGCAGACATTGAAGTGCAGGCGGCCAGATTTATAAAACCACTTGCAACATCTTATGTGCAGGATTGTTTGGTGTCCCACGGTTGACATGCAAACTTCTTAACCGACACTGCTCGATCAGACACTCCTGATGACCAACCCCAGACTACCTTTTGCATGTTCAAAAGTATCTCCAGTCTGCTGCTGCACTTGACTGTATATCACACCAGACTTTCAGCTCCGCAGCAGGGCCTCCCTCACGTCTGATTTATTGTGAATTTATTTGGATGTACTGTACATCATGTACTGTAGATGGTTGGCGTCAAGGTACCCTGAACAGTTCGTGACTTCAGTCATATACAGGCACAGAGTCTTGGGGGGCCTTGATGCTCTGCCTCGCCTTTATTGAAACCTTCTGAGAGCGCATGGCATCTGAACCCCTTCCCATAGACACTCTCGGCCCAAAACCCCCAGCAGGAACCGACACACGCTCCTCCTCAACATCCTCAGCCGATGCGGCTTCAGCATCTTGCGCCATGCTTGAAGCCGCAGGGAACGCCATCGACTTTCTGCTGCTGCGGCCAGATTTGGATGCTCCATGTTGCGCATCCTGATCAGGCTCCTCCTTGGTGCTGACGTGGCGGATCGCTGATTTCTTGAAGCCTACTTTGGACGGCCTCAGCTGCGCGCCCACATCGGCATTCTCTGCACTTCCGGCCGTCGGCGGCCGAATTATGGACTTTCTGGACGAGCGCCCGTCTCTGGCAGGCCGGCTCATGCCTGCACATGCCACAGCACAAATTTTTAAGATTTAGAGTTATTGTATAAATAGGTACATTTTACAAATAGGGTAGAAATATAGCAAGGTTCATGTGCACTTTTGGTTCCACAGTGCTAAGTCGGTGGCGCCACAATGTGATGGTGTGTTGCAGCCCTCAAGTCATTGTGCGTGATGGAAACTGCTTTCCGGCATGTGAGTGTGAACCTGTTCTGGATACACCTGCTCCAAAACTGGCCAAAATGAGCGCAACTCAATTATGACAACTCGTTCAGAAGATGGTTCCGAGGCCCATTTACCAGGCTCTAGAGCCTTCCACATACCTCTTGAATATACGCTCCTGGAGGCACATCTGAGAGATAGGGGAGCTTTCCTGCACAGTGACCTGCTTCAATCTGACTTCAAATGCAACAGGCCAGTCTTTTGTACCTGTGGCGTTGACTGCTTCAAGGCCGGTGATGGATGTGCCGCCGCGAATGCTGAGTCGCGATGCGCGCCGGGCCTGGCCTCCAGGGGCGCTCCCATCCATGGCTCCAATCCTGGAAGCCCTCGATCCCAATGTTGACGCTGTGTCCGGCCGCAGAACGCTGCAGCCAGCATCTTAGCACGTTCTGCACTTGCTGCAGGAACTCGCTGCACTTTCGAACATTGGGCATCGACAGACAGGGATGCAGTGTTTGACTGTACGCTGTTTCATATCAATTGAGTTTTCCAGCTTGTCATAATGCCCTAACAGTCAGCATGAAATGTCCAATGTTTCAAGTGTAATTCTAGACATGTGCATTCGCCTTTCCTGCATCCTCCCTTTGACTCTCTGTGTCAGCAAAAGCGATGCCTTTTGTGCTGTATCGGAGGCGACATGCAGCATCCCCATAACCCCTGCCAGCTCACTCAACGCTGAGTTGCACGATCGCTCCACAAGGCAGGACCAGGGGTTATACTACTTATCAAACCCTAAAAACCTTTAACAAACCCTAATTCAACCCTAAACACCCCCTAAAATATATGATGCAGGGGTGCTACCTGCGCAGGGATCGGCGGCGAGGTGTGCCCGGCTTGGCCAACGCCAGCAGCGCCTCTTCGGCCTCGGCCCTTTGGGAAGGCGGCATGACCTCCACGATGGCAATCAGCTGCGGCTGCGGCAGCTCCGAAAGAAGCTGTGCCCCTTCTTGTTTCGACAGCACACCTGCATGCACGCACACTGTCCTGACACAAAAAGGTGATGTGACTCCCATGCAGTGTATGTACTCGTGTTTAAAGAGTAAATGAGACAATCAGACCTTTTCCTGGGTGCACCTAGCCTCTTTGGTTGCTACTTTGGTAGTACTGTGGACGCTCCGCATTCTCTCATTGCCAGTGTGTCACCATGAACAGAAGACCGACACCCTTTTCAAACCAACTTGAATCCCATGGTTGACTGGCGTTGAGGACATGCCAAGGGTAATATTGTCTGCATTCAAGATACTGTATGCCGCAGAACATAGCCGGACCCCGGCTGTCTACACCCCTCTTAGAACGCCCACAAGCTTGGCATTGTTTCTTACAAAGTGGTCCACAACGCACCACAACAATTGATGCCAGGCTCCGACTATGCGTTATCTCAAAGGTAGGGTGTGTGAGGACGCACCCATGAGAGCGGCCGCTGCGGCCGGCGGCAGCGCGCCGACAAGCTTCACCTTGTCCTCGAAGGGAAGGCCCGAGACGGCCGCGACCGCCGCACGGAGTTCCCTCCCGGCAGCTTCCTCCAGCTCCCTCACCTCATCCTCATCCACCTCAACCCCCTGGCCCTCTTCTTCCTCGTCAGATATGTTTCCTGTCGCAGGGAGTGTAAGTTGTCTGGTGGTTTGTCTAGTTGCGGTTGTTGATCACTTCTCTGCATATATATATATATATATTAGTAGGATTCTACTGGGCTGCAGACTAGGTTAGAGGCCCCACGATGTGGCTGCAGACACACTGTGTGTGTGCCCTATGGCCATTTGGCTTTGGGTTTGCTGACATCTGATAATAATAATAACATGCGCATACTCCGCTCAACTTCTCAACCAGCAGGATATAGTGCTTCTCCTCAGCTCAGGCCTTCTTTGTCCGTTACGGAACAATTTTTTTGGTATTCAGTGCTGTGCCACAAAGTGAAGAAATTTGATACTCTGTAGGGATTACCGCAACCTGGACTGATCTCTGAACACATGCAGAATGTAGCGCATGCAGATCGCATCACTGTTTGTGCACCAGACAGGAAGTTGTGAATTTCAACACAGTTGCACCACCTGCGATTGGGGAGGGTGGGGTGAAGGTCCACTGGTGGGAGGACCGCAGCAGAAGCTGCACAGTGACCTCGGAAGCGATGGAACCCGGCATGGCCTGCAGAAACTCCCTCTGCTTCTCCGGAGCCCAGCCCTGCCCATTACTCAGCGGCTTACTAACAGTGGTTACTAACAGAGGTTACTAATAGTAATTACTAACGGTGGTTACTAACGATGATTGCTGATGGTGGTTACTAACAGTGGCTACTAACAGAGGTGCACAGTGTAGGTCCAGGTTGGTGCTGTCCTTTGCTTGTTGGTATTATTCATAAACGTTTCTCGGTCACTTAAACTAGGTGTATCTTGTTGTTGCCAGCCAAACAATGCAAGCGTGTTAACACTGCAAAGGTATATGAAGAGTCCTGTCCTTTCTCAGATGACAACACTTGGCGACAGTATCCCATCCGGCCTGGCTTTTGTCTTATGTGAAGCCTTGTTCTGCAATTCAGAGATGAAGAGAATGCAGGTGTGGGTTTCTGAGGCTGACCTGAATGAGGCGCAAGGTGTCACTGACAGTCAGATGACTCAGCAGAGCTGCTTTTTCGGAGTGTCCAAAACATGTCAGCACCTGCAGGCACATGCATCAACCCTCATGCAATGCAACTTTCCATTCAATGTCACATGATGTCTTGATCCCTCAGCATAAGCCACCAGTACAAACGCAAGTCTGAGTGACCTCTCGAAACGACATGTATCGTGTAATTGAGAGGGGGTAAGGCAACCGCTCACCTGCTGTGCGATGGGCTTGATGAGCACTTGCAGGCTGGTGATGGCCATGGCACGTGGCATGGCTTGCAGGATTCGTGCGGTCGCCTCTGGCGCCAGCCCCTGCAGGATACCCTCCCTCGAGTGCGCCTCCATTTCCTGGCCATGCACATCAACCACCCTCGTGAACACCCTTGATGAGTATGCCCAGGTCCTGTAACATGGAGTGCTGATAATCGCCATCTACCCTTCTCAAACCATGGCGAAAAGAAAAAATCTGGTGCATCGTTGCATGGCAGGGGTGTCTAGCAGAGATGATGGCTTCCAGCAAGTTTGATTGCTGCGCGATCACAGCAATATGGGGCCTCAATGACTTGGTCCATGGGTCCCATGTTATACAGTGTCTGAAAGGACCACAGGCAGCTTCCTTGAACTGATAAATAACACCTTTTTAACTGAAAAATGACTGAGGTGATTTGGAGACCTCCCACCCTGGCGCTCAATCAACCAAGCAAACTCGGGTTGAGGATTTTTTAACCTAACTCCCTAAGGGTTTTTCAGTAACCCTAAACCCTATAAAAATACGTCACACCTCGAGCAACCCGGCGGCTTGGTGGGGCTTGAGGCGCAGCAACACAAGGCGCTGCTGCTGCAGGTCTGTGTTGTCCAGCAAGTCCCGGGCACCCTCCCGGGCAGCCATACTGCCCAGCCACTTGCCCGCCAGCGCTGGCGAATGCCTGCAACGCGCCTCGTGTCAGCTCATGAAACCCCTCAGGTTGGGTCAGGTTGCATGGGTCGGGTCACATCGGCAAGGATGCTTGCTGGGAATGCTACGCCAAGATTATAAGCACATACCAACAATTCACAATACTCAGGCTGCACCGCATTGATCAGCTGGTCTATATTATCGCGTGTTCCAGTCCTCATGTATTAGGTACGTCTAGGAGCACCAATATGGCAAGCCTCCATCCTTTCACGAGCTGCTCACCAGGAATCTTGTGCCAGAGTTAGAAGAACATCCCACCTCAATACAAGATCCAGGCCTTAGAACCAGCTGCTCACCAGATGAAGGCGAGAGCGCAGGTTGCGAGCGTCGGGTCGGCCGCGGCCAGATCGGCGAGGACGGCCGTGCGCGCGGGAAGGCTCATGGCGGCCAGGCACGCGGCCGCGCCCTCGTCGCTCATCCCCCGCAGCAGCTGCGTGCGCTCCGCCGGTGCCATCAGTGACACCACCATCGCTTGCGCCTGCGTATTGTTTCAGGTTAGGGTTTTTCACCCTGACAAACCCTGACAACAGTACCCTAAGACCCCTAAAACCTTAAGAAACCCTAACAGAAATGTCAAAAATGTTATGGAAATATGCATCTGATCAGTGCAGGAGACATCCTGCTACAGACTTCAACATTTGCCAGGGAGCGAGCCTTCAGGCCGCCAGTGCACCTCGCACTGTTTTCTGATTCCTGTTGGATGCCCTCAGGAAAAGACAGTGCGAATACGTTTGTGGAGAGTGTAGCGCCTGAGGTGGAAGGAATTCTGACATGGGATCCTGGTGTAGGGCACCTCGGGAGCGAGCGTGTCCAGCATCTGCGCTGCCTTTTTGACGTCTCCAGCCATGGCTGCAACGAGCGACGTGCTGTCTGTCATCGTTTCCTGCGCGCCATCAAACAAAGGACAGTTACAAACAGTCTCATTGTAGGCATGCAGGCGACAACAGCATGAAAAGAGGCACCATGAGTACCTCTGCACTTGCTGTAGGTCAGTCACTCTTCATGCAATGGCGCTTGTGCGGGCTGCCGGTGGTCACTTCAAATCCCTTTTTCACAATTTACGCCTCTAGGATTTAGGGTCGAAAATCCTATACTTTGTCACCCTACATCCTAAACCCTATGTATTTATTTTATAATATGTGGTTCAGAGCTATATTTTGAGGGTCTAGTGGCATCACATTTTATGTACCCCCTAAGCCCTAAAAATAATAATATGAAACACTCACCTGCACTACCGTCGCGAATCTTGCGCCAGGGTCGAGGGGATCCCCGGAGGCCCGGGCGCGTCGCTGCTCGGCTAACTCACGGTCGCGCCGGAATGATGACACTGCCACTGCAGTCGCTGTGCCCGCTAGCATTTCCACCTGGGGACAGATGCATGCTTCACAGGTCAAACATAGGATCAAGACAACACAAGACAAGACAACGTATAGACAAGATAATTGACAGAAAAGACCCCGCACGGTCGCGCTGGAATGGCGACACGGCCAGTGTCATCGCCGTGCCCGCTAGAATCTCCACCTGGAAAAATGCGCGTGTTTGGTAAATGTGCCAACTGCTCTCGTTGACATCTCAGCGATGCTTGTTACCACAGGCACTGCTGCAGCAATCTGCTGTGCTGCAGAGGAAGAACATTCATGCGATGCCAGGCAGTACTGTGAGCTTACGCATCCAGTCATTGCCTAAAATCAAGAATCTGAGCAAGCTCGCGCCAATACAGAACCAGCTGTACTGCAATCCTGCCATTGTAGGATACTGCAGGCAGCCTCAGGGGAAAACTTCACGCCCTAGTATTGAAATCAAATGATTGAATTTATCAATGCATGCGCATGCAGCCGACTGTACTAGAACACTAACGCACAACTTCTTGAGTGGAATAACGACCTCTTTAAGATTTGTTTCGTGGTCGTGAGTAGAGAAAACCTGCTGCAAGACAGGTTGGTGGCTGGCGCGACGGGCGCTGGGGAGCCGGAAGAGGCTCTGCTTGTGGCCCGAGCACTGCAGGATTAGCGCCTGCCGCCAGCGAGCTGTCGCCAGCTGGCGCCGCGCCATTCGCTCGATCGCGTCCAGCTCAGCCAGCCCCGACCGCAGCCGCTCCTCGGCTTCCGCCTCCTTCATCGTTGCCCGCGCTGCCGCCACTTCATGTGAGCGGGCTTCCTGTGGGCCAAGAACCCGCTCAGGGTTTATGTTATAGGGTTTTAGGGCTTAGACTTAGGGTTTAGGAATGAATATTTGTTTGGGAGCAAAAGACTTCTATTGCAAATGTCAAACCCTTCTACTATATTTGCAGTAATTGCTTAAGGCCATTCCCCTTCACGTGCCCACACTATTGCCCCAACCTTCAAGCACGAACTGATTCAAAGATGTGGGATCAGATCAGGGAAAGAAGAAGAGCACTTTGAATTCCATGCCCCAGACATCATTTTCGGAAAGACCTCCTCGAAGTTTTAGCTTCAGGATCGCGGCGGTGTTTCAACTGAGGTTACACAGTTTCTTCATCCCTTTTACAGTGTCAACAGCAGCATCTGGCAGAGGTTGCGCACCTGATTGAGTCGGTCTACTTCCTGTTGCAGCCTCCTGTTGTCCTCGGCCACGGACTGCAAATGCATGAGTCTGGCCTGCAGCGCTATGTTTTCCCGCTCCTGCCTAGTCAGCTCGCCTTCCAAACGCTCTGCACAGCAACCCCAAAAGAATGTTTGATTGGGTGTTGTGATACCAACTACAGCTGTGACAAACAGTGGCCGGCGTGCCTGAATCTTCAGGAGAGGAAAGCGCCTATTGTAGTGCATCTGTAATTGAGCAGCTCAGAGACATGGTCCAGCAATAAACCAGGTGTCGTGTCCACAGGAGGATCAAAAATGACATAGAGAGCTGTTCAAATGGAGGAGGAATTGATGAACTTGTGGACGCACCCATCATGGAGTCAACGACTGCCACATGCAGGTTCCAGGCAGCTGCCAGGGCGGCGCCGCGTTCGGCGCACGTCCCTTCCGCTTGCCTGATCAGGTCCGCCATCGCTACGCCCACCCCCATTAACACCCCTGCTGCGCACTGCAAATCCCACGCCACCCCTGCAAACCCCCCAAAACCCATGCACTTACATCTAGGCACATATGATTTTTGCATGCCTCCTGACTTCGGTGTATGAGACCGGCACAAACTCACAGCATCAATACAATCCATGCCAGGAGAAATTAGAGGCCATTGTGCAGTTCCTACTGTCAGGAGCTTGTGGCATCTTCTACATGTGCAAAAAACATGCAAAATAAATTCACCTGCACCGTTGTCAGCTTTGGAGGTCAAGCCGCCGATGGATTTATCCTGGCCTTGCTGAGTCATGCCTCCAATGACCGCATCAGGAAGCAAATGCAGATCTGGCGGCAGCGCTGGTGTCTGTCCGGGCCGCTCTGATTGCATGGCCTGGTCCATTGCTCTTCCGCAGTGTCGTTGCAGTGCCTCTTTTCGCCATGCCAATGCCCTGTTCCCCAGCATGCAAGATGCTTTAGGGTTTAGGATGTAGGGTTTATTACTAGGGTTTATTTTAGGGTTTAGGGTCAAGCTCATCTCCTCCTTTACCAGCAAGTATTCCGAGATAGAAGGCGAAAAGAGGCCCAACGCCACCCATGCCTTAGCACCCGACCATACCAAAACATACACTTACAGCGCGTAACAATTTAAGATGTTGATTGATGCACTCATCCGAGGGGCTGTGGTACGGGGTGAGGGTGATGAACAAGTATCGGCACCTGTCGGCAGCAAGTGATGGGGAGGCGGCGATGCTCTGCAGGAGAGTGTGCACGTCTGTGGCTTCCTGTCTGCCCGAGGGCCCGTCAGAGGGCAGCACGACCAGCCCAGACACGCCCATGCTCCTGTCTCCTGCAGCGTTCCCTGCGAATTAAATGGAGCTCGAATGTACTGAACAGCATATGTACACGGTCCAAACGCCAGCATCAGGGTTCAGACTTCCTGAACCCCGCCTCTTTGTTCTTGGATGCTTTCGAAACACTATCCAGAATCTGGATTCCAGATGGCCTTCAACCTCGGGCTATTGTGCATTGCACACGCCAAGTGAGAATGCATTAACTTCCGGAGGATCAGCCGGAGTGTTTCTCTCGCGCTCAAGCCAAATGCATTTGTGCAAATCTCCATGGTGACACAGCCAGGGATGTCAAAACATTCTTCGAAAGAATCCCAAACCATAAAATCAACCCAGCAGGCTAACCCGACCATGGATTAAGATGGGTACATTACCCTGGACCCTGCTAGAGCAGGAGGGTAGGCGCAGATGCAGCAGCTGCCTCTGCTGAGGAAGCTGCTGATGTGGAATGCCCCTGCCCAGCTGAGTCACCTGCCCTGTCAGCTGCTGCATTGACAGATCCTGCAGCCACCTCGCCTCCAAGTCCATCGACCCCTGCAAAAAATTGCCTTGCAACCATGAGAACACAACCTTGCTATTTAAATTTAAGACTTGAAGCACTCCCTGGGTGCAGATCTGTGTGCACGTGGTGACAAACGCCAGCAACCCTTTCTAGAGGTGACAGTCTCTTGTTCGAGCAGGCCATTTAGAAGACTGCAATGCGAGGTAAAGGTGTGGCCAGCGTGCCTCTTGCACTCCTGGCTTGAGCATATTGGAGGGCCCGTTACGGTGCAAACTGGGCCGCCTTTGGTTGGTGCTTCCCCTTGAGTGCAGCTTCTCCAGATCTGCTATCCAGCCATCGCTGCCCTCGTGGCTCAGCTGACTCAGCGCTTTGAGTGCTGGGCTGAGTTGGCGATCCTTTCGTTCGTGTACGTCCGCTGTCTTGCCTGCAGTGCAAGATACCCAGTGTTGTCTCGTTAATGGGCACCATTTGGAGCGCTTTACAGTCCCTTTGTCAAGAGATATGACAACACCTTGAAAAGAGGTGCTAGCCAAGGCCAGCACCCAAATGGCCCCCGCGGGGATTCTCTACAAAGGAGGTGCTCAAGAGCTATGCACACCGTTGCATCACCACTCATCCTGCATCACTCTGCAACATCCGGAGCAAGACAGCATACCCTTCTCACAGACCTTCACTGAGGGCCTAATCCACTGAAGAAGAGATACATTTAGGCGGACCTGGCTGAACCTTCTCACAGACCTTCACTGAGGTCCTCATCTACTAAAGTAGTGGTGCTTGGGAGGCGGACCTAGCTTGTGAGTGTGCTGGCTCTGTAGCGAACCAGATCTGGTACTCGAGTCCTCAATGAACGCCGGCTCTGTATCCGCGCTGCTGGCTGATCTGCGCAGCCTGCGCATACCAGAAGCGGGAACCACCCAGCGCTGCTGCGCCCTCTTGGTGTACCAATTGCTGGCCTGGCGCCCTTCTGTGAGTTCTGGCCGTGCTGTGGAGGATGTCTCAGGCCCTGGCGGCTCCATCGGCGCTGATTTCTGGTCCTGTGCTGCTACAGAATCTACCAGCAGGGCGGTGCACTCACCCTCACTACTTTGGCCCCATTAAATAGTAATGAAATTAAAGCTCGTGTCATGCTTTCTGTTAAAGATCCTTGATTAACCCGTGTCTTAGACCACCGTCGTTATCTTTTCGTTCAGAAGGCATAGAGCCAGCTATCGAGACTGGCGATGATGGCCCTCAATAACAATTGCAGATGTCCATTCTACGTTTATCTGCTCCTATACGATGTCTATGAGATGGTTATCAATATTTTTGAAATAAGTTGTTATAAGTAATCGGAGACAGGCTCGGGGCTATTTCGTAGTGAATACTTGGCAGGAAGAGCTTTTGCCACAAATAGGTGCGCTCGCAGTGTCAAATTTTTATCCGAGCAAAGTGCTCCCATCGACTTCCAAAGATCAACTTTATCTTCAATCCGTCTTTTCTTGTCCTTTCCTGCTTGAATAGTTGCGCGTCTGTGGCGCAGCTCGCATTTTCCCCAGTGGTCCAAGGTTGACTCACCCACGGGGTGCTGACTCACCCTGCCGTGTTCAACTCTGGATTCAGCTCATCGTTGACCATTCTTTACACCAAAAAGGAAGGTACTGCTCTGATTGTAAACAGAGGATATCTTGTTGTACCGTGACGAAAGGAAACGTGCTCTTTCAACCGAGTACTCAAAGCTCTTTTCACATCGGCGTTTGCTGGTAAGTTTAATTCACGGGCGCAGTCGTCGTTGTCGGTCTTTTGAACACGAAGAATATCTGTTGTGCTGGAAGCCTTATATCTGTATTCCTCAGTGAAACTGCTATTGCCATTTGCCAAGAAGGCAACTTCTGGGAATTTTTGGCACCTTCGTGGAATGCAGTATGGATACCACACGGGACATAGCTTCTCAGTCTGTAACCTGGCATGTAGATATGGGACATGACGTGCACTTCAGTGGCTTGATGGCCTGTGCTTCAACCAAGGAGAAACACAGTGTGGGGTGGTGTTGGAGTTGGAAGCGTTGAGACGAGTACTTGCTGGACTGCAGGCGGGCACAATGAACCTTCCGTGCTCAACAAGGTCGTATGAAGGCACAGTTCCTGCAACACTGCTTCCAGTTTGCAGAGGGAACAGCACACCTTTCAGAAGATGCCCGAGTGCCCACAGCCCTCCACAGACCTCCAGTAGCACATGCAGAGGGGCTACACCATCTCATGCCAGCAGCAGCAACAGTGCATGCAGCAGGGGCGATGCAAACGTCTGCAGGTTGCGAGATACCAGGACAAACTCAAGGCGAAGACAAGCAGGGTGCTTGTCAGTGCAGTGTGCCTCGAGCGAGACTGTGTCCCCTCGCTTGTGGCGCCACAGGTGGCGTTACATGCGCTCAGAGGCAGCTCGGAAGAACCTGGGACTCCCAAAGGCTGACTGGCAACGCTACCACCTGCAGGTACCAATATCCTGGAGAACTGTTCTCAGATGTGAGAGTGATGGTACTAACCATGTCACTTGCAACTTGACGATTACCCTTGCATGCAGATCCTCAGGGGGTACTAAAAATAACCTACTAATGTTAGATTTAGTACCCCCTGAGATCCTGTTCATTGACAGGAGCAACCTGAAGGATTCCCCGCGCATGCAGATCCTGTTCGTGGACAGGAGCGACACAGTGCGAGCGCGAGTTGCGACAGGGCTGTTTGAGCGTGTGGCAGAGTGGAATGGCTATGGTCGAGCGCTGTACCCCAGTGCTGCCGGGGTGGATGCAGAGGGTGGGGCGCCGGATTTCGGCACCACGGCCTCCCTGCTCGCCATGGCCGGCATGCTGGGCATCCGCTCCAAGATCTTTGCAGCCGAGCGTGAAAGATTCGTCTATGAGGACTTTGACAGGTCAGCCTGGGGCCGATAGATCATTTGCCTGCTGTGCTCTTGCAATTAAGCAGAATCGTTTAGCTGCGGTCCCTTCTCTTGTTTTGACCTGCTCATGAGGTTATTGCTTCCCCATGTACACAGCTTCCGATGGATTGGTTATACGGTAGATGCACAGTGTTTCAAACTGAAGTACAGCCTCATGGCATCTGTTGATGTGATCGCAAAACTTGACGGGTCTCGACACAGACTGTGTGGCGTTGCAGGAACGACATCATTGTGGCGATGGATGAGGGCATTTTGGAGGACGTCCTGAAAGTAGCCGGCGGACCATCTGACCAAGTGCGCCTTCTCTTTGCCTTGTAAAGGGAACCCCGATTACTGGTGGTGAGGTTGATGGTAGCTGGATTGATCTGAGAAGTCCGGGGACTATTAGCCTCCACTTAAGTTGGCGGTGTTGTGAAAGAGCCTTCTGCAGCAGGACGGCAATGGAGGAGTGCCAGTTCATGCACTGATGCACAGATCTGTCGCTCCTTGATGACCGCCTTGTTGTGAAGGGTCTGGGATTCTGATCCACCTTCAAGCGCAACACTGCTCCTGCTGTTTGAACTAGCGGGTACCAGGAATTGCTTGCCATGCGATTGCCTGTGTCTATAGTAACTTGGTTCAGGCGTGCGCCTCTGGTATATTCTAGCGGAATTGATTCAGGCTCAGTGCGTTTCGATCAGGCGTGGTATGCCCCTCGGTGCACAACACTCACGGCCTTCTCGCGCTACTGCGGCGGCGCGATCATGCGCGGCGGCGGCAGCGGCGTGTTAGAGCCGGAACTGCGGTCGATCATTGCACCTGTGCTCGGCCGCGCGCTCGGCGCCAACGGCATCGCACGTCCCGACCTCAGCCACGGTACAATTCCCTGCAGCTGCATCTCCCTTTTTCTTTTCTCTTTTCAAACGCTCAAGGCAAATGGCATCACGCGCCCCGACCTCAGCGGAAAAATTTTCCTGCAGCTGCGTCTGCCTTTTTTCCTGACTTATTCATTTGGTGGCGCCTGTCCGCCGTGCACCTGTGTTCAGCCATGCATCTGGGCTGTCATTATTGTCGTTCTCACATGTAGCCGTGGTCTGTTTCTGGCAGTTGTGAGCGCTTTGTCTCAGGCTTGCTTTGGGCGGATCATGCTCATTGCAGCAGGCAAGCGAAGTTCTTGGCGATGCAACAAAATGGCCTGCTCTTGACAGGCCTATTGGTAACATGATTGGATGTTGCAGGTCCGAGCGAGTGGAATAGGATGGTGGAAGACATTGTTGTGGCATGTGCGGGGCTTGTGCAGTACTTGGCAGATGCATATCCTCCAGACCTGCCAGAGTATGATCCAGTGTGAGGCGCTCTACATATCTTTCAGCGCCGGGTGGCAGGATGTGCGTGTGACTTTGGCAGAATCTTGTGAGGGGTGTGAGAGAGGTGTGAGGAATTTTTTTTGTGACTTGAAAGTAGAACGTGTGGGTGTGACTTTCAGCCTAGATTTCATGGAATTTCTAGCTCTTATAGTAAATCTTGTACATCAGAAGAGCTGAGCAAGGATGTTATCTGGTGGTAACATGACACTGTTATAATGACAGCACTGTACAGCAAGAGCAGGGTATTTCCTTGCTTAAAAACAGCAGAGTTTGTGCATGGGCGTGCAAATGCAATATAGCAGTAATTTTATAAATGTGTCGGCATGCTCCAGGCATGACAGCTGGCAGCTTCAAAAAAGATAGTGCTGTGATATATCTTCAGATGTGGCCATTCAGGTACGCCGAGATCGCGCATCCACCATTGCATTAACGGATGCATTACAGATCATGTGACCATTCTAGCCGCAGCTTGTACAGCTATGCGAGCAGCAGTTGAAAAAAACCTGGTTACAAGAAGTTTGGCATCAAGTAAAGCGGCTGCTGCTGCATCAGAAATCTTTCTAAGGAGAGATCCTACGAGACAGCACTCTCCGGGCAGACATCACAGTGGAGACACTGCTTCCCTGTCAGAGATTTGCGACTAGAAATGATCATGACGATCTGATGGCCGATGAAAGTTCCCTACTGTGCGAACAGCTCTCTCACCCTCGTCACATAATCACTCTTCTCCACACACTCGGGGCACAGGACCCCCCTGTCCTTCAGCAGCTGCTTCAGCTGCGTCACTCGCAGACTGCTGAAATCCGTGTCTGCATCCACCTGCACGGCCACCAAGCCAACACCCTCAACAAATCAACAGCAATGAAATTTAACGCATCTTTTGCGTGAGAACTCTTTTGAAAGTGTCAATCAGTGAAGACAATGGGCGCAGTACGCAGACATGTGCCCTCGGCATCCGTATGCACATACATGTAGGCAATGAGCTGTGACAGGCTTATGTCCGCTTGATGTCTCCCTGCTTTTATGTTCACTTATTGTGGGACCAAAAGCTGTAGACATACATGCATGTGGTTCTACAACGAGTAACAACATAAAAGCAACAGCGACTTCAAGTACACATAAGCCATGGATCCCATCACCTACATGCTTGTTCATGGTGACAGTGTCTTTCCAGCCTTGGCGACAACCTGAAACTGCAATAAACCCCTTGCGCCAGAATGTGATTGCATGTCAAACAAACTGGCCTATCTGCGCTGTCATCAAGTCGGCTTTGGCCCGTTGGGACACAACACCTTGTATCAGAACCTCACTGAGTCGCTTTAGAGTTCAGGGTTACAACAGAGTAGAACCCCTGGACCCTACGAATATGTCAAAATATATCACACAACAGAGTCGCACCTTGACGGCTGCCGCGCACTTCCGGCCGCCCGCGAATTTGCTGAGGAAGTCCGTAACGGGCCCCGACTTGAACTCGCCCTCAAAGCGCTCGGCCGTGTTGGGGTCTCCGTTGCACGCCACGAGCAGTGTTGGTGCTGTCTCCACGCCAAACTTGGCCGCCATCTCCCCCAGACCCCTGACCTGCATTTTATACCCCCAGCGACCCTCTCAAATAAGTGCTCAAGGGGTAGTGAACACAACCTAGACACGCTGCACAAGTGCATAGATAAACAGCAGCTCTCTCAATTGATACCCACCGAATCCAGCCACACTAATCCGCTCGCAGCAACCACCAAGCTTCAGAGCAGAGTACTTGTATTTGTCCCTGGAGTAATACATGAGCCTCTACACAGACTGACTGAACCTCTTTTTCTTGTGTGCTTCCCCTCATGGGGAGCCAATCACCCATCTGCACCAACACTCTTCGAGCCCGCCACACCTTTGTGTCATCTTCTGTCAAATTCCAAAGAGATCCACCCGTGTTGATAGATGTAGTCCTTGCAGTGCTGGCCAGGACAACACGAGCCAGGGGGAAAGCAAGGGAAAAGGATGAGATGACAGGCGTACCTCCCCGAAAGCTAGCTTGCCGGCATACTGCGAGGCGAGGCTCTTGTACAGCGGCGAGGTCTGCTTCTTGTCAGAGAACAGCAGCACGCAGCCGCCCCAGGAGACCCCGTCCTTCCCCAGCTTCTTCCCCTTCCCGCTGGACCCTCCGCCGCCGCAGCGCGCCAGGAACGCCTCCAGCTTGTCTGGGCTGCCCAGCACTGTCACCTGCCAAAAGAGAGATCAAAACAATCAGTCCAGGAAGCAGCCAGATCAGGCGCTCTTATGTACTAGGGTTTTCCTACATTATATGTAATTCATAAACCCTAAAAAGTATAATATAGGACCCCTAAAACATAAAGCTAATCCAGGCTGCCTGGCCACTAACACCTTACCGCACAGGCAAGAGGAACCACAGTAAGGAAGTTCCTCATCATGGATGAAGAGGTGCAGCGGTAGTGTGCTTCAACTCCCCTGGGAAGACTCTATATTCAAAATCAACTCACAAACGTTCTTGCTTTGCTTTGGTGAAGTTCGCGAGAGAGCAACATGCGTTCCACGCCTTCGAGAGGCATTGTGTCAACTGGCATCCCTGGTGATTCCAGGCAATCAGCAGTACAATTTCCTCTAAGGGTGCCTGTGGTCAGGACTCCAAGAGATGTCTGTCTAGGCCAGGCATGCTTTTCCGCTGGTGGCGTCAATCTTGGCTACTTGGAGAGACAGCTGTGTGTCATGGGCAAAGTGCCTGAGCATGTTCACCTTGTTGGGTATGAGCGAGATGGCCCAGTCCTTCAGGTGTTGTGGAGAGCGGTCACCATTGTAGTCTACCATGCGGCCGTTCACATAGGCCTTGATCGTTGGGAAGCCCTGGATCCTAAAGCAAATTCCAGGCGCTCAGCATCAGATGAACGTCTCCTGTGCTTTGACTCAGGGCCGCATCGAAATATCCCACGCATGCATAACCTTCATTGCACAAATGAATGAGCAGACTGGAGGACACACAAAGAACTTGGCAGGCATGCCATGAGAAACGCTGCAGCCCCCTTCTGACTGCCAAATGCTTAACAAGCAAAGTTTTGAAAAGTGCAAGGGAGGTGACTGGACGCACTTGTGCTGGGCGCAGAGAGACTGCTCATCATCACAGTTGATGGCGCCAACACGGACGATATTCTTCAGCGAGGCGGCGACCTTGGACCACTTTGGCGCCAGGTTGCGGCAGTGGCCGCACCAGGGCGCGTAGAACTCCAGCAGCCACACAAACCCCTCGCCCGCACCGCTCGGAAAGCTGCCTGTACAGGGAAGTACGGATGTAAGCGCTGGCATTACCAGAATCATGCATGGCGACGTGCTGCGCCTGCCACTGGCCGTGGGCCTGTGTCATGCACGTCTTGCTTTGCCGATGAACTCAACCACTCATGCATATCGGATTCATCCAGCAAGACACTCTCATTTCTGGACTTCATGTTTCAGACGTGCATGCGTGCCCTGCATGGAAATAATGCATTGAGGAACTGCCATTGGCATTAACTTTACGATTGACAGGTAGGAATGGGCAGGATCTTGTACCTTCGCTTATCTCGAGGACAGGGGAATCGCCGCCGTACAGGCCAGGGCCCCCGCCGCCACCACCGTGGCCCCCCCGGCCGCCACCGCCGGGGTGCCCCCCGCCGCCCATGCCTCCCCCGGGAAAGCCGCCACCCGGGAATCCGCCCCCCATTCCGCCAGGAAACCCGCCCCCTGCAACCGCACTCCTTTTAACCTCCTTCTTTGGCATGCGTTTTTTTTTTCCGAGAGTCATCATGCACCACACAGCCTATCTACTTCCAAAATGGCCGTAGCTGTGGTGCAGCGCATGCGCCCTATCAGACACACGGCAGGGAACAGAAAAAAAAGGGAAAATACGATGCATCTCCTTCCCAACCACATTAAGCTTTGCACAGCTGCTTATGAGACCATTAAAAAGGCTATACAGCCCATGAATGGCCCTTCAGACGACTGAGCACGAGCGGCCTTTACAGGTCCTTGCATAACCAATTGCTTGATCTGGTTAGGATGCAACAACAGGACGTTGCTCAGCTCACCTCCAGCTCTGCGCCGCTGACCACCGCCACCGCCACCAAATGGACCGCCGCCTCCCCCGAACGGATCGCCACCACCAAAGAATGCCTTGAAAACGTCCATCGGGTCCCCCTGCAAGCCACAGAATATCTTGATGAGTCTGTGCGCACAAATTCCTGCAGCGAGTCATCAAGGAGCTAGTTCTGCATGCAGCCAGCATATCTGAGTTGGCTCCAAAGTCTTCATGTCATGTTTCAGCGGTGTTGTTTTGAAGCCTTGACAAGTCATAGTCCGCCTATCCCAGGTATTCTTCACAGGGCAAGGATAAGAGGTGGTGAGTAGTATCATCGGGCACCACTAACGATGACATGAGAACTCCTTGCCTGGAATTGGAAGTGCATATTGCCTCCGCCGGGTCCGCCAGGGCCCCCCTCTCCATTTAGGCCAGCTTCACCATGCTGCACACCATAATGTGAGTATAAGTACAACCTGACTCCATATGGCATGCCAAATTACCAAGAAGATTATGTTTCTACTTCTGAGTGTATCAGGCTTGGCAGTGCATGGTCGCATCACAGTAATGCCGGATTACGTCGTTATTGGCGTAAGTGGATGTGAGTTGAAAATGACTCACCCGGTCATACACAGCTCTCTTCTCTGGATCTGACAGGACCTCATAAGCTGCAGCGATCTGCGACGAGTTGCAAACACAAGATGTCATATCTATTGTTTGATGTAGTGCATGCAATGCACTGCTGTGTAAGCATGCTGCAGGGAAGTCTCCAAAGACGAGGCACCTCTTTGAACTTCTTTTCGGCCTTT
The DNA here is from genome assembly GCA_020887355.1 of Coccomyxa sp. Obi. Lineage (NCBI taxonomy): Eukaryota > Viridiplantae > Chlorophyta > Trebouxiophyceae > Coccomyxaceae > Coccomyxa > Coccomyxa sp. Obi. The sequence goes on along the minus strand of AP024990.1, from coordinate 3,125,840 downwards.
TCCTTCTTCTCACCAGGGTTCCTGTCAGGGTGCCATCGCCTGCACAAACAAAGGATCTTGCAATTATAACATGGCAAGCGCCTCACTTAATGACATTTCATCATGGAAAAACTAAATAGATTGTGCGTGAAAGCTGATTGAGCATCCCAACGATGGTACTTGGCAGTTCAGGAGGGGAACCCACAGAGCTGCTTTCCGATACGCTTTCTTTATCAGAGTTTCGTCTGCATCAGGTGGCACTCCTAAAGCATCATATAGCTTCGTTTCCTTAGCTGCCAAACTTCTGAGAGGCAGCAACAGTACCACCGACAGGCTCGCTGCAATCAAGATCCTAAGCACCTTCCTGACCATTCTATTGGCCTGAACAGATCCCGTAACCTTCTACAATCTAGAGAAAACCGCCAATGATGAATCAAGAATATACGTGTCCAGATATTTGATCTCGCTATATTTTTGGCTTCCTGAATGCAAGTGAACGGCTTTTAACAGGTCAGCCACTTCTTGATACAACCATCATTTCAATCTCCGCTGATAAAGTCCTATTCCTTATGTGTTTCAAGTCATTTCTTGCCGAGAATCTGGAGCTGTGAAAGTCCCGCGTTCCTTGGTTGCACGAACGTGGAAGGGCTTCGCTGATTGGCTGGCCTCAAAACACCCTTCGAGGTTTACTCCCTTGCACAAGGGGTTTTGGACCTGCTCTAAATTCTTGGAAGATACTTGCTTTGATGGCCAGCGGCAAGTCTGTCTTCCATAGAGTGCTGGAAACAAGTATTAAATTTTAGTAGATTTTGTCACTCAAGATTGATTCGGGCGACTTAGTATTCTCTGAATTCTACACCTTGCACGGCTAGAAGCAGATAGCTCTGCCTATTGAAAGATAATGCAACCACGCAGCTGGGATCTGTAGAATTTATCTGATAAGCGATTCGATCAGTGCGTCTACTACGCCTCATAACTGATATCCTGGGACCTTGGCAGCGCAGCTGCAATGGAGACCGCTTTCGATGGCATAGCGGGGGCTATGGAAGAGGTCATAAAAGAAATACGTGAAAAGTTTAGGGAAGCTAGCAAGCATGCGGGCATCTGGGAATCCCTGAAAGCCTTCGTTGCAGCGGTTGATTGGAAGGTGATCGGAGTTGCAGATCAAAGTCATCAATTAGTTGCCCGCAGCTCTGATTACGCATCGATCAGTGTTAAATCTCAATGTATCAAGCACCATTACCGCCTCTCTGTTTCATATTATGGTTTCTTTGATCCAGCACGTACAGACGACAGACTCGGCATCCTTTCTTGGTGCAGGAGCCCTGGCTGATTGCGCTCTTAGCCTTCCAAGCGCTTCTTCTCGTCTCTGTGATAGTCTTCCGGAAGTCGTGGAACTTCAACCTTGTCGTCCTAGTCCTCGCAGGCATGCTCTATTCCTCCTGACCCCCTCATTTTAGCATACTCCCTGTATCAAAAGTGCACATGCAAAGACAAACCAAACGACGGCTGCAACAGCAATGCCAGCGAAGCCAAGTCATTTCCCAAGGCTCCGGAAAGATACTGCCCCTCCATGGGTTAGTAGAGCCGCTCCTTCAAGACACCCTTTCACTGACTTGGGATCACATTGGCCGGTGCATCAATGTGGCCTCGCAATGGTGTTGCTTGAGTTGACTACCCAGTAGGCACACATGCGGATCAGCTCCCTGACCTTTGGTTTGTGCAAGTACAGCGGGGGTGGTGTACAATGCACAGCGCCTGAACAGGCTGCTGGCCGAGCACTGGAGGAGCTTTGCCGGGCAGCCGTACTTCGATGAACAAGGCGTGTTCATCAGCGCGGTCGTGTCGGCGCCTCTGCTGCTCACCATGTTTGTGCAACTGGTACGCACCGTCTCACACGGCGTGCCCTTCCACAACAGTGTTACTAGAGGGGCTCCCCCTCTGGGGTGCATGCAGTGAAAGGTCACGGTTGCCTTGTGCTGGAACCCCTTTGCCAAGGTTACTTCTTGTGTCCATATGTGCTTACTGTTGCACTAAGGCCCTGCTTACTGCATTTTGCCCAAATGCCCTGTGCTGAAACCGCTATGAGTTTTGCCGATCTTGCGAAATGACCTTCAGGTAGTTAGGTCTGTGGAGATTCTCCAGGCATTTAAGAGGAGTTGTCTGTGCCTGGGAGCCTGTATATCAGCCTGGATGTTGCTTGATTGATCACTATTTAAGAGGAGTGCTTCCTGCTAACTGTGCAGGTGAGCTATCTGTGCCAGGCATCGCAGCTGCTGATAGACATGAAGAGGAAGGAGCTGCGGTACAAGGCGCGGCAGCGCGCGCGGCAGGAGCGCGTGGCCGCAGGCGGCACCGGGGAGTCCAAGAAGAGCAGCTAGGTCTCTAGGTTTGATTGGGTTTGTACGCTAAGCGATAGGGTGGTGGCGGATAGAGTTCACGTGACATCCTGTGGTGGTGATTTGAAGGAAAAAATGCCCCCCTCACTGGGGGGCATTGTTGTGATTGTGATTTACCGGCAAGCTGCAAGGATCCGGATGGCGCTAGAGGTATGCCTACACTAGTGCAAATACTAGCTTGCCAAGTACTAGCTTGCAGCGGCGAGCTTGCAAGCTTTGCCAATTGGGTTGACTCATTGGGTGGCCGCCACCATGATGGCACGGCGTTGTCCCTGCTAGTACTGCGATTGCTGACAAGGCTTGATCTGTGCTCATGAAAGCTTGGGTACTTGAAGTTACAGACGATTTTGATACCTGGAGCAGCAGCCGGTAGTGCCCGAGCGGACCAAAACTCCAAGCCGCACCCCGGGTGGCACATGGGCGCCTCAACCACCCATTCTGTCGACCCCCACATTACAATCATGACACATGCCCGACCCGCAGCCACACCTGCGGGGCAGCTTCTCGCGGGAGGTCCCAAAAAAGACCGTCATGGGGCCTCTGGTCTCATCGTACCAGCTCATTCGTCGTGCTCTTTTGAAGTGCACCAAAGTCTTTCTTTCGGTTTCAATCAGTACGCTGCATCAAGATTCAACTTAGCTGCAAAGGGGAGCGTTTGAGTCCGTGCTGGACTACCCGATGGACTCGCAAGACGCAACGGCTGTAGCCCTGGAAGAGGTTGTAGTGGCTGGGGCTAACAACCAACAAAACCAGCAAGCAGACATTAGGGGTTCCAACGGGATTGTGACCGGTGGTACGTAACTCGCAGATCCCCCTGCACCAGCGATGTCGAGTAGGGTTCGAAACCGCCTGTTCCGGTGTGTTCCAGCTATACAGTCGTACGGTTTGCAATCTTGTGTTATACTTTTGGTTCTGCGCCTTTGAAGTTCCACAACGTCACGCCTCAAAGTCACTGCGTTGGGGGCCAGCCGGCTGAGTGTACCGGCACGGTCTCCGATTGCCACGCCTGGCCCTGACTGAGAGTTTTGCCGCCGCTTTCATAGGCCAAACGGCACAGCTGCCACCATCAAACCCTAGCAGGGGAAGCGCTCAACGGCCAGACTCCCTCAAAAGCGCTGTCCCAGCGGTGCGCCACCCTCCAACGCCTGACTGACTGATCCATTGGTGCTCCTTTGTCATTTTTGCCTTGACCGTCTTTTTGGATCGAAATCTTGCCATGCATCCCTTCAATTGGAACTGGTCTCGTTGTATAAAGATCTCGTTCAGATTGAGTCAGCTATGGATGCACTTCCACTGCAGTAGGCGGTACACAGTTGCGCATGGGGTCGCCACCAAGTGCAGCTCAACACATTTACAGCGAATCTGTCCCTGCCAAGTCAGCCCAGTGGAGAGCTCAACAATTCTCTCAAACAGACGGTAGATACTTATGGGTGGCCATCACAAGAAGCCGACTGTGTCAAAACAGGAGGCCAGGTCGCAGTCAGACTTCCCAGGGGGGGATGATGTCAACACAAGGGTGAGGCAGGCGAAGGCGGCCCCTTCGGGTGCAGATGCCGCGTCCACCCACAGGTTGGCGGCCGATTCGCGGCGGAGCAGCCATGATAACCGCCGCAGGCCGACCCCGAAGGATGGCGTTCCCTCGACCCCTGCCAGATCCGAGGATGACTTCCAGGTACCTTCCAAGCGCTGCTGGTTTAGAGATCATGCGATCTCCTCTCACCTACCTGATAGAAGGCAGAAACCCGAGATTGCAGTAGAAATCCTGCAGGGTCTTGGCCTCGTGGATTGAGGCAGTAGTTGAGAGCTGGAATGATTTCATTGGTTGACATTGCAACACCTGCTGAGGCTTTGTTTGAAATGCTGAGTTGTTCAATATAGCAACTTTGTCTTGCAGTAAATAGTCAGGTGGTCGGTCACCCATCTGGTGCTCGGAGAGCTGGAAACGAAGTCCAGATGCACTGCGGCGCATAAAAGCTCGTTATTAGTCAAGTCATGCATGCTCTGGAAAGTGGGACCTTCTGTTGTGGACAGAAGATCGGCAAGTTCCATTGGTTCTATTGGGCAGTAAGGATTGCCCAGGGCTGTCTGCGCGCTTTGAAAGTGTATCTGCACCTTAGACAAAATGCCATGATCATGAACATGGTTGTCTGCCGAGGCGCAGACAGAACCCTGCTATTACTACTGACTGCTAACCTGCTGACTTGTACTGCGCATGCATGGTTTACTGAGGTAGTGCGCAACTGCTGAGTCTGGCACGCTGACTGTGGTGCAGTTCAACGAAGACCTGGAAGATGAGCCGAAGGCAAAGACGCCCTTCTGGCGAAAGTGGAAGTTCTACCGCACGGCCTTCCTCTTGCTCACCAGGTGCGACCTTCTCACAGTGCAAAGCAGCTTTCTGCGGTTGCCCTGACATCAATTTATGCAACATCGGGAGGCCTCCAGAACCGTGAAGCAAGGACAGGCTTCGAAGCACTTCGGCATATGATATTTTAGGGTTTAGGGTATATATTGGGATATATCTTAGGGCTTTTGGATTTATGAAGTTCAGCTCAGCAGATACAGCTAACATGCATGCAGAAATGGAGCTGACGACTGAAATGCTGGCTTGTCAAGGAGGTTTTATCAGTCTTTTGTAGGTCCCGTGACCATTTATTTGACAGAGTTTGATATGGTTCATCAGCATGGAGTTGTGATGCTGCAGTTTTGCGCTGATCGTGGCGGGCGTGCTGCTGCGCGTGCTGAACAGAAATGGCCTGCCCACCGGCAAGAATGCCCCGCCCATCAACGCCTGGCAACGCTTCAAGGTGACATGTCTTTTATTTGTCTAATTCTTGGGATGTTAGGGGGTTAGGAACTTTCAGGGTTAAAACCCTAACCCGAGACCTCAAAAGTCGTATAAACCGCCCATCAACGCCTGGCAGCGCTTTGAGGTGACGTGTCAGCTCTCTTCTTCTTTTTTGATAACAACCCTAAAGCCCTTAAAAATAAATAGAAATATAGCCAAAGCCTAAGGCCATGGTGCATTCTGCATGGTGTGCTTCCAGTCACAGCGCGTGTGCAACTGAGAACAAGGTCAATCTTGTGCCTGATCAAGCGCAAGCAGGTGGCATCAAAAGTGCTTGTGCATTAGTTTCATTCGCTGCTCTCTTTTTAAACTCTGGAGTTTGAGACAATTGTTTCATCCTGCCTGTCTGGCGGTGCGCTCTCCTTGCCTTGTTGCTTGGTGGCTGTACATCAAGGCCCTTGGCCCAAGGCTCCCGGGGAGAGTAGAGTTCCAATACGGGTTGTATTTAGGCATCGCTGATGCCTGCTTAGTTCTGTTTTTCAGTGTTTGGGCATTACATTACCCAAACCTACAAGTCTCTAAGACATGACAAGCATCAAAAATGAGACTCCAACATTGCTGACTGTTGCGTGCCGTCAGGCGGAGGTGCATGACTTTGAGCTGTGGCGCTGGTTCTTCTTCTTCGGGGGCCTGGCGCCCATCTGGTGGTTTGGCGACTTTGTGGTGCGGCTGCTGGTGTTTCTGGTGGAGAGCGCTTTCCTCAACACCAAGAACGTCATGTACTTCCTGGTCGCCATCCGGGTGAGCTTCCTGCATACTTATTTTATTTACGTACTTCAGGGTTCAGTTTTTAAGGGTTGACTATTTTTATTTTAGGGTTAGGACTGTCATGACATGAAGAGATCCGCTTGGGAGCTACCCGAAGCTCATGCATCCATTATCAAGCTCTTCCTGCCTCAGATGATTTTATTGTCTAACTGTTCAAAATAAATTTGAGCAGGCAGTCACCATGCACAGGCCATCTTTCATCTTCTCGCACAGAATGACTGTGGTTCACGAACGCATTCCAGCAGATTCAACAATTATCTACAGCAAATTATCATGGTGCAGGAATGGAAGTTGTCGCATTACATCAGATGTATGCATAGGTATGCAAGGTGCTCTGGGATGAGAGGGTGATTGCATGCATGTTGCGCAGAAACCGTTCGGCCATTTCGTGCGCGCCGTGCTGCTGATGCCTCTGTACGTGCCGCTGTTCTCGCCCAAAGCTTACGCCTCCGGCACCGCATCGACCATCTATGTCAATGTGCTCAAGGTAAACGCATGCCTCACACTTTATTGAGCCCTCGATCAATTTCACCGTCACTGTGGGCATCCTCTTGTGAAGGGAGGTACTTATGACACTGTACTGTTCTGGCTGTCAGTGTCATTGCCTCACAGCTCATTATGGATACCTAAATTCCTTCACTCATTCGTTCCTGTCCTGAGATGTTCGAGTAGATTGATCCCTGAAAACACTGTGTCGAGGTGCATTATTCCCATCAGGTGAGGTCTGATGAAAGCAGGGATGGGTGTAGACAACATCGACTCAATGCAGACAGCGTCGGCCGAAACCTTAACGCTTGAAATTGCACCAGACGAGCAATTCCTTCATCTTTCTTGGCCGGCACAGCTTTTCTGCACAAGTAGTCTTTGACACTGTGCTGAAGCATGGAGCTTGTCGTGACATGTATCTTCATTGTCACATGCGCCCCGAGCCTCTATTGCTCCTTACACGGTAGTGCCGCCACGTGTGGGAAGACCTGTTTTACATGATTGATGTAAGACCTTTTTTCTACTGAGTGGTAATGGTGTGATTGCATGCAGGCGATAGGGTGCCTCATACTGTTCACATTCGCCAATGTGCTGTCCACGCTGCTTGCCAAGATGATGGCGAGCCATTTCCACAAAGCCACGCACTTCCACAAAATGCAGGAGGCCATCCGAAAGGTGTGCATTCATGATCTACGCCATTTCACTGACATCTGAAGCAACCTCTCATGTGGGTCACTGGCGGTGATCTTTCCACACCTCTAAAGTCAGCGAGAAAGGGCGTGTAACTCCATTCATGTGTGTGTGTGTCATTGTCTTCCAAGAGTGTGTGAATAGGGCAGTCCATGTAAAGGGCTTCAACCCTTTTAGAAGCCATGCATCCATTTGGGGGCTGGCTGTGCACCAGACTCAAGGGTACATTAGTACGGCGTGCAGTTTTCCAGGGCTGGAAAATTGTGAATCCAACAAGTTTCTTGCTGCTGTATTTGGCAGTGGAAGTGTGGATTTCCAGCTGCAAGACTGCTCCCTTTTTTGCTACAGCGGCCCATCACACCAGCTACGCTGCTAACTGTGAGCTAAACGATCTATCTGCGCAGGAGTACTACCTGTCACAGTTGTCAGCGCCCCGGCCGGGCCGCGGCCCGCGCCAGCCCTTCAGCAGCGATGTGGACCTTGCAAAAATGGGCAGGTGTGTGCCGCCACGGCCACTGCCACACTTTACTGCGTGTATGCAATGTGATCCCTTTATGGGTATCATCTAGTGTCTGTTGTGCTGAGGCAGCCGCTCATCTTTTTGGCGCTCGCACACCCCCCATGTTTGCACAGTATCTCTTGATATACTAAACCCTAATCCTAACCCTAAACCTAACCACAATACCCTAATATCAAGTGATGTTACGGGCAGCGTTGGCGGAGAGTACGGCAGCGGCAGCGACGGCGAAGCGGCCCTGAAACGCATGCACCACACTTCTGCTGCCGCTTTCTCCAACCAGCTCTACAACGCGCTGGTGTGTTTGTGTTTAGAATTGAAGGTTATTTTTAGGGTTAACATAACCCTAAGTGCTAGTGCTACATAGAAACCCTAAAATCCCTCAATGTATAAGAAAAAGGAGAAATAAAGTATTAGCCGCCTTCTCCAACCAGCTCTACAACGCGCTGGTGTGCTCTCGTGAGTCGGCTTTCAGATTCACCTAACTGCTCAACATAATTACTAATCAAAAAACCCCAAGATGCATTTAAGCGAGCCCAGCAGGATTGATGGAGTTGAAGACTTTGTTGTGGAAATATGGTCATCTTTGAGAACCATATACACGTTTGTATACTTGTATTTAGGGTTTTATATTTAGGGTAAATAAAGATGGTGTTGCATATTGTCGGTCTCTTGCTTGTGCATTGTGAGCAAGTACATCATCTTTGATGACCTATTTCCGCGGTGTCACAGCTAATCAAGTCATTTCCAGCATTCCGGCAGTCTAAATGTAGCTGGTCACATGTTCAATTGGGGTAGTGCTGAGAGCACGTGGGTTTTGCCAGGTTGCGCCGGTGGCAAAAGTATTGCCGAGCGGGCCGAGCCGGGCCGCGTCGGCGCCGCTCAACTTCAGCTTCCACAGTGGAACCGCCGGAGACCTGCACATGCCTAATCAGGCCGGCAAGACCTCCAGTACGATATCACCACCAAGCCAGCCACCTCGAACCACCCCGGATGCTCCTGCGACAGGTGCCATCCTGCTTGTGTCATGCCTGGCGGATGACCTCACTGTCCGCAAGTCCAGCCAATTATTACTGTTAAAATTATTACTATAATAGTAATTATTATTACACGCTTTTCCAGCCAAAGAAGGCTAGGTGCGTTTCAGCAGCACTGCAATAGACGTTTGCCATGGGATCCCATCTTGGCATTTCCTCCACCCGTCATACAGCGCATTCAATATCTGGGAGCAAATCTGCATGCAGTGATCCCCTGGCGATCTCGGCGGTCGAGTGACTATCCTTCAAGGAGGAGTCAAACGCTCCTTTTTACAGGTGCAAATGGACAAGTACAAACCGGTCTTTGAGATTGCATGCACGATAGGCGTGCGCTACGAACGTACTGTCTGCCTCAGCGCAGTATGAACTCATATGAGTCTGCATCAACACAATACTTTTTTGTTATATTTGCCGTATTTATGTTTAGGGTCCCTCACCCTGGACCCTAAAATCTTTTTTAGATCATCATGCATGACTGCAGGACTGACCTTCTCAAACCCGCTGACGCTTCCGCCGGTCAGTGCGCCGCCGATCCGGGTCCCCCCGAGTGCGGTGGGGTCCCCCCAGGGGCCGACGTTGATGCCGCCGCGGCCGCAGGCGGGGGGACCCCCGACCCCGAAGTTGGGGAAGGAACATCCGACCCTGCCCAATGGTGTTGATGCGGCACCGCCTAATCCTCCCATCCAGGTAAGAACCGATTTTTGAGCGCTCTTCCATGAACTGCCTGCTGTTTTTGCTGGCAAAGAGCAAATCCCAGGATCCTCACTCTCTCAAAGCCTACGGCCAATATATATTTTTGGGATCCTTTGTTGCCATGGAGTGCCGTGAGTATTGACAGCAATGGTTGGATCCGCCAAGACCGGTCATCTTACAAAGTAGAGTGGACACCACGCGGGGGCCATTCCTCCTGCGCATGCATAGTGCAAGGACGGAAGGAACGGCGTCAATTGATTCTGCATGGCGCAGGAGAGGGATCCGCACATTGACCCGACGACAGATGATTACTACGGCCCGGGAAACGCCGAGAAGGTGGCGGCGGCTCGGGAGCGCGCTCGGCGGAAGCTGGCCGGCGCCAGCAGCCGCGACTCGTTCACCACCGCAGCCGAGCTGACGCCTGGTGTGTCAACAACCCCCAGCCCTCTTAAATATGATCAACACCCCCTAGAATACCCTGAACCCTGGCGGCGGCCCGGGAGTGCGAATTGGATGCTCGCCCGGCGCCCGGCGGAAGCTGGCCGGCGCCAGCAGCCGCGACTCCTTTCACCAAGGCGGCCGAGCTGACGCCCAGTGTGTCGACAAACCCTCAAATAACACTACAGAATTCTACCAAACCCTGAGCACTGAACACTTCTAAAAAAAGGATCATCTCACATACCAATGGTGCAGCACTCATCATGATACACAAAAGACATGAAGGAAATTTGCTGCGGAGCTGCTGCAGTGGACGTACCCCTGGACGGCTGGGAATATTGGTGTTATCATTGACAATGAGAACAGTAGTAGCCCTGAAGTACACCTAAAATCCAGTGGTTTGCAGGTGGCGCGTCGAGGGTGCCGGACGATGAAGAGGTGACGTCGTTTACTAATGAGTTTGGGCCGCTGCCGCAGCTCAGCGTGCGCAGCAGCCAGCGCCGCCTCTATGCCAGCAGCCCCTTCTCTCGCAAGGTGCGCGCCTGTGGTCGGCGTATTTATATCGGGTTACTTTTCCTAGGGTTTGCGGTCAGACCAGGGTTGAAATGTTAGGGTTCCAGCGGCCGGGGCGGCCTGTTGACCAGCGCTCCACTGGTCGGTGTGCCTTGCAGTCTTGTGCACCACCCCATCCTGCAGTTCACTTATGTGACTCATAAGTGACTCATGTGCTCCTTACCTATCATGATTTGTTGATGCCACTGTAAACAACACACATGCACAATCTCTGGATGATGTTGTGAGTGTGCACGTCTTAGCCGCAGCAATCCATTGTCTATGGTGTTCATGGTATATACCATCCATCCATTTCTGAAGGGGTGATGTCAAAGGGTCCAGAGTCACTGGAGTCATGGAGCTTGCTCTTTACAGCACCCTGGCGTGTAGGAAGTGGAGAGGTCGGATGGAAGCCGGCAGAAGCTGCTGAACCCGCTCACCAAGGAGGGCAGCGTGGCGCTGCCCAAGTTCACCTCCATCTCGCTGGGCCAGCAGAAATTCACCCCCGAAGACCTCATCGTGGAAACCATCGCCAACTCTGAGAAGGCACGCCCCTGACACTCACTCCCACTATATTTTATTTTAGGGTTTATATTTAGGGTATTGGGGATAAAACCCTAAACCCTAAATATAAGCCCCCACAGATTTTTATGGTGGTGCGTTGACAAGAGAACGATCAGCAAATGGTGATTTCTCAAAACAGTGTGTCAACTCAACCAAGTGGTGGCACATTGACAGGAGGATGATTAGCAAATGGTGATTTCTCAAAAAAGTATGTCAACTCAGCCACATGGTATCTGCTAGAAACCAATGGCGCTCTTGCTTGAGCGCCAGGCGACCCTCATACCATGCTATGAATGGCAGAGCTCAGCCATGGAATGAGTCAGTCAGTCGATTACACCTTTTCCAGCCACCTTGGGCTGATCGTCAGAGTCAGCACCCAGCATGACATCCATATTCACAGAGAAACTTGGAAATAGGTAATGCCTGAAGGCATGTGATTGTGCATGCAGCCACCAGACTTGCGAGAGGGCGACGTGGATGGCAAGTTGATGGCGGCGCGGCTGCATGCGGTTGAAAAGCATCTGCGTAAAAATCCGCTCCAAGGTGGCACGTTTGTGGACAAGCTCCAGCGCTCCACGTGCGTCTTATCCCTTTATCTTCAGGGTCTAGTGTGTAGGGTTTGGGTTTCAGGGTCGAGAAGCACCTACGTGAGAATCCGCTGCAGGGCGGCACCTTTGTGGACAAGCTCCAGCGCTCCACGTGAGTTTCTTCTATCCCTTTTATCTCCAGGACTCAGGGCTTAGGGTTGGTCTTACCCTAAATAAACCCTAATCCCTAACCCTAAAATAAAATAAAAAATACATACAGGTGCCAGGTCCAAGAAGGGCTGCCAGGAAGCGGCCGAGAAGCAAGCCAAGCGAGTGGCCTTCCACATCTACTGGAACCTCAAGCCCTTCACCGAGCGTACATTATATTTTAGGGTTATGGCTAGGGTTAAGATTACCCTAAACAATCCCTAAACCGTAACCCCTAAGTACGGGTGCCAGGTCCAAGAAGGGCTTCCAGGAGGCAGCGGAGAAGCAGGCAAAGCGGGTGGCCTTCTACATCTACTGGAACCTCAAGCCGTTCACCGAGCGCAAGTACCTCGTCGCGGAAGACTTCGAGGAGGTGCTTCCCCTTGAACAGTCTCGTGAGGCGTTCCGCATCCTCGACCGCGATGGCAACGGCAAGCTGACACCCAAGGAGCTCTGCCAGGGGGTCTGCGAGATATTCAGGTGGGTCCCCTACACATCCACGCACTTATTTCTAGGGGTTAGGACCTAGGGTTTTTATTATATTTTAGACCTCTGAGTTTTGTTACATCCCTAAACCCTGAAATAATGTGAAAGGAGACTGACCACCCGTAGGCTTATCAGAGTCCCGAGATTGCAAGGGCTTGCATTGAGGTTGACGATACATGTGTCAGCATGTAACACATGATGTGCATCATGTGGTCAGTGGCATGTCACTTGGGGTAGTGTGTGCTTAGAGTGGTGCAAAGCGAGCAGGAGGGAAGCATGCATAACATCGATGGCAGCGCATGGTGATGTACACAGCACATGCACACGAAGAGTTCCTCACTGCCGCAGTGCGAAGCAGTACATGCAACAGCGCCGGCAATTATATATGTGCAATGATGCTCATCAGTTTCACTGATCTTCCATGGAACATGTGTTGCTATGCACCTTGAACAAGACAACAGAGGCGAGTTTCCAACTCTTCCTGAACTTTCAATGGTGCATGCAGGGAGCGCACGAATCTGGCGATCCAGCTGAAGGACACCAAGACGGTTGTGGGGCGCCTCAAGTTTGTCATCTCCATCGTCCTCCACATCCTCTTCGCCTTCTTCTACCTCACCATCTACAATGTGCGCCCTCAACTCTAACACTCAACCTGAATCAAACCCCTAACCCAACTCTAAAACCTAAAAATATAGTGTGTTAATAAAATCATATTTGTGCCCCCCTTGACTTGCGCTGCGGGGGTGTTTGAGAACTGAGTGTGTCTCGTGACGCACTCCCGTCGATTCAAAGTGCTTCACCTTCTGGTGGTCAGCACAGAAAGAATATCTGAAAGTCTTCTTCTGCTCCTTCAAAAGTGGGGAACAGAAAGTCGCTTATGTGCATGCATGTGGACGTGGACATCCGCCACTTTTCGAAGTTCCTGTCATCAGTACGAAGAGAGCACCCGAAAGTCTTCCTCCGATCTTGAGAAGTGGAAACACGAAGTCGTTTAATGTGTGCATGCATGTGGCAGGTGGACATTCAGAAGGTGTGGCTGCTGTTTTCGTCGGTTGTGCTGGCGTTCGCGTTTGTGTTCGGCAATTCCATTCGGCAGCTGTACGAGGCGGTCATCTTCCTTTTCGTGATCCACCCCTACGATGTCGGCGACTGGCTCCTCATGGGCACCAGCCAGTACCAGGTGCCATACTATTTTATTTACTTTTCATTCCAGGGTTTGGGTGATATATAGGGTGAAATATTATTTAAAAAAAATGTGATACACCCCTACCATATTGGCGACTGGCTCCTCATGGGCACCAGCCAGTACCAGGTGCAATACTATTTTATTCTTGGTTTTAGGGTTTTGGGAAATATGTAGGGTGAAAACTATATGAAAAGTGTAATATAAACCTTAATGGTAGGTGAAAATATAACCCCTACGATGTTGGCGACTGGCTCCTCATGGGCACCAGCCAGTACCAGGTGCCATATTTTTTTAATATTAATTTTAGGGCTTGGGTATGATATAGGGTGAAATAGTATATGAAACATAATATTTACCCTAAATGATAGGTGAAAATACAAACCCTGAACCCTATAATAAAACATCAGGTGCAATACCTTGTGTATCTTTTGCTGGGATATTGAACCCTATATTTGCCTGTCTTGTACTTCTATTACGGTAACCCCTAAACCCCTCGTAACCCTAAAACAGAAAGTATATACTTGTCGACCCTGGCGACATCAACATACCTTAGTAATGACTTGTAATCCCAAAAATATATTTGAACAAAAGGGTATTTGACAAACAGGTGGAGGAGATAAGTCTGGCGACAACAACGATCCGGGGCACAGACAACGTGCGGCAGTACTACTCCAACACCAAGATGATTGGCGCCTCTATCGTCAACCTTACGCGCTCGGACAATAAATTTGAGATTTTCACGGTGAGCTGACGATCACCTGCTTCTCATCGAAGTCGTATCTGATATGGCTAGAGAAGTTTCGAGAGGTTGCACTTGCTGTGTGGACTGCAGTTCCTATTGAGGCACAGCTCAGGCTTTGTCATTCGGCCCTGTGCCATGCATGACATGCTTGTTATTAGATACTGCTCCCTGTTATTCCCCTTTCCCGAGTCATCACAAGCGTGAAGCTCTGGAACGAGGCAGTCACCAATAAAGTTCATGTGACTGCATCTTTTCAAGGTTGAGATCGGAGACTTCTTCGTTTGAAACACACCTACACGCCTGCCGGGGGGCCTCCTAACCTTTCCAAATGCAGCAGCGGTGTTTTAAAATGTTGACATTTCAAATAATATTATTATTACATTTTGGAGACCCTTGGGAGCCACCTGAGGCTCGTGGGTCTTTGGCAGCCTCTTGCTACACTATCTCATTGTTCTCTCATATTTGAATGCAGGTCCCGGTTGGGCTGGGCACTCCGAGCCATATTGTGGATGTGGTGACGAAGCGCGTGGACGAGCACTTGAGCGCCAACAGGCTGGAGTTCACGGGCGACCGAATCATTGTGTTCAAGGACATCACTAACACTATACCAATCCGCATGCAACTCCTGGTCGCTGTTCAAATGACCCACACCGGTGAGCTGCCTAAACCCTGAACCCTGAAAACAAAACCAAGATGCAGAACCCTAACCCTGACAATGACCCCTGAATCTGACAGATATATATATATATATATATAAAAAAAATATTGAGTTGCAGTCCTACTGACCCACTGCTGAAAGGACAGACTGCAGGGGGAGTCAGCATGTGTGTAGGCTTTTGCAGTAGGGGTAATCTATAGGAGTAATATATAGGGGACGATATATTGGAGTAATTATTCGCCTATTTTGCAGTCAAAACCCACACCTTGAAACGAAAATGAAGAAAACAAAACCCTATTCTCATATCTTCGAATAAAGGGCGAACAAGAAAAACATGTTGATGAGCGCAGGCGCAGACATCGGCCGTACACTGCGGGCGCGCTCGGCCATCCTCACTGTCGTCAATGACACGCTCCAGGCAAGCACCGCTCGTTTACAGCGTTTTATCCCTTAGGGATAGGGTTTAGGGTCAGATCAGGGTTTGATTCTTGATCAGGTGCTCAATCGCTCCAGGCAAGCACCGCTTCTCTTCATGCCATTTCAACCTGTGTTGTCAGGCCGGAGGCTACTGCTTGTGCGCAAGAAAACCTGCAATCGGTCGTTGTTTCCGTGTTCAATAGAGACATTTGATTGACATCAATTTTATTTGGCTGCACTCCTAAAAGACAGACACTTGCTCATGGCCCGCCCTTGTTCTGTATTCTGACTTCTGCACTGCGCCATGAAACCCCTCTTGCCCTCCTGAGCAGGGGTGTTAACCTAATTTTCCCAATACCCTGACCTCAGAGGTTCCACCTTGACATTTGTTATCATTACTATTTGATGTTCTTGAAACCTTTCTTTTCTCCCCGCTGCAGGAGATGGGCGTATTCAAGGATGGCGAACTGCATGCCATCGTGGGCGCTCCCTGAAGGGTTCAATTCCAATTCATTCCAGACCCTTGGACCCGTAGGGTTGACCCCTGGATCCAAGCCTTCCTTTGGATCCCAGTAGACCGTATAAATCGAATATGAGTTTTGCGGAACCCCATTTCAACACCTTAACCATGCAGAGGATTCTAAGAATGTTCGCCGCGGAGGAGCTCCGAGGCTGCACTCTAGTAGCACGCAAGGAATTAATTCTCTTCAGGTGTTGCACTGTTTCACTGGCACTCAGTGCTTCCTAAGAGCCAGATTCATATCGAACCATTCATGTTTTGGAGAGTCCAGGGCTTTGAGCTAATGCAAGGAATTTGCATCGCCCTTGCTGATCTTTCCGGTCGTGTGACAGCACCCTTATCCGCCCATATCCCTTATCCATATTCTTAGAGTTTAGGGTTTATCGAGGGTAAATATTAAATATATGAACCCTAAACCCTGAATATAGAGGCTCCTGACGAATGAGCCTGTGCTATTACATACTAGCGGGTGTGAGAGACAAGGGAGATAGCCGTGAGGGGGCTCTCGAGATCATGTCTGGATCAGTGCATGCGTATATTTATGGTTTAGGGTTTAGGGTTTACATATTTTACATTAACACTGAATATAAGCTGTAGAGGCAGGCTAGCACAGGCAACAAGGCAGCAAGGCTGTATCAGAAAGTTGGTAAGCACACAGTTTTCATTGTTCAGCATTTAGTAGATGTTAAGAGGAACACTTCCGAGCTGCTAGGACAGGTTCTGGGCTCAGTCTGACGTAGAGTAGGCCGTGGTTTACAGCTTGGTTTTGAGCATTGTCATTCTTTTACAAGCGCGCAAATTGTTCATATTCAAATCTGCATGTGAGTATTGTCTGCATGTCGGAACGGGCGATGGGATTTGCTTTTGAAGAAGTATTGGTTTGGCTAACGGTCTTCAACCATGGGATCTCAGAATTGCATGCTGCATATCTCTACATAGATAGCTGTCGGTTTTGTGGTAATGACTCAACTTCCATGTTTTTGTGGAAAACATCGCAGTGTAGGAACATTAGGCCTTGTACGGGATTGAGTACTTTTCAGTGTTGCATATGCATTGGCTTGTGGATGGTAACCAGCCTGCTTGAAATAAGACACTAGACGAATTTCAGAGGTGTTCCTTGACTGAACGCCCGAAGGTAGGGAAATTGATAAGAACGCTTCATTTGTGGCAGCAGATTTTTGGCTAAAGCATGGCCACTGTGTACATAGGAGTAAAATTGAGTTTAGCCTGAGCGGACAAAACTTGTTTTCTGTCAAAGGACCTGTTGACATGCCTATGTCCGGAAATTGCAAAGGATGCCTTATCTCCCTTGTAATCACCTAGTAGCCCTCTGTCAGAGAGGCGGGATATCTCACCAAACGCTCCGGACAAGGGGGCCACTTCTTATCCTATGTGACATGCATATGCATGGTGAAGACATGCAAGAAGATCCAAATCTTAGGGAGAATGCATTGACAATGTACTGGTTACATTGTAAAATGTCAAACGACACTACATAGTTGTTAGACATGATAATGAGTGACACAGACATTTCAGCGCAGCCATTGTTGAGGACATGCATTCACAGCTCATCAAACACACAACAAGGTTGCTTCACTAGAAATCAAAATAAAATGCCCTGTAAAGTTTTCTGTAGAGACTGTCTGTTAAGCTCTTCCGACCTAGTCACTAGCAGGTTTGACAGCGACAATGCACGCTTCAACAACCAGTGCTGCCAACACCAAAAGTTTAATTCAACTGTTGACTGCAGCATTCTCTCAAAAATGGCTTTCAACGGATTCCCATCAAATAAGAGGGGGGTCGTCTGGAACAGACTCCTTTCATATCAAAGAAAAGGTCGTCCCTTATGTCTGGTGCGGAGAATATCCAGCAATGCAACCGTCACTCATTCCAGTTGCAACTGCATGCACATCTCCTATCCTTTTGCATGTCCAACCCTCACACATGATCTTCTACCTCTCTCTGCATTTTTTGCTCCTTGACTAACTACTGTGGTGAGCCCGATTGAATCGAGTATTTATGTACTAGGCCTGCCATAAATCTGGCAGAACCTTTTGGGCGTTGGGCTGCCCAACTTGGGCAGCTAGGAACTATGCTGATGGGCCACTTTCAATGCTCGAGCTACCCTTGAAAGCTGGCAGTGATGCACTGCAACGTTGCTTTTCAAAAGCCATGTCTATCAGAACAGTGAGCTCCAGCATTGTTTATCCGTTTCAGTGTACGCAGCCATTCGTAATCTTTCTTGCATTCGCTTCAGACCCTGTGACACAACAGGAAGGAACAGATCAGTCATGCATTTGGCTGCTGCAGACACTTGCTCTGTATGTAAGCTAAGCACAGAGAAAACACAACACTTATTTCCAACACATTATCACATGTGCGAAAAGAAAACGTCCTGCCGCAAATCGCAGTCACGCCCCTTCAATTATTCCTGCTTTCTCATCACCCCAGAAATGTTGTCTGCAGGGGGTTTGCTGCAAGGGGTCCTCGTCTCAACCCCAAGATCTCAGGGGAATTAATGGGGGGATGCGCAAGGGAGATATCTCACTTGTCGGCTGCGGCAGAAGTCATGACAGGGGCCTCATCATGGGGAGCATCGCGGGAAGCTTTCACAGTCCTCATTCTAGCCGGGAGACCTCTGAACGCCCTCCACCTGTGAAAGTGTTACCCTCGCGCTAAGATTTCAGGGGTCCAACACTTCCGACACACTACCCTGAAAATCTTGACACCCGCAGAAACATATACTACGTACAGGCCTAGACCGTTTGCCTAGGGACAATTGTGGGGAATATATCTGCTTGCTTACTGAACCTCTAGGCTGAAAACACATCGAATGAGGGGTGTTAGACCTAGGAGCACTTGTAGGCTCCTAGATGCCGCTGCAGGTGCTATCGACTGCAGGCTACACTCAATCACATGGGACTAAGAAAGGACGTCAGGCAACTTGCTGTAGACAGTCAAATTTTGCAGCGTACCTGTCGGCGGTGGAAGGACCCGCATCTGCTTTAGCCTTTGCAGGTGGCGGAGTCCTCCGGACATGGCCCATAGGCAGGTACTCCTGCAGAGACCAGTACACAAGCAGTCACTAGGGCTAAGGGTTTATATTTCCAGGGGTAAGGGTTAGGGTTAACCCTAATATAGCAGCATGTGACGCTTCAGATTGTAATAGTGTCCGCATTCTACGACTAGTAAGCAGGTCATTCACTCGTTTTCACATGCAAGCCTACACATACCCCTTTTAATTTGCAAGACCATACAACCCCGCACATCTAGCATACAATCCTCATCGCGTACGCATTGAGCAATGAGTGCCTCGACCTCAGGCTAGGCAAGCAAAAACAACGAAAGCCTAAGGAATCCTACAAACTTAATCCAAGCATGTAAGAGGCATTTTTCTCGGGGGAATGGGTGTGTGCGCTCACAAAGTCCCAGACTTCGTTGGTGAGGATGGCAGTGGCGCAGTAGAAGGCGACCAGTGCGACCCAGATGCCGACCCAGCCAGCCACCTTGTTGCACAGCGCGTTCTTCACGCCTCCAGCCTGCGTCATTATCCCTCAATTTTCAGATTAAGGGTTTGGGGTTAGCCCTAAAACATTCCCCCTGAACATAGAACGAACAGGGGGGACTAAATACAACGTTGCATTTAGTACCCCCTGGAACAAACATGAAACACATATTTCTGACAGCAGGCAATCAACAGGAGGTGTACAGCAGCAGCAACTGTCAAAGGTGATGGCAATGCCTGACACAATTGACCCCATCAGGCAGACAAAATTGGGGTGAGACACAGCATTCAGGCCAAGGATATAGGGTTTAAACCCTAAAAACCCCTATAATATAGGCCGTACCAGCAGGAAGAAGAGCACGGCGAGAGAGAAGAAGAGCGTCTGCAGCGCGCGGTTGATGCGCAGAGTCTGCAAGCCACAAGCACATGACAGCTCAGCGCGCCATGTCAGCAGAAAATCACAGAGGCATGACAGGCAGTCACAGAGAAAGGGAGGGGCGAGATTTTAGGGGGAGATTTTCAAAATGACATGCACCATGAACCAAAGCTGATTGTCACAACCGCTGTCCACCCAACGATCAATCTCAAATAACGCTCATCTTTGATATGGCGCAGCAGAAGACACGACATCAACAGATAACTTTCACAGAAGCATTCACACTCTCGCAACAACAGGAAACCCGCAGAACATCTACACAGGTTGTTGAGGTGGCCAGGAACTAAGATTCAGAAATCCAGACACCATCAATTGCATGCTTTCGAGACGTGAGAGCTGGGACAGAAAAAATAGCAGTACCTGGATGAAGAAGAGGAAGGTCAGGATTCCCCACAGGCTGAGCATCATTTCATCGGTGGTCGCTCCGTTGTAATTCTTCACAATCTTGCCACTGGACTCCCCGGTCCAGATGTTGGCCTGTGCACATCACAATTTCCTCTTCTCAAAATGATGTGGCGCTCCGAAGCGCTGCCAAGGGCCATCAGTACTTCATTCGACATAGCGTGAGGTGTAATTGTCAGGTCATTCCGTGGAAGGTATTGCAGGTGCTTACCGAGTGGAGGATCTGGTAGAGGGCCCAGCCCATCCAAAAGCCACCTACCGAAAGCCAGGCCATTTAATTCAGTTGGGCATTCGGTTGCATTTCTTCATAGCCATGATCGGCAACATTACTGTTAAAGTCATGCATTCGCTTCATACAGCAGCGAGCAGGAGGGCTCAAGAGGGAGGATCTGGGGCGATCGCTGCAAAAAGGCACCCACTGAAATGTGTGAGAGGGAGGAAGTACTAATCTGAAGAGGCCCATTTAGGACATACTTCAAGAAGGGACAACTGGGAGACGGATAATGCGCGCATCTCACCGTAGCTGGAAAAGGCGGTGGCTGCGAAAGTGTTGTTCTTCCACATCTCCCACATGCCCGCCAGCAACTGAATCAGACCGCCTACACACAACCATGCTCCATGAATTTAAGGCTCATATCATTTTTAAAACCCTATATGTAATAGAAATATATATATAGGAGTACATGTTTTCAGCTCATCAATCCAGGAGCGCCTTTCTGAGCTGCATAAAGGAAAGACAGCAGACAACAACCACAATGAAGGAAAGGCGCTCATTTCAGGAGGTCTTGGGAGCTCATCAAGGAAAGGAAGAGGGGTGCGTGAAATAGGCATACCATAGAACATGGCAAAACAGGCTGTGAAGTCGGTCGTGGGCTGTCCAGCTGTAATGGTGGTGACAGAGCCCTGGACACAACACAGCGACAGGTTCACTTGCAGCACTTCACCGCTGCAAGTCACATAGTTAACCTGCAAGAGGTGCTAAGCGATGTGAAGGCTTCCATGCGGCAGCAATGCATGCACACAAGTTCCAGTTCGCTGCTGCCAATGCGGAGGACATGGATGGGAACAGGTACATTTCTGTGATCAGAATTCCTGGTTCAGAAATGACTGTGAAACAGATGTCTTGGGAAGGATGTCACTGACCTGCAGCAAGGCGGTCGTGAAACCGAAAGCGTACAGGCCCAGAGGTCCAGGGTTGCCGATCTGCGCAAAGGTAAACAGAGCGTCGATCAGATAAGGCAAAGCAGGTGTCCCCAACTGAGACTGCAGGCGCGAGGAGCCATGCGGCATGCCCAGGTATCCCGTGTCTAGACCAGCTAATTGTGTCTTTTGGATTGTCACATCATGCAATAGAAAATACTCGCCGTCAATCCTTCCTGAAGTGCCAGTTTGTTCCCCTTCCAGCACCCGGCATCTCAACGGCTAGTACGAGGAACGGGTGCAGGTCTGAGGCTCACGGGGGCATTGGCGATAAGCCTGGTCGACGTATAGCTCTCGCGTGTGGGGAAGTCGTCAGCAGGGTTCAAGTCGAGATCTCCTCCAGTGTGCCTGACGAGATAAGCACGGAAATATCTGTTCATGATCCCCCTTGGTGCACGGGCATGCCACTTTGCTGCGACACGTACAAAGTACCTCGAGTCCAAGCAATGCAAGTGTACTACAGATAAGGTTTAAAAAAAGCACAGTCACACCTGGCCCTCCAAGAGGCGCCGATCTCAGGATGAACTTGAGGCTCATTCTGAGACATTCTGCAAAAAAGCCTGCCAGCAGACAACGAGGACGTTAGTTCAGTTTTTAATAGACATTTCCCTGGGGCAGGCTCGCCAGTAGACTTGTAGCATGAAGTTGAAACCCGCCGCGGTTTCTGCAGTCAGGAAGGGTGCATGCCGTCAGCACGTCTTGCCAGAAACAAAGGAGCCCCGGCCAGAGCAGGCGCACGCACCTCGCAAAGGGCCAGCAAAGGAAGCTACTGGACGGAAGAAATGAACGAAAACAGCTTTCTGCTCTGTGATGAGCACTTGTCCCGCGCCTGTCCTGTTTCAGACAGAAGACGAGTCAGCAGGTACTCATGCTATCCGAAGGAACATTTTGGGCGCCGGGCCGCAGCGGCGAGATTCAGCAGTGACGAAGGAGGTCTCCGGACGCCCGGGATACTTTGAGTCTTGTTTACTGTGCCGTTCAGACGGAGGCATAATGGAGCAAAGACTGAAGATACTGAGGTCCCACCTTGCTCCACTTTCAGGTGATCAAGTCCCGTTGTTGCGCATCCTGATGTACCGCTTCTTGTGATCTACGTAGACTGCTAGAGAGCAATCCATTCATTGCTGTCATTGCTTCACAACAGTATGCAACAGTGACATCCAAGCGATATGTGTTCCCTTCCATCCCGCGCATGATGGTGTTTGTTGCTGTTGCTGTTATTTTCAGGCGCGGCTCACAGCGTGGTGAGTCAGACGACCTCTGCTCCACCAGGAGAGGTAGGTATCTGGGGTCAGTGCTTGCACAATGCTGTCAACGAAGATGTCGTAAGAGCTATCAGGGACTCCCCCGTTGGTTACCCTGCAGCGGTTGCCCTGCCTAGGGGACTATTTACAGATCGCGATTAGTCTCCTTCCTGTGTGTTTGGTCACAAAAATTTGCTATAGAAGCAATTTTGCAACCGTCTTCAGTGTAGCGTACTTTCACGCATGCCTTTTGGTGCGAGTGCTGCCAGACCACCCCCAAAGCCCTAGCATCATGGGGCTAAAGCTGTTGCCTGGAGTTATGCATGTCCTTTTGCAGCCTGACAGAACGTTCGACACTCAATAACGTGACGTCGACTCATACTCTGGCGTTGCCAAAACAGGGGGTTGCTGATGTGGCGCGGCCAGTGTCGGTCAACTACAGGGCGCGCTCAGGGGTGAATAGCCGGGATGACTATGAGCGCCTGTACAGGCGCAGCATCCAGGACCCCGCCGGCTTCTGGGCCGACTTTGCGCAGGAATTCCACTGGGACCGCCCGGTGCATACCCCTTCCAATTCCCCCATGCTGTGCTAGCTTGGCAGCTGTGCAGCAGCTGGCCTCATCAGATCACTCTCATTTCCCCTGCCGGTTCCTCTGTCTGCCGCTGTCATAGTGTTCAGTCATGAACGACGAGTGCAATTTCCTAGCCGATGTGCTACTGGACCAGTGAGTGACGTTACTCTGCAGTCCTATGACTGGGAGACCCGCGCAACATACAGGTTCGGGCCGAGCAATGTTTGCAAACAAAGGGGGTGAGTCCCAGATTTGAAAGGGTGAAACACCTGGCTGCAGTGGAGGAGGGACCATGTGCGCCTGGCAGAGCCATGTATGCAAACAAAGGGGAGAATATTAGGGTTTTAAAGGGTGAACCACCTGGCTGCAGTGGAGGAGGGACCATGTGCGCCTGGCAGAGCCATGTTTGCAAACAAAGGGGAGAATATTAGGGTTTTAAAGGGTGAACCACCTGGCTGCAGTGGAGGAGGGACCATGTGCGCCTGGCAGAGCCATGTTTGCAAACAAAGGGGGTGAGTCCTAGATTTGAAAAGGGTTAACCACTTGGCTGCAGTGGAGGAGGGAGCATGTGCGCTGGAACTTTGACCGGCGGCGCGGCCGCATCGACACCGTGTTTTTCGACGGCGGCCGCACGAACGTCGCGTACAACTGCCTCGACCGCCACGTGGCGGCCGGCCGCGGCCGCCACACCTGCTTCCTGTGGGAGGTGCAGTTTTGGCTTTCGCCTTTTTCACGGTTTATGTTTAGGTACCCAAACCCTAGATAACCCCTACACCCTGATGTTAGTGCAAAAAAGGGAATAAAAAGATATCTGCGCGGCAGCTCTGCTCCCTTGAACACATGAGGTTGTGCAGCAGCTTGTGATCCAGACAAAGCCATGTGAGCGTTGAAGGCTCACGCTCGCAATTGCTATAGTGTGCGCCACTAGTGCCGCATGTTTGCCTTGCCGTCAATACCTTGCCTGGTATAAATCTTTCTGTCGTTAAGGGCCGGGAACAAAAGTTGCTTATTTAGGTGGCAGGGAAGCTCATGAGGAGTGATGAGAGCCATGAGTTTACTGATTGCATCAGTGGGGGCCTGCACTGTGAGTTGAATCGAACATACCGAGCCATTTGGGGTGCAGGCTGTGTTGGAAATCAGAATCCGAGTGTGCTTGTGCATGTGCAGGGGAATGACATCGGGCAAGAAAGGAGGATGACATTCGAGGATGTGCGGGACGAGGTCTGCCGAGTGGTGAGTGCCAGTGCCCCCTCCTGTTGTTATAACAGCAGCCACAGAAGGAGCAGAGGCTGTATGCATGTACACGTTCATATTGGCGAGTGATATTTCACTCCCCCCGAGTCAAGGGGCTTTGACCTTATGCAGCGAATCAGGTCGCCACATGGAGGGGTGATGCTGCCGCAGTTGCTTGCTGGCAACCAACTAAACCGTTGCTCGCTGCGTGTTTGGCTGCAGGCCAACTGGCTGAAGAGCGTGGGCGTGTGCAAAGGCGATGCGGTGGCCATCTACATGCCCATGGTGCGCTTATCATGCGCCACGTTGACCAACAATTTTGATGCCTTCTACGTCTGACAGACACCAATGCTGATCCTCAGCGGGCTGCGAAGGAGCCGGCATGCTAGTAGCACCCCATGGAGTGTATTGTGCTCGTACCTATGTCCTGTGGGACTGGATGCATGTTTCTTTGTTCCTGATTTATATGAGATCGAGGAGCGTTAAGGAGCAGCCGGATTCAATGCTGCTCCTGCGATTCATGCAAAGGAGATGCAATGCATGTGCATTAGGTGTGTGAGCTGCCGATAGCGATGCTGGCGTGCGCGAGGATAGGCGCTGTGCACACTGTCGTCTTCGGCGGCTTCTCTGCCGAGTCGCTGGCGCAGCGCTGCGCAGACTGCAGGTGCGCATGTGCTTCTTTTGTTTATAAATTTTATTCTTTTTTAGATAAAGGGGTAATCCAGACCTACCCCCTTAGCCCTGAATATAAAACCCCCAAAATCTTGAACATAGGGTAAAATGCTTTGTATAAACCCCAAACCCCAAACCCCAACCCTGTAGAATAAAATAAAGCATAATTTAAAGCATCTCTTGCATGATGCGGCGTCCTTCGTGGCATGGAACGCAGTCTGTCACTGTTGCTGTGCGCCTCGAGGCATGGATGTCATGTCTCAGGCAGCTGTTGGGGGCTCTCCTCATAGTGGCCTCGCCAGACACTGCCCTTGGCAACAGGTGCATTGCGCTCTGATTTTTATGTTCGGTAGCATCCTCAACAGATTCTGTGTGTGCAGGGCCAAGGTTGTTATCACAGCCTCGGGCGGCGCGCGCGGCAACAAGGTGGTGCCCCTGAAGCAGATCACCGACAAGGCCGTGCTGCTCGCGGCCAAGGATGGCTTCCAGGCAAGTTTGCGCCCACAACCCGGCATAGAAAACCTACGTGGTGTTGTTGTTCGTTTTCGTTGGTATGCAGTGGCGCTTCACACCCCTGTGAAAAGGGCGGTGTTTCTGCTGCTGGCAGTGAACCAATGCATGCCTGTCAACAGAGGAAGGACTTATGAGCACTGCTTTTCCTGAAGGCACTACTTTTGTCCAAACGGTGTCGCTCAATCCTCCTGGCATCACACCGTGACATGTGTGTTGAGTTCGCACTGACTGGTCAGCACCGGCTCATGTGAAGTTTGGGATCCCGGCGATGCATGGCCAGTGGTAGTTCAAAGCAGGAGGATATTTTTTTTTAAACCTAAAAATCCCACATATTAAATCCTAAACCCTAAAAGAAAGGGATGTGACGCGTTGGGCATGGAGGCACAGGTCGAGCGGGTACTCGTGCTGGAGCATGCGGCGGCGCCGAGGAGGCAGTGCCTGTTGGTAGTTCAAAGCAGGGAGATATGTTTCTAAACCCTTAAAACCCTAACCTTAGAAAAAGAAAGGGTTGTAACAAATTCTGCATGGCGGTGCAGGTGGAGCGAGTACTGGTGCTGGAGCATGCGGCGGTGCCGAGGAGGCAGTGCCCCTGGACGGACGCCAGGGACGTGTGGTATCAGGACGCCATCCCTCGCCAGAGCGCCTCTTGTTCCGTGGAGTGGGTTGACTCAGAGCACCCGCTGTTCCTCCTGTACACTTCTGGATCGACTGGAAAGCCCAAGGGCGTCGTGCATTCCACGGGTGCGGGCTCGTGTATGGGACCCAGCGAAGAGTATGTCTTGAGCGATCAGGATTTGTAACGTTGTTGGCATGCATAGTTTAGCTGTAGTTTGCTAAACCCTTGAACCTGATCCTGAACAACCTAGACAGGTCTGAAGTACGGCAAGCATTTTGCAGATGCAGATGTGGCAGCACCTGATTTTGGCAGTGCCAGATAGGTATTAAGCAGCTGTATGCATCTGCCACTAGCTCCTTATTGCTGCTGGTTTGGCTGGTGGGTTTGAGCTGGCTCTTGCATTGGATGTTTGGACACATGCTCGCTCTGGCACGCGCTTGTGCTCTGAAAAGAAGAAGAAGAAAGCGATTACATCATTCCAGCCATCCAGGGCTGTTGCTGGGCTTTGTTGAAGCCATCGGCTGTCAGCATGCTGAGGGATTCCCTGTTGGGACGCATGTGCAGCATTCTGTCAAGGGTAGCACTTGTGACATATGATGAGTTGTGGTTGGTGCCTTCAATACACGAGGGTATGGCCGTTTTTCAAACAAGTTCGGCGCATGACAGGTATGGTATCATCAGCGCTGTTGCTGCGGGCATTGCGCGGCAATGACGCTGAAGGCACCAAACCTGTTGCGTCGCCAGGGATTTTGAGGCGGTGTTCAAGGTGTTCGCTCCCTTGTGGGGTTATGGAAGGGTGTTTAGGGGATGCTGATGCAGTGCAGGCGGCTACATGGTAGCTACGGCGGTGACTACGCGCTTTGTGTTCGATCTGCAACCGGGGGATGTCTACTGGTGCACGGCGGATTGCGGGTGGATTACGGGGCACAGCTACCTGGCCTACGGGCCGCTGCTGTGCGGGGCGCAGTCCGTAATCTACGAGGGCGTCCCCTCCCACCCCACCCCCGCCCGATGCTGGCAGATTGTCGAGAAGTATAAGGTGAGTGTTTTGGCATGCATGTCTTGTACCCAATCTTGTTTCCTCCACTCGTAGCTGTGACAAGTGCTCTGTAAAAGTAGCCAGAGTCTTCATTAGCAGCGGCCTCGTGTCCCTCACAGGTTGTCCTACAGAATCGCTTGCAATGTCCTTTGCAATCTTGAGGTGGCGCGCAAAAGGGTAAAGCCATGGTTTCTCACTGAAGGTGGAGCCAATATTGGCATTCTTGGTAGAGGCATCCTGACAGTGTCAGTGTTCTGAATTGCAATCCTGCAGGTTGTCCCTCTGATTGATATTTTTTATTGAGGGTTTAGGTTTTAGGGTTCTTTTTAGGGTCCTAAACCCAAAACCCAAAACCCTAAATAAAATATAAATATATGTGGGGTCTCGAATACTCAGTAACATGCTGTGATTTGATCAGGTGCGGCAGTTCTACACGGCCCCGACACTGATCCGAGCGCTGGAGGCACACGATGACAAGTTTGTGACCGGCAGCGACCGCTCATCGCTGCGCGTGCTGGGCACGGTGGGCGAGCCCATCAATCCGCGCGCCTGGAACTGGTTCTTCGATGTGCGCTCCCTCTA
This sequence comes from Coccomyxa sp. Obi, assembly GCA_020887355.1. Lineage (NCBI taxonomy): Eukaryota > Viridiplantae > Chlorophyta > Trebouxiophyceae > Coccomyxaceae > Coccomyxa > Coccomyxa sp. Obi. The sequence goes on along the minus strand of AP024990.1, from coordinate 3,098,115 downwards.
TATCTACCCCGGGCATGCTGTGTGTTGGATGTGTCAGGTTCCAGGGTCATCTGTTTGCTCAGGAATATCTTGTAACAGCGATCACTGCTAATGGTTCGATGTGGGCCCCTCGATTGGGGCAGGCTCACTTACAAGGCAGACGTCTGGGAAAGTTTCACTGTTCAAGAGTGTTTCGAGGCATGGCTAATCTGTGCTTCAGCATGCGATAGTGGGCTCTTCTAAAGATGCCATAACATTTTGCAGCTTCAAGTTTGAGCGACTGAAGGGTGGCACATGCGTGCAGGTGGTGGGAGAAGGCCGCTGCCCGATAGTGGACACGTGGTGGCATTGTGGCATTCTTGCAGCACTCGTTAAAACGTGTTAAAACGTGGTCATTATGTGATTGACCGAGGGGCTGCACATGCGCGCAGGTGGTGGGAGAAGGCCGCTGCCCGATAGTGGACACGTGGTGGCAGACAGAGACCGGCGCGGCGATGATCACGCCGCTGCCGGGCGCGTGGCCGGCCGTCCCGGGCTCCGCCACTCTTCCCTTCTTCGGCGTCGCGCCTGTGCTGCTCGATGACAAGGTGAGCATGTCACCACCACTTCTCTCATCCCTGACCCTCGCCTTGACATTCGCACGTCCTCCTGCGTGTTATTATCATTATTACAGGTCGGCAAACCCAAAAGCTTAATTGCCATAGGGCAGACACACAGCGTGTCTGCAGCCACACCGTGGGGCCTCCAACCTAGTCTGCAGCCCAGGAAAATCCTACTAGTGTATGCATATGTGAGTGTCTGTTTGTGTGCTTTTTAGTGGTAGATCAACGCCAGGTGTGTATTGTCATGGAAAGGTCCTTATGCAACTCGACCTCATATCATTTTTGATGTGCTCTCTGGATAGGGGGTTTTGTATTGCACGAGCACAGACTGATGGGCGTGCTAGGCAATGGGAAATTCCGGGTGTGAGTTTTTCATTGCGTGATGTGACACTGCAGAGTTTGTGATCGCCCAGGGCAAGGAGCTGCATGGGGCCACGGAGGGTATCCTGGCGCTGAAGCAGGCGTGGCCGAGCACCATCCGCACAGTGAAGGGCGACCACAAGCGCTTCGAGGAGACCTACTTCGCCACCTTCCCGGTGAGCCACATCCTGCAGATGCCTGCACTGAGGGATTGTCTGCTGCAGTTATCAGCAGACTTTCCTCTGTCCATCCTGTCTGCAGACTTAACCTTTAAGATTTTGCATGCGTGCACATAGCATTGTGAATGGGTGCACTGGGGCAACTGTGCTCCTCGAGGCTAGTATTTATAATAGATAGGGTGATAATGTATCTTGTAGGGTTTACTTTATATTTCTTGACCCCAAATTCTGATAACACAGGGCTATTACTTCACCGGGGACGGCTGCCGCCGCGACGCGGACGGCTTCTACACGATCACCGGCCGCGTGGATGATGTCATCAATGTCAGCGGCCACCGCGTCGGCACTGCCGAGGTGGGATCGCTCCCATATGTTGTGTAATTTCCCTTGCGATTTTAGGGTTTTGAAACCCTAGATATCACCCTGAAACCTACAAAAATCCCAAAAAATGTAACAATCTGCATGCAGCTTACATGGGCATGAATGCACTAGTCAGGCAAGGTTTGCGGACATGGGTAGTGAATGTGGGCGCTTGTTCCAGTCATGTGGCATGGCAGTTACTTAACGGAGGTGCTCCACTGATGCAGGTGGAATCAGCACTGGCTTCCCACGGTGCCTGCACAGAGGCTGCTGTTGTTGGGTGCGCTCACCGTTAGATCCTGCCGCAACCTGCATGTGGACCTTTAAAACAAACAACTGTAGCAATCTCGTCTGATATGATGTTTTGAGGTTTCGAGGCCACCTATCTTTTTCCCCTGCTGACCACACACATTGTGTGGGGTCATGGTCAAGCCATTTGGCATGTCACCCCACCTCTTGCGAGGTGAATCCAGAAGGTGGCAGTCTGGGAAATGGTGCATCATAGCTTGCCTGTTCGGTGCATTCATGCTCACACAACTGAATGTCAGCAGCTGTGCTATCTAAAGAGTGCCCTGTTGTGCTGTAGATTTGACCATGACATCAAGGGGCAGGGCATCTACGCGTACGTGTCGCTGCATGATGGCCACGAGTTCAGCGATGCCATTCGGAAGGACCTCATCAAAACTGTTCGGGAACAGATCGGCGCATTTGCCGCCCCGGACGTCATCCACTGGGCCCCAGGTGAGAGGCCATCCTGTGCCGCCATTGGTTGTGCATGTGTAGAAAGCTTGTGCGTGGTGCTGTGATTTGTCTCTGTGTTTGTCGCTACAACACAGATGATTGTGATTCAGGCCGGACTGTGGTTGAAGATCCCTCGCTTGGCCTGTTGAGCTTTCTCAAGTGTTCAGCACCGGGTCTTCGTTCCTCTACATGTAGTGGCACCATATCTGGGATATGTGGGAGTTTGTGGCTGGTGCCATGCGCTGCATGCAAACATTGACCCTTGGATTCACCCATGCTACACATGGATTGCATGTTCGTACATCATTACTCAATTGTGGGGATGTTGTGTTCTGCCGCGCAGGGCTGCCAAAGACGCGGTCGGGGAAAATCATGCGTCGAATTCTGCGCAAGATTGCTGCCAAGAAAGACGATGAGCTCGGCGATGTGTCAACCCTTGCAGACCCCTCCGTCGTCCAGGGGATTATTGAGCTCCGCGGCAAGTGAGGGTCCTCTAGCAAAACAGCTGGCCAGGCAGTGAGGTGTCCCTTCAGAGTTCCTATCCAGTGGTCGGGTGGACAGTGAGTCATAAGCTTATTCCTACGTGCAATAATTATAGTATCTGCATATGTAGGGAAGCTTCACGGTGCTGAGCATTAATGTTCAAACCATTTAATCCCATTGTGTGACACATCTTACTTTCCTGGAAGGGAATGGAGCATGCTCATCCTGTGTGAGAGAGCACATGCAATGAGGAGACATGTCCAGCAGCTCCCATTCTGTGCCTCCTTTTGAGTCCAATAAGAATGCGAGGGAGTCGATACAAACACTGTTTTGTATAGTTCAGCAAGAACGATACAAGAGAGACCAGCAAAATAAGCTTTCAAAATATGGTGAACGCCATGTCGTGTTTCAATTCGTGTGCTTGGAAGTATCATAGTTCAAAGCCTGGACCGCTCTGAAGAGCTTGCAATTGCTCAGAACAAGCCTTGCTGGATGTGTGACAAACTGTGAGCGCAACGCGGACACTATCACAAAGGTTCTAGCTTTAGAGTTGCTTTTGGTGCCACACATGAACACAGTCCATTGTGGGAGATTCCTGCTTCGCCGGAGTTTTGAGAGCAATCACAAGAATTGAGACATATGCCAGCAATTCCTTGACAATTTCATACCGGTCAATTGTTCACGTGATCCGATGTACATGTGTCCTGCATGCGCAATATGCCAATGTAACAAGGCGGGCCCGATGTACAAGGGTGGATTATGAAGCTTTCCCAAGCCGGGTAATTATTATATTATCATAATGACTAATAGTGCAGAAACCTGTCAGGTACAGTGCCGAGCTCATGCGCTCTGATGATGTCCAGAAAGAGTTTAGGGCTGCTGTTAATCAACAATTTGATTCTAGTAGGCATGAGCTGAGTAGAAGTCCTGAGATTGCATGGCAGCAGTTTCAGAGTGCCATGCAAGTGTGTGGGGATGATCTGCTTATAGCAGCCTCACAGCCTCACAAGCCATGGTTGTCTGCTAGAACATTGGAGTTGATTGAGAAAAAGCAGATTGCTTATCGCGAATTGCTTAGTACCCGAAAAGAAGGAGCAATAATGGCCCTCAGAAAAGATCACGGGAACGAAAAAATCCCACTGTCAAAAAAAAAGTACCGCACAGCAGTCAATTTGTGTAGGAAGTCTGTCCGGCAGGACAAACGAGAGTACTGGAGAAAAATGTCAGAGGAGCTCATGGGGGACTTCCAGAAGAACAACATCCATTCAGCATATCAGCGGCTCAACCTACGTATGGAGCGGGAGACCGCCAAACCACTCGGCAGCGGCAGCGTGCGCAGACCCGACGGCTCCATTGCCACAGACCGAGATGAGTGCGCTCGCCTTCGACGCGAATACTTCCAGAAGCTGCTGAATTGCCAGAGAGACATTCACCCTAGTGTATGGGATCGGTTGCCTGTCCATGCACGACCACCAGATTGTGAGCCACATGTAGCTGCACTGCATGCAGCATGTGAGTTGCCTGATGTGGATCCCAACATGCCACCTAGCCTGCTTGAAGTGGAAAGGACTATAGCAAAATTGAAAGGTCATAAAGCCCCTGGTGTGTGTAGGATCATCCCAGAGATGTTGAAATATGGGGGTGAAGGTACAGCTAGATGGCTGCATCACGTCATTAGTGTAGCCTGGGATTCAGGGGAAGCACCATCAGATTGGAAAAAGGCTCTGCTTGTACCTGTTTTGAAGAAAGGAGACACAACCAAATTAGATAATTATAGAGGGATCAGCCTGCTCAGCATTGCAGGCAAAGTGTATGCACTGCTTCTGCAAACTAGACTGGAGAAGTGGGCTGAAACAATTCTCTCTGAGACTCAGTCTGGGTTTAGGGCGGGAAGAGGCTGCACTGATGCAATTTTCTGCCTGAAATTATTATACGAAAGGGCTTTACGGAAACAAAAACCTGTCTATACATGCTTCATTGACCTGAGCAAAGCTTACGATTCTGCTGATAGGCAGTTAGCTTGGCAGATACTTAGGAGCAGAGGGGCACCAACAAAAGTTGTTGATCTCATCCAAGATTTACATGAGGGAACCACCTGTGCCATGCAGGCGGATCACAGACACCCAGATTCATGGTTTGATGTGGCCACAGGTTTCAAGCAGGGAGATGTGAATGCTCCTTTGTTGTTCAACATTTATATTGACACAGTCGTTAGAGCTTTTGAGCCACTAGTTAGGCACCTGGGGATCACTTGGCAGTACAAGCTAGATGGCAACCTCAGGGAGTGCAAGAACCCCACTGCATCTAACATGAGTTGGATTTTCATGTATGCTGATGACATAGCTCTAGTGGCCGAAACACAGGAAGCCCTACAAGAAGCCCTGGCCATTATTGACAGGGTTTTCATCCAGCGGGGCATGCATATAAACATAAGAAAGACTCAAATTCTCTGTTTGCAGAGTGGGACACAGACCGGTGATAGCAGTGAGCAGTTTTGGCTCAGGGGCCAACCCCTTGAACAAGTTCAGATGTTCAAGTATCTAGGAAGCATATGTTCAGCAGACATGTCAATGCAACCAGAGATTGCTTCAAGACTCAGTAGGGCAGGTGGGGCATACCATAAGCTGAGCAGATTGAAAGTTTGGAAAGATAAAAACATATCTGTCAAGATAAAAGTTATATTGTACAAAGTCATTGTTCAGTCAACATTGCTGTATGGTTGTGAAACATGGGCAGTCACCAATGAAGATATCAGAAAACTCGAGGTATTTCAAATGAGATGTTTGCGGAGGATATTGGGGATAAGCCTTTTAGAAAGGATACCAAATGCAGTTACACGAGCACAATGTGATATTCCAGAGGTTGCAAATTTGATTAGATACAGGCGGCTGAGGTATCTTGGACATGTGGCTAGGATGGGTGACACCAGACTGCCCTTACAATTCATGTTTGGTACCATATCGGGAACGGGGACCAGGGGCAGACCTATGAAGAGTTGGAATGATTATGTCAGGGATGATTTGGAAGCCATAGGATTGCCATATAACTGGCGGAGAAAATGCAAAAACCGAGATGAATGGAGGGCTGCCATAAAGGTGCTGCTAGACGTACCTAGTCCATAAGGACTGGAAAACGTGTAATAATAATAATAATAGTGCAGACACAATGTGTGCGCTCCACATGTGTGCACAACCAGAAGGAGAAGACACTACTTGTCACGTTCTCACTACGGCCCGCACTGTTCTGCATCACCTTGCTACACGAAAAATCTCACTCGCACATGCCCAAGCGAGCAGGACACATGTTCAGAAAAAGTAAAATGTTCTGTTGATCACAAAGCTGACGCACGCGCGCTGCACTTTGTCTACTCTTGAAGCAGAGTCTCAGAAGAACAAGAAGGAGGCTACACACCTTTCCAGCCACCACAGGGCTGACTCGATGAACCGCAGCATCCCAATCATTCAAATGCACAATCAAAGCAGCTTTGCATGGGAATCCTGCCAGCAGCCCTTCCGCAGAGATAGTGTCGCAGCCACAGAATAGCAAGTCGCAGACTCAAACCCAGGCAGGTAGAATTCGTGGGCTGGCCTTGACGGCACCGGCCTTCAACCCGGTCTGTTGGCTGCTCAGCAATATCCTCTTTGGCTTCAGCGGGAGCGGCTGCTGTGTCTCTGCCTGGTTTGGTGGTTGTGACTCCAGTACAGCACCCGCTGGTGCTGAGTCACCTGCGCAGTAGCATGGTTCACAAACTTATCTCGGCGGCTAATTTCCAAGTAATGACACGAGTCAGAAACCGCTACGCCGCTGTTTGGTTTGTAAGATGTGCTCCGTCATGAAGCGGTTCGCCCTGCCACAAACCTTGGCCGATGTATCATGTGGAGACTCTGCGCTTTTCAACATCTACGATCATTTGGCAAACAAGCTTTTCTGCTCCGAGTTCCTCTGTAGCGACATGGCTGTGCACAGCACGTTGAACATAGACCAGCAGGATGGCGTTTTCAATTCTCTGACCACCGAGCAGAGCAGAGACAGAACAACCTTCTTCACGCTCTTGCATAGGACAGGGACGAAATGGGCAGCCCACACCTGTGGGCCGGGCAGGCTCGGGCAGTGGGGGCGCAGGACTGACGGGCAGAGAGGCGATGGGATAGCTGACTGGATGCCTGCTCGGACTCGCCCCTGCAGACATGCCCGCATCCCTATACCTGCATATTCAGAGATTGATCCCTTTGAATCTTTGGCTCCGCTTTGAAATGGGACGCGCGTGAGAGTGGGTTCTAGCAGACCAGTGGGTCTCCTGTGCTGCCCAAAGAGTTGAGACCTAGTCATGTAACTATATGTGATGCTGCATGTGGTGCTGCACATTGTGGAGTCCATGGATCTTAGAGCGTAGATGACATGGCAGCTGACCTGGCACTTGGGGCGGGGTCCTCATCAGCCATGCTGTGCTGGCGTGAAGAGGGATTACTCCTGTGTCCGTCCACGGCCAGATTAGTCGCAGCTGCATTCTCTGCACTCACTCCGCCCCCATCTGCTGTGCTCAACCTCCTGTCAAGCATATATTTTATGGTTTAGGGTTTAGCGTTTAGGTTTAGGGTTTAGGCTGTGCTCAACCTCCTGGCAAGCAGGTTTGAACACCGGCTTCAACAATTAAGCTTCGCAATTTAGCAAGTTAGCTGTTCATCGTTCAGATATCATGGTGTCGGTTATACCATCGGTTTTCACTGCAGAATAGGCCTCATCAACTTGACACCACACATCTGTAAGTGGCGTTCTTGCGGCACAAGCTTCCAATGGAGACCATGTTACCAGACGATTGGAAGCAGCGCCCTCACCGAAAGGCATGCCCAAGGGCGTCGGCTGCCAAGGCTTTGCTGGAGAAGTCCTCGTGGGAGGGCACGCCGCGCGGCGGAAGCGCTGGGATTGTGAAATTGCTGCGGCCTGCACAAGAGCAAGGCATCATAAATGCAGCCGCCAAACGTACAGAGCGGCAGGACTGCTCTTTCCATACTGTCTGTGCCAACTCATACTTCATTTCAACTAGCATTGCGAGCATCGCTGAAGAGCCAGGACGTCTTGAAGCCAACAAAATAGATCGGCATCGTCTGTCTTTTTGCGGCTTTTTGATTTCACGGGTCTCAGGGAGACTTTTTTGACATGCTAGTTTCAAGGTTGACATGCGATTAATGTTTGGTGTAGTCTGTGGTGAAAGCAAATCTGGGAGACCTAGCGAGACCTGGACTGACTATGTCAGAGAGGATCTAGACAAGATTGGACTATTGCATGATTGGTGGAGGAAATGCCAAGATGGGATATCATGGCGAACGTCTATTGCAGTGCTGCTGAAACGCACCTAGCCTTCCTCGGCTGAAAAAGCGTGTGTAATAATAACAATAACAATAATAATAAGTTTCAAGCCAGGTTTCAGGGTTGCAAACACACCTGCAGGCTCCGCTGATGGCATGGCTGAATCTGAGGAGGGCAAGCGGCTGTCCAGCTTGGCAGGCGAGCTTGACCCGGAGGCAGGGAACGCCTGCAGATCGTCAATCTTCTGCTGCAGGCTGTGCACCCTCCGCAACGCCGCGCTGCATTGCTGCACGCACACATGCACATATATTTTTATTCGCTTAGGGTCTAGGGGGTTTAGGGATGAGCCGAGGTTTGTAGTTGATCTGATGCTGGTGCCACATCGCAATGTGCTGCGTCTCTCACAGGCATACATCTCAGAACTATTATTATTGCTACAGGTCGGCAAAACCATACCCAAAGCCAAACGGCCATAGGGCATACACACAGCGTGTCTGCAGCCACACTGTGGGGCCTCAGAATATATCACCCTCAAAGCCATTGCTGCAGGCACACATGTGAAGTCATCTGACCTCGGTATCTGTTCAGCGCAGTCTCAGTAGTACTTGTTTTGCAGTTTCCTTGTAGCTTTCCTTTTGCAGCTTCCATGCATATTTTATTATATTTTTTCATTTCATGTTAGGGTTTATAATTTAAGGTTCAGAGGTTGAACCCTAAACCCTAAATAAACCCTCAATAAAATATAAATATAGGCATGGCAACCAAGTTGCCATGACAGACTCTAGAGCATCGATCAGAGGGAAGCCATGTTGTGCCTTGTCATGATGCTCCCGGGAGAGTTTGAAACAAAAATTTGAAAACTTATTCTGCCTCTGATAAGCAGAGGACTAGGTTGGAGTAGACAGCAGGTCACCTCTCTGTACTGCTTTGCCACCGGCGACTGCATGAAGCGCTGCTGAGGCGCGATAGGAGCTGGTCTCGAATTCGCACTCACCGCAAATGGCACCTGTAGAACGTGCACATTGTCATGTTGTGTGGCACCAAAGAAAGAATGCTGCTACTGCTCAGAAATTCCAGGTACTGGCTTGCATGCATCAACCTGTGTTCAAAATGGTCGTCATGTCCGACTTTGGCAAGAGCGATTCTTGCACAAGGCACGGGAAGGAGCACTTCAAGCCAGGGATTTTCCCTATTCAATTTGAGGCGACTGCGAATACATGTCAGTGCATTTATACCGGGGGCAACCTCTGTTCATAACAAGTCCTGTGCAACACCAGCATCCTCACACAGAAGCCATGACCAAAAGAGGGGACGCACCGGGCCAAGTGCATGCTGTGGTTGCAAGGCAGCCTCGGCGTCGTTGCCCGCAGCAATCAAATCCTCAGCAGGGCTCTCCGACAACTTCCTCAGGGACCGCGATGGCCCCGTCCGATCCACATGCAATCCCATGAATTGCCTGTATATAGGTGGCGCACACTGTGAGCCTCCAAGTCATCTGCAGTCTGTAACCGCCGTGTCATGAAAAAGAAGACGAAGATGACACATCATTCCAGCCGCCTAGGGCTGATGAAGTGACCCACAACCACCCGCAGAATTTTATGAAGGCCAGCAAAATAAGCCTGGATGAAACGAGCAACCTCAACAATGTTCGTCGGCCACATGCAGGGATGCTCGTTGCTCCTGTATTGCTGCATATGTAGGCGCATCAAGAGGGGAGGAAGTTGGCTGGGTGAGTCACCTGTAGTCGTCGATGAGCTCGCTACGCTTCTTGTTGCCGGGCCGCCACTCCTGCCCGCCGACCCATTTGCCCCTCAGGTGCGCCTTCAGCGCAGGCACCTGACCATGAAGACAGCACATCTGGTCACCGACAGGAGGATTCCACGGCCGCAGGCAAGACACTGACAGATTTGCACCTATTCCAGCACAAGCTTGAGCAACTTCAGGCAGATCGAGCGCAACAAATGCTGGAACTTCGTGCCCTCAGATTGGCCTGCATCTTCACATCAGACACACGCCAGTAAACAGGGGGATGAGAACATGAGGAGGCGGGGTCAGTCTTCAAACCATGGCAGGGGTGGACCCACGAGGGCGTGGTGGGTGAAAAGAAGAGGAGCGCACCGTGAGTTTGGAAATCGGCTCTGCGCCGTCGCGGCGGCGCTCGGCATTGATCGCGAGAAGGACGGGCTCCTCGAGCGACTCGCGCACAGCCGTCGCGCAGCGCTCCTGTGTCGATGGCGTCTGCCCGCCGCTGCCCAGCCCGCTGCCCAGCCGGCCCCGCGTCAATGCGCTCACCGCCTACGGCACCGTGGAGTTACTGAAACGCTGATACTTCAGGTCTCCGGCTGTCAAACGTAGTGAGTATCTGACCGTTGACGAAGACTATCTCATTTTCTCCAGACGGAAGGGACTGATGTTACCGAATGAACAGCATTACATGTGTCCGCTCAAGCCCATCCCAGGCAGCTGAGCACAAGAGGTGCAGAGCCCACCCACATTTGCACATGCCCTCTCTACAGAGGGGGTTGCTAGCTGCAGCGATCATAGAAATACGACTACGCCGCAGTTTTCAAAGAGTATTCGGCATTGGCGCTCACTGAGGGTCGGCTGAGGCGGCGGCTGCCGCTGCGGGTGCGCCGGCGGCCGACGGCGGCCGGGGTGGCCAGCGAGGGGTCCCATTCGTCATCGTCGCTCTCACCCGAGACCTCGTCATCCGCTGACTCATCCTCTATCATGCCATTGCTGCTGCCGCTCTCCAGGCTCTGTGCAGCACACTGGCAGGCGTTTACACTGGTTCAGCAAAAACACTCCGCCTGAAGTTGGCCGCCCTGTGGAACATGACGATTGAAAGATTCCTTCAAGGTTTTTTACTCCTGTGTCTGCATTGTGTGAGACCAATTCATGTCAGCTTGCGAGGCGGAGGAGTATGAACTTTGGAGTGCTGAGAGTACTCCTTCCAACACGCCGTGAAATCCGACCTAAGGCAGCTGAATTGAAGACCGACTCTGAATGCGACATATGCAGTTCTGGAGGGCTTCAGTTCCTCCTCTTAGTTGTCGCCCTGTTCAACATGGTGATGAGGATGTCTCAGCTCTATGACTCTCCTTCAGCAGTCTTGCTCACCTCAGCAATGGCGTCATCGTATCTGCCGAGCAGGTCGGCCCGGGCGCGGCTGCCCAGCCTGGCTTCCTTGTTCAGGGATTCTAGCAGTGGGCTCCCGATGTCCGCTGCCAGAGATTCTATGCCCTCCAACTCCTCCATTAGAGACTCCGCCTCTTCATCAACCTGGAAGCACATTCCACCCGTCCTTCAGGAACAGCTTCTTGTGTTCACTGTGCAGCAAGTCATTATTACATCATCCAGACTCTACCGCTAGTCAGCAGGTTATTCACTCGTTTTCACAGCCCTCATTGGAGCATCACGTGCTCAGCACTCAATCCCTCTGACTGCATCTCACCGGAGGAATTGCCTGTGCCGGAACAAGCGACAAAAATGGTAAATGGTAACAAAAATGGTAATCCCCTGATCTATTCTGCCAATGCAGGTCAAACCTGAGGCTGTAACGGAGATACAAGATGCCGCCAGCGGCCAGCTGATACTGTCAGCAAGGCCAGCATGCCCAGCCCTCTATGTTGCTTGACACCATCTCGATCTTGTCCAAAACAAGCTGAAATCACAGATTGGGTCATGGTTTTGTATTTCATTGGATTCTTTACTATATCTTCCATATTTATTCCTGTTTTATTTTTTATACATTTGCACATTATGGGTTCAGACAAGACTCTAAGTACAGGTAGGCAGGGAAGGCTCACATTTTCATGCGCGCTGTCCGGCGCGGCCGGCTCCTCGGGCTAGGGTTTCATATTTTATTTGATTTTTTTAATTAAACTTAGGGTTTAGGGTTCAGTTCAGCTGAAAGTACAGGTAGGCAGGGAGGGCGCTCACATTTTCATGCGCGCTTTCCGGCGCGGCCGGCTCCTCGGGCGCGGCGAGCGCGGCGGCCAGCGCGGCCTGGGAGGCGGCCAGCGCGCGCTTGGCGGCGGCCTCCTCCTGCTGCGCCAGCTCCAGCTGCAGCCGCAGCAGCTCCACCTCTTCCCGAACCTCCACCAGCTCGTTGCCCACCTCGTACACCTGCCGCGGGAGGTTTCCATGAGTGGGTTAAATGTCGGCCAATTTTATAGTTTATCCCTTGTCAGGACGCACCATGTATCTATTCCAACAGCTGGTTCTCTAAATGAGGGATCTATTAGATCATCACGGCATCACCAAAGGATGTATATGCTCAAGGCAGAACAGGTGTCTGCGCCCGGTGGCAGCCAGCGACGCATGAGAAAGATTAAGAATAACATTATTTTCCGCACAGGCAGTGACTTCTCCACCAGTCCGTACAGGTGTATTTTCAAGTGTTTAGGGTTTTACACATTTTAGGGTTTGTAAATTAGGCTTCACCTTTTCTGCTTTAGATTTGGATTGTTTTGGTCAGGATTATAGATATGATATAAGGGAATTATAGGGCGTAAAATATATAACCCCTGAAATAAAAGTAAATGTGAAAAAAATACAGTACCTGTGCCTTGTGGGCGGTGGCGACGCGGAAGAGGACTTTGAGCATCGAGCGGGCCTCCACGATGGTGCGGAGGCCGTTCCAGCGCCGCGCCTCGGCCGGGTTGCTGGCCGCCGCGCGCGCCGCTGCCTCCTCTTCTGCCTGCGCCCGCGCCAGCGCTGCCTGTGTCTCCAGGATCTGCACCGCAGGATTAGTTTTGGTGACGAGCGCGCATGATCCGGGGTCAATCGACTGGGCGGCCATTCGGGGAGTTGACACGCTGGTCCTGGTCATGTATTTGCCTTACACCCCCCGATCCAGGGATTCCTTCTTTTAGAAACTACATACCTCATTGCATTCAGGGGAAGACAAGTTACTGCCCCTTTGCCCTAACCCTGAATTCACAACCCCCAAACACTGCAACCCTGATGATGTTTCTGAAAAATAGTTTCCGGGGATTTGCACCGCCGCAGTCACAGACGTGTTCAAGTTAGCCCCTTCAAGAAGGCGCTTTGCCACATGTCCTGCTATTTCTCGGCAGGGTAGGTGTTGCAGGGGGTGGATGGCAGGAATCTCACATGGGCGCTGTGTTGCTGCAGCTGCGAGTCAAGGGCTGCGCGCTCGGGTTCGAGGGCGGCGGCGGCCGCCCTGTCTGCGACGGCGTTGGCATGCGCCAGGCGCCGGCTCAGGTCCGCCAGCTTCTTCGCCACCTCACCCCTCTGCGCCTTTTCTCCCTCCAACACCCTTGCCAGCTCGAACGACTGCCCCACGCAGGTAAGAACACATGTGAATTTGTGGTTTTGACAGCTGGCAAGCCGCACCGTTCAAGTTGCTTCATTCTGTTCACGACACAACGAGGCGAAGAGAAGACACTGCATGAAAAGCTGTCAAGGTGTACATGCTGAAAGCAGATTGGAGCAGCTGCCAGTAAATGGCTGACTGCACTGATCCATTGCAATGTTTTGGCTGCAAAACAAGAACTCGAAGAATTCAAAACCATGCAATTCACTTCCTCCTGTGACCATTGGTATCTTTCCATTTTCACCCAAAATGAGCTTAGCGAAGCCAAGTCAAGTGCACACCTGGCAGCACATGTCAAGCTCATGCTCGATCCAGTCACGCCGGCCCTTGTCATCGCGCAGCAGTGGCGCAGACGCATTCGGCTGGCACTCGACGCCAGTTCCAGATTTTGACAGCGACGCCGCGCGTTCCCTCTTCTCGTTCGATGTTCGGTGCACATCCATGATGTCCTGATCAGGCACAGGCCCCATTCAACAACCCGAGACTCTCTCCATCGGAAGGTAAACGCGGAGCGGATTGCATGCACGGCTGCATTTCGGGAGAAGTTCCGCTGACACTTGCATGAGGTCAGCAGCAAGCTGACTGCAAGCTCATCAACTATCAAAATTATCCACCACTGACATCTTATCCCTCCTGTCAATCCTCCCACCCTTAGCTGACCTCTTCGTGCATTGTACCGCTCATACCCTGGCGTTTGAAAACTTTGCTGACTGCTTTTGAACAAGCTGTACATGCAGAGGGAAGAGCTGAGCTTTTCAATTTTGGAGACTACCTTGAGGCGGCGACGGGCAGCATCGGCCTCTTCGGTCTTCCGGCGCAGCACCGCGGCCTGCTTTGCCTGCAGCGCCTCCAGCTTCTGCACCTGCATCTGTTGCTTGCGGCCTTGCTTGCGCAGCTGCGCTAGCTCACGCTCTCGGTTCTTCTTCCACAGCGCGAAGTCCTTGTGATTCTGCTCAATCTGACGCGCCAGCGACACCTGCCATGATAGGCAAAAGAGACTGCTTTGTCGAGTCAAAGATCTTGGAGCAGTGCAATTGTTATTTGATCGGGATCCCCAAAGCAAGTTCCTCGTGAACTATCACCACCTGTTCGTGCATAGCACATGTTGCAATACAAACATGATCTGTATCTACTGATAAACTTGTTCAAAATATCAACAAAGCAAGCGTGCCTCTGCTCACATAGCGTTCCTGCAATGTATTTACTACCCGCCAAAAAAAGTCACAGGGACATCCCTCATTTGATGCATTTGTAAGGGTAGCAGCCTCCCCACCTTCTGCTGCTTGATGCTGAGAATGTCGGCCTGCAGCCGATCGCATTTCTCCAGTGATCTCGCCTGCAGACGCTCCATGTGCGCGATGCGCCGCTCCTTCTCTCGCACCTGGCACAGCACCCCTCACTCAGCTTTCAGTGGCCCCTTCATTTTACATTAATTGTTTTTGAGGGTTTAGGCTTTAGACTTTAGGGTCTACATTAACCTAAACCCTAAACCCTGAAACTCAAATAAAAATATAAGACCCTGAAAACATCCTGGCATACAAGAATCTGGCATGAGAGGCTACCACGTGTTGGCAAATAGTGCGTTGTTTCAGCCAAGTCCTAGCTCAGCCAGACAAAGGAGTTGGGCTTGAGCAAAGGGAAGAAGAGATTTTTCGGCTTCCTATACTGGTAGTATACCTGCAGCGTACTACTACCTTGTGATAGGTATCAATCAGCTGAGCGTCCAGGTCAAGGACAGATGTGAACTGCTGCTAATCTCAAGGAAGGAGTTTACCTCCCGAAGCTTGGCATCCATGACCTTCAGCCGCTCCTTGTAGGCCTTCTCCAGTTTGTGCCGCTCCTCGAAGCTTGCCTCCTTCACTCGCTCCATGCTCTGCACGTGCGAAGCCTCTCAGTACACATGGGGTTGAAGTGCCTCAAGACACCTCAAAAGCCGTGCACCTGCATTTTCCTTGTTGCTCTCGCTTGTTGCACACCATGAGCATGAACCAGTTGCCAAGTCCATTGACACACACTTTATCTGTGAAAGCGATTGGAACTTGTCCTCTGTTACAGGTTGCTGAGTTCTGCCCCTCTGCCCATGGAAATTCTGCCGGTGAGGTCAACAGCACAAGTACACGCAATGGACAGTTCAAATCCCTGTTCAGCTCTGTCTCTTCTGTCAGATCGGCACGACAGCGATGCGTACAGAGCAGAAGAGACCGGAGTGCTGACATGGCAGATGGTGACATGGCAGATGCTGACTCACCCGGATGAGCTGGCTGCGCTCTGCCTGCAGCTCATCACGCTGGTCCTGAAGCTGCTTCAGCTCCTGGTCGAAGCGTGCCTTGATCTCGCTGATTTTGCCCTGCCCCCCGTTCAGGCGCTTCCAGGTGGCTTCCTTGGCCATCATCGCCTTCTCCAGAGCTTCCAGCTGCTCTTTTCGCTTCTCCTGCTGCAACCTGATCCACAACATGGCGAGCGCTCATCTCACTGTTAATGCATATTATTATTATTACACGTTTCCAGTCCTTATGGACTAGGTACGTCTAGCAACACCTTCATGCCATCCCTCCATATGACATCTCACTGTTGCCAAAGAGTGATGTTGAGCAAGCGAGTCCCGCTGCACCCTGATCCATAACATGGCGAGCGCTCGTCTCACTGTTGCCAATGAGTATCATTGAGCAAATGAAAGAGCTACCATCATCAGCCTCACACAAAACCGTGCCCAACAGAGGTGATCAATGACCACAATCTGGAGAGATTACAGCCCTGGGTTCCTGCACAGTCGCCTACATGATATTTGAAAGCGTCGAATGCTGATGCAGATGGAGAGATTTATGGCACACAGAAGTCACCTGTGGGCGTGCTCTTCAGCGGCATACTCCTCATCGCCAGCCAGATCGCCCAGCTCTTCGTCAGTTCCAACCAATTCTGGCCCCGGTGTGGCAGAATTGAAGGCCAGGTTGTGTGTGTGGCCTGCAAAGGGGCTCATGGGGTAGGGGGAGGCCAGAAGTGGCGTGCCCGGAAACCCGCCCTTAAGGGCAGATGCTGGGCTGCCCATGGCCATGGACGCTCGGCGCGCGGACATCAGGAACGCCCCTGAGCAGCGTTGCACCTGTAGCACATCACAGTAAGTGGATACATCACAGGGCACCCTCTGAAGATACCTAGACATAAGCGCAGCCAATAAGATGACCCTGTGCTGAGGAAGGGCCGGCCAACAGGGCTTAAAGGAGCTTCCATGGTAGCCTCCATTGGCTGCTTCCCATTAACATAAATTGGGACTTCTGATATGAAACATTGACTTGCTGCACTGCTTGGCACAAGTCATGGTAATGTGTGGAGCAGGTGCCCATTAATATCACTTGAGATTTCTGATATGAAACATCTTTTCTGTTGCACTGCTTGGGACAAGTCATGGCATTTTTTGGAGCAGGCGCAGCAGCGGACCTCCTTCAGGCGGCGTATCTCCTTCTCGAGGTGCGCGATGCGGTCGAGGTAGCCGCGGATGAAGCCGACCTCGCCGATGCCGTCCTGATCAGGCAACGCAGCACCGGTCCCCCCTATGGACCCCCCGCTCTCACCACCGCTGGCCGCCGTGACCTGCACAAGCATCGGGTATTCCAGCGTATGTTTAGCAGGTCAAAGAGGACATTTTCAACCAAGCTTACCCAACCTAATAACGCGTTTGGAGTACATTCCTCATCATCACATGGCCCATCCTAACCTGAGTTTATGGGTTTCCGAGAAGAAACACGGGGATTGAGTTGCCACCTGTGGGGAGGCGTTCTCCTTGCCGCGGCCGGTGGGAACGCCGCCGGGCGCGTGGCCCAGCTGCTGCAGCCTGAGGGCGTTCCTGTCTCGCTCCACCCTCGCGCTGATCAGCGCCTCGTGTGTCTCCTGCAGCTCGCCCTTGGCTTTCTCCTGCAAGCCGCCATGACCCAAAACTTTCAATGCCTCTCCGCTTAGAAGTCTGTTACTAACAGCAGCAGCCTGACAGTGTGATGAGTCGCCACGCAGCAGCATGCAGCCTAATGCAACCTTGCCAGGAATGTGGAAACCTGGCAAAATCCTGGCAAATTGTAGAAGAATAAAAACATAAAATATAACCCAAAACCCTAAAAATATATGGAAACATTGGGGGGTTTTGATCAGCATTTCCGCGGTGGCAGCGGTGGCTCTGAATAACTCTGCGCAGTGCGAATGGTAATCTTGCAGGGTATGTCGGGGTGAGTCACACGGTCGAAAATCATGGTTGAGCGCAGAGATGCACGTACCAGCGAAAGGCGCAAACGCGCGTTTTCGAGGTCCAGCTTTGAGGCTTTGGCCTCTGTTTCCTCTAGCGCAGCCGCGAGGACGTCTTCCCCCGGGGTGCCCCCCCATGCATCGCTCCAATTCCCCTCCAGCGCTGCATTCCCCTCTGTTTCTCCAACCCTAGCCATGGTGGCACACCACATCAGCGATTTGAACAACTGTTGCCTCATCAGTGCTCAGCATAAGGGCGGTAGATGTGTCACCTGCGCCTGAGGCGGGAGTTCTCAGCGCGCGCGGCGGCCAGCTGCGCCCGGAGGTGGCTCAGCTGCGCGGCGATCGGATCGCGGTTGACCACGGGCTTGTTTCGGATGTTGCGCGCGCGGTTCGCGTAGCGCAGCGTCTGCGCGCTCTCCTCGATGTTTATGTCTGCCGGGCTCACGCACGCGATCATCGTCGTCTTGCTGTTGCCCCCCAGCGAGTCCTGAGGCGACGTTACCCCACCATTATTTTTAGGCTTAACTAGGGTTTCATAACCCCTAAACCCTAAAACAACCCCGCCAAGGGACAGATTTAATGGCACAGGGATGGTTTGACAGGGTGACGAGTGAGGTTGTGTTCTGTGTCGAGAAGTGTTGGTGTCAAGCATGTTCATATGGACATTTCAAGAAGTGCTGGGTACTGGGATATTCCTCATAATGCATCCTCATTTCTTGGTTATATGTATGACATGGATGGTAATTTCTTGGGTACATGTATAAGATCAAGAAATATAGGACAATCAAGGGCGTGCGAGCACCAGAAAAAGAAGGGAGGGCTGCCTCGCACAACAAACATTAGGAATGCCACAAGTCCTACCGGCCCAGGTACCTGTATGATAGCAAGGGGTAGCGGGAAGGATTGGAGGCGACACCTGCAGCATACGGGTGAGTTTGGAGTCGCGATAGGGGATGTGGGCCTTATTCTCGGTGAGAGCGTTGACCACATTTCCCAGTGCCAAGAGGCCCATGTTGATGTTGATGCCCTCCTTCAGCCGCGCCCCCTCCGCCTTTGTCCTCTTCTGGCGCTCACTGCCTACATGCCATCACCAAGACTCCTCTTCAACGCTTGCTTCACGGCTGGCCAGATCCATTCTTTATACTGCCTTTTTGATAAGGCCCTAACCATTCTTTATTCTCGCGTTTTGATCAGGCATACAACCTGCATATGACTCTTGGGTAGGCATGCACCGGCAAAATGGACATCTTGCTAGCATGGCAGACAGCTACCCACCTAAAACACAGCCAGAAAGTTAGCTGCTCCTGGCTCGTGTCCAGAACAATAGCACGGTTCTTCACTGAAATCTACGTGATGGAGGCAGGACTGATAATTGAGCTTTTTACTTTGCAGCACACCTGCAAGGTCCACGAGGTGCATCTTGGCGCATAGGTACTCATCGGCTGCACCCTCATCCTCGTCGCCGCTCTCATTCCCCTCTGGAGTCTGCTCGTGCTGCTGGGGCGCGCGCCGCTGCTCGACTGTGATGGTGAAGATTGCGTGCGAGCGGGAGGAGCGCTGGTTCATTCCTGTAGATGCTGTCGCCCTGCACCGCGACCCCTGTAGCCAATGCAACCCTTGATCATGCGCCATAGTTACCCTCTTGATAACAGCTCTTCACCTGCGCCGTGATGTGAAAGGTGGAGGGTTTATGGAAACCGCTCTGCATATGACAGTCACAGGCTCACAATGACGGGGATTTGGATCCTTGAAGCTAGGATTGGCACAGTATCGAGAAGTTGCCGCTTTTGCTCAAGGTCAGACTTGGATGCTGCTACACAGTATCTACTTCACCGTGGAGCTTAGTCCCATGTGGACCCACTTATACAGGCTATCACTGTGGTTTGCTATTGTTGTCGAGAGGTATCTACCTGTTCAAGGACAGCAGCCATCTCTTCCTTGGATGTCACATCCTTCTCATGCGCTCCTGCTAGGCACACACCTCCGCCAACCACCTCCCGGATGTGGACTGAAGGGGAAGTTGCTGCAGCTAGATCTGGGGACAGAAGATCGCGGATCTCCTCCTGAAGCCAGTAGTTCACCCTCAGAAACTGTTGGTGGTTCTACTACGCTAGGTGAGTCAGTGACGGCACAGATGTCACCTCAAATGCATGGAAACAAGGCCCAACAGTGGATGAGCAGCATGAGAAGAGGACGTTCAGAAAGCAGGTTCTCACATTGAAGATTTCCACAAAGCCGACCCGGACGCTGAAGCTTGTGTCGGAGCTGGCAGCAATGCGATCAAAGATGCTCTCCATGACACGAGGGATGACCCCCCTGGTGCTGCCAGGGGCTGTGAAAACCGAGCTCCCCATGGTGTATGTCTTTCCAGAGCCAGTCTGGCCGTAGGCAAAGCAGCATGCGTTGTAGCCCTTGAACAGGCCGGCGACAAGCGGCTGGACACACTGATCATACAGCATGTCTGGTGAGGCTCCGCCACCCCCATAGACATAGTCATAGGTGAATGTGGGACCATCCTTGCACACAACCTGCACGCCAAAGATAACGCATTAGACAAATGACCCTGATGAAAGCACATTCCAAGCGTGTAGCAGCCCTAATCAACCACGAAATTGGGCCACTGTGGTTCTCTCTTTGCGGTCTTTCCCAAAAGTATATAATCACCATGGTCTTCCCGAAAGTCCGAGACACAGGCAGGATCGTGTCAGATCATTCTCTGCAGTTCTGTGGTGATACATTATACTCTTTCAGGCAGATGTAGCTAACGAGAGTGTTCCAGTGGAGGAAAGAGTCCTCGAGAAGAGAAGTGGTGGGAGAAGTAATGGAGACATTTCAACAGCCTTAGTGCCCATCCCGGCACATTTGAGTCCCAGGTTTGCAAACTGATAAGCTTTAAACTGAGCTCGAGCCCTATTTTGACAGGCCATCTACAATATCAGACCGAGGTTTCTCGCCTGTGGTTGCCCCGGAGTCACGCTGAGGCAGGTCTGGCAGCCCTCCGCGAGCTCGTTTTCTACCAGAGGACGTATGTGAACAGCCACACAGACAGCATCCGAACCACCTTCCTGACTCTGCCCCGCTGAGAGCTCTGCCTCTGTCATTATTAGACAACAACCATCCACGAAATTATCGACATTGCTGGATCAAGGTTTAGGAAGCTCCATGACATCTTAATGCACTTAAGTATGTGCTTACCAGCTGGAGAATAATGCGCATGTGCTGTATTGATTTCGCAGGGTCCTTCAAATTTTGCTTTTGCGATTAGTAAGGGTTATGGGACATGCCAGCGACTGCAGGAGTTGCGATCTCAACGCTCGCACAAGTGAATTGAGTATGAGTGCATGTGAGAAGGAAATTTAGAATGTGATCGACGGATTTGAATAGCGAACGCGCGCTGGCAAACCCCAAGTCAGCGAGCTGAAGCCTTTCAGGAGCGCCCTCACTTGCCATGGAGAACCTTTCTCTTTCCGAAAAGCCTTCAGGTGAGTGTTTTATAGGTAGTATAGTATATTGCATCATTTGGCAGAGCTGCCTATCTTTCTGTTGATTACCTGGGATGCGGACAACACGCACATGATCAGTCCTCCATGCTTTGCAATCAGGAGGCGAGGAGGCCAATATTCATAGCAAATGTGCTTGTGATGTTGCTAATGGAGAGGAAAATGACAAACGAGAGGATCATGATACTAGTGTAGGCGACGATGCCGCGGCCAACAGTCCTAGTAAGAAGAAGCGCAAGCCAAAGAAAAAGGTACCTGCTTGAGTACCCATCGTTATCTGCGCTCTCTTTAAAGGATTAATACCATTTATTGCTGCCATCTTATCATCATCAAGGCGATCGGGTGAAGTTCGAATCATTTGCCCTTCTGTGCAGGCCAAAAAGTTGATCGCCCCACCCTCGGTGCAAGCTGCAGAAGAGAGCCTGCCTTGGTCGTTAGCTTCTTCAGCGCGCCTTGGGCGCCATGCAGTGGCAAAGCGCGCCATCAGTCCAGGTATGGAGCATCTCCATGTCAAGTAGCTAGGAATCAGGGAGCATCTCCAATGCATCACTATCTTGCACAACAGTGCAATGAAATGACTTCAACAATGAATGACCTTTTCAATAGATGACCAGCCCAGCAATGTGTCCGCTTGCATCAGCACGGTAGGGAGTAAAGTCTTTCCCGACTGCAAAAGACCATCATCAGGGATGAATCCTTTCTGCCGAGCTCCCGCTGGATCTCAGCAATTCCTCATGCCTTCACTGTGTTTTGTCCATCCCGCAGGCGACCTAGTCTTGGTCGAGGCGCCAGTGGCGGCTGTAGTGCGCTCCCAATATGTTAAGTCTGTCTGCCACACTTGCTTCCGGGAGTTGCCAAAGCTGGGGCCAGCTGGCATGCAGCCACAAAAAGAGAGTGATCAGCCCTACAAGCAGTACTGCAGCTGTGCATGTGCGCTGGCGGACGATTTTGCTGGCGTCACCATGAGCGTCCATGCCAAGATCGATGACTTGGCAATCAAGACTCAGGTGCATGCACAGCCTGCTTTGCATGCTGTGCTTGTACGAGCCTTATCCTTGCAAGAAGTATGAACCTGCCCTTCTGAGACACTCTCGGGTAGAGATATACTTGAGTCCTGCCCCAGAGGGCCTCATGAGGGCTGGCTCATACATTTTGCCACTGCTGGGAAAATGTCGATCTGATGCACTGACTGCTGCACGCATGATACCCATTGCTTCAGCTGTTTGCGCCGTGTGCTTATTTGCCACCCGAAAGCTGATGCCCTGCGTCTTCTCCCAGGCAGTAGTACTAAGACATGGCTCAAGACTGTGACTCTGTCATGTGCCAGGTGGACCCACAGCTGCTGCGTCTGATCCTGGAGCTCGACAGCAAGCGCGCCACATCAGCGCCAGCTGTCAAGCCTCACCGGACACCCGAGGGCACCTGGGTCCTGGAAATAGACAGCTCTGTCAGCTCCGAGCCAAAGACAAGCAAGCCAGCATGTAATGGCAGTCCAGCAGAAGGGAGCCAGAAGCAGAGTGGCGGAGACAAGTCGATCACAAAGGAAGCCCCAGTCGACACAGCAGGCAGTGCTGCTGCCGCCAGCAATGGAGCATCGGAGCATCCTCCAGAAGCACATGTCAATGGCAATGGCTCGCCAAAGAGGTGCGCATGCTGAACATTCTAGTTAAGATGGGATGCATGTGCATCACACGCATGTTGTTATTGAAGTGCCGGTCATCCTTGCATTTCGCCTTGTTCGTTTTTTGCCCGTGGCATCAGGGCCTGCAAGTCCCCAAGGAAGAAAGGCAAGTGTAGCTGCGGTTATAGAAAGATTCTGCCTAGCACCCGGCACTGCTAGCATTTTGCTGCCCTGTGACCTGCTGCACTTTCTCTATCAGGCTGGCAACCTACCTAAGCATCGTTGTGTTGCTGTGGGCAAAGGATACTGTACTGAGAGGTCTCTGCTTTCTAAGGCATGGGTGTCGAGGTACTCCCATGCCAGATTGTTGGGAGGTATGCCCTCCATCATGTTCAAGCAAATATTCTGAACACTTCTTTGATTATTCTTTGCAGGGCGGTCGGGAAGGCAGAGGGACTTGGAGCGCTGCGGTGCAAGCTGGAGGATGTGGAGACGCTGAGTGGGCACTGGGACAAGTCGCCTGAGGGCTGGCGCAAGAGTGTGCGCGCCGGCTGCGAGTCACTGCGGCAGACCATCCTCTCTGATGGCCGCTACCAGCCGGGCTCGCTGCAGCAGTTCCTGGTCGGTGCTCTTCCCTGGTGAATGAGTATGCACCTGGGAAGGCCCTATCCACATCGGGGATATTTTCCTTCTGAATGAGGTCTAAAATGTCAAGAATTTGTTCTTTTTGGAAAATATTCAGAGAGTTTATCATCCAGCAGACATGCCTGCCAACTTGAATGGACGCAACAGCATGCGGTAAGAAAGAGTCAATCTGCACCCTGTCACAGCGCCATCGGAGTCACATTTTTGTCGATGCCTTTCCCAAGCACCCACTCCTCAACTCCCTGAACCTTGACGCACCTGATTTTGTGACAACAAACCCAATGCATGAGCAGCCGGCATTGTACAGTGGCGTGCTCCGTGTCGCCAATCCAGTGCAATGAAAACAAGTGTGAAGGATGAGTCTCCAGGAACAGCTATGCTGGTTACTGACGAAGTCTTTCTTGATTATGACATTGACCCTGATTTTGATTTTGCTCTTGATTGCAGGACCTGGCGGCCATCATCAACAACAATGCTCACGGCGTGGGCGCGGCGAACAGCGCCAACACTGACAGCGCTCTGGGCCTGTATCCCGCGCTCTCTATGCTCAACCACTCCTGCCTCCCCAACTGTGTCTTTGCCAGCTGCGGTGCGCGGGCCATGCAACTCTTCAATCTTCATCACCACCCATAACAATTGCCTGTCTGACCAGCAAGCACTATGATCATACTTGCATGGTGCAGCTGCAGCCTCTGACATTGTTTGAGATGGCACACCTTCTGACTTGTTGCCTCGGTGGCGTGGAGAAGGGGATATTTATGACTGTACATGACGGCTCTCTTTGGTGGTGCCTATCGAATTAGAATAAGTGCTGCTCCCCACAGAGTTTCAAAATGTTCGGCACATGACAGGCGCATCTGGTGAAGCGCCACATTTAAGGGTGAATCGTCTTCTAGTCGTGAGGTGCAAGCAGGGAAAGAAGGCAGCAAGATGCATGGCCCGCTGAAAGTCAGTTAACTCTCTCGGGTACAGATACTATTTCTATTGCATGTTCGATTGCAAGTGACCATGGTGTGCGTGTTAGCAACTTGCAATCGATCAAGCGGCGGGTGCATGTGGCCACTTTTGCACAATCTAACGTGCTTTTGACAGGCTGACGGGGGCATACAGGCATATGTCCTCATTCAGATCATGTCATGAACGCATGAAGGTGTAGGTGATACATGCACTGATGATGCATACTTAGGTGATGCTGATGTGGCGGGTGCATGCTGGCATGTGCAGGCACAGACATGCAGGTGCGCGCGATCCGGCCGGTGGCGGCCGGCGAGCAGCTGACGGTGGCCTACATCAACCTGATGGAGCCGCGGAGCATCCGCGCCCGGCTGCTCATGGAAACCAAACACTTCGCTTGCGCCTGCGAGCGCTGCTCTGCGCCCCTGGAGACCCACCCGGACCGCTTCCTCGAGGTGCGGTCGAGCTTGCAGCTTATCTTCCCCGCTTAGTAACAAGCGACTAAGTCGCGTTAGCTCTTGGCAAGAGCCTGCTGCAATGAAGCAGCTACTTGCTCAAGTCTGGATAACAAGTCTCTGGCTACACGGCTGTTCCTCATCGGCCTATTCGCTGTTGAGTCATCGGAGCATCGCAGACCAAGAGGCTGAGAAGGGGTTGCCAAGCAGCTGGGGCATGGTTTCCAGACTTGGCAAAGAAGACTAGCGAGTGATTTTGTGCAAAGGTCATCTACAAGGAAAGCGTGGGAGTGGGAAGCAGTGGAAGGGTGGGCTGCTGCAAGTGCAATATAGCACACAGACTCCCGCACCTTTGTCTGTCTCCTCCTGCAAGGTTAAGACCCGAGA
Organism: Coccomyxa sp. Obi; assembly: GCA_020887355.1. NCBI lineage: Eukaryota > Viridiplantae > Chlorophyta > Trebouxiophyceae > Coccomyxaceae > Coccomyxa > Coccomyxa sp. Obi. The sequence goes on along the minus strand of AP024990.1, from coordinate 3,072,968 downwards.
GAAGAATTGTAGAGTGACATGGAGACGTCTTTATTTTCATCTTTTAGGGTTTATATTACACTGTACAACCCTAAACCCTAACCCTGGAAAAAAATGGCATGCAGCCGTTTCGTGCAGGCGGTGCGGTGCACTGCGAGCGGGTGCCAGGGGGGCTGGCTGCTGGAGCAGCGGGCGGATAATAAATAAACCTAAAAATCCCTAAAACCCTAAAAACCCTATTTAAAAAGGCCCGTCTCATGCAGGCGGTGCGGTGCACTGCGAGCGGCTGCGAGAGCGGCTGGCTGCTGGAGCAGCGGGCGGATGACCTCAGCGAGGGCGACACCTGGCGCTGCGTCGGCGGCTGCGGCGCGGCCGTCCCCGCGCGCTCAGCCACCGGCCCGACCGGCCCGCTGGACGTCTCCGACTCCTTCCGCAACGACTGGCAGCATGCCGCTAACATGCTGCGCTACAAGGTGGGGCGCATTATGCCTGGACAACTCCATAGGAAGTGGCAATCAGAAGACTTTCTGGAGGAGTGTGTTTTCGAGGTAACACATCCATCATGTCTGGCTAAGATATTGCACTTCACTGCACAGGGCTATGCGGTGTCATGCCATTTTTTAAGCCACGTATCACTCATTCCCTGAACCCCAGAAATGAAGCCCATCGAGGGAGGACAACAGTCATGCAACAGTACAAACCCACTTCATCATGACTCCATTAACAACGCAGGCCATGCGACCGGTGCTCGATGCGGCGTCGCGTCTGAATTTCTGATATCCAAAAATTTGAGTTTTGGGGCAGCAGAAATGCAATATGTCTGACTTTCACTTCGTGCAGGGCCATGTGGCGGCGCGGCCAGCGTTTGAGTCGGTGCTGGCGGCCGCGGACGCGCGGCTGCACCCCATGCATGTCATCGCCTTCGACTCCCTCATGCCCCTGGTCAACTGCTGCCGCCAGGCTGGCGACGGCGCCGGCGCCATCAAACACCTCTCCCGCATGCTCGACACCATGGACGCCATCTGCGGCCTGCCCACCGTTGAGGTGCACTCTTTTTTCTTCACCATTTATTTAGGGTTAATATTTTTTAGGGTGTAAGGTATAGGGTTAGGAACACTCACCGCGTGCTTGACGCCATGGACGCCATCTGCGGCCTGCCCACTGTCGAGGTGCACCCATACCTCTTATTTCTCACATTTTTGATTTTATAAGGGGATATATTCAGGGTAGACCTTGAACCCTTAAAGTATCAACCCCTTAAATGAACCCTAACATGAAGTGAAATGCAGAATCTCAGCTGGAAAGTTGTACTGAGGTGGCAGGTGGGGAATCTGTATGACCTATTGGGCAAGCTGTACGCTGATCGAGCCGGCTCTGCGCCAGCCGCGCTCCGTGCACGCGCCAAAAAGCAGGTGCGCTCCAGCCTAACATTATATAATTATTTAGGGTTTAGGGTAAGGGCAAGTATTAACCCTATCCCCAACCCTACACCCTGATAATAAAATATGGTACAGCAACAAATCAAACATTTACGATTGAGGTGACCCGATATTGACAATCTAACTCTGTAGTCATTCTCCATCAATGGTGTGTATGTTTATTTGGATTGTTTGGATGTTTCCACACTGGAAAGGCTTCTCTTGGAGGCTCGTTGCCAGTGGGTTTAGTCCTCCCGGCAGCCAAGCAAGGCATACATAAAAAACCCACCGAATCGACCTGTCCCTCAACCACAGAGAGCTCTTGTCTTTGGACCGCACGCTATGCATTGTCAGTATCACAATTGTCTGTGAGCTTCAGCCTGCGGTGAACTCCCGTGAGGTACTCGGATCTTATTTTCTGCAGGGTTCAGGGTAAAAATTTTATATTTAGGGTTTTTGGGGGTCTTGTTAATAACCCAACCCTGAACACCTGAATCCTACATACAGGCGAGGGATGCGTGGGCGCGCGCGCTGTCAGCATGGACTGTTTCCCTCGGCGAACACAATGAACGGTGCACCGAGCTGAGCAGCCGCATGAAGCTGCTCCGCTGATCTCAGCACCATCCTTCGAGCCACCTGTCAACAGTAATGACTCATTACCGTCTGCATGGTGCTTATTATGGCGTGTCCCCTGCCATGGTTTGAAAGGTCAGAAGAGCCGGCATATAAAATGGAGGGAGCGACATAGCATAGGTGATTCAGTACAATTCGCCAGCGCTGGATCTTGGTTTGTAATTGAAGCTTCTTGAACTTAAGTGTCTTTCGGGGCTCTGCGAGGCTGTGCAAGCTTGGAATGCTGTCCAGAATGCTACTTGATGGCTCTGTGCATGCGCAGTGGAATATTCATTAATGCCATCAGCCTGTGTCTCAAGCAATGCATGCTGTCTAGGGGTTTGCACCCATTAAGATTTTTTTTGTGTGGATTGCCAGGGAATTTGAGGGCTGCATCCCTCTGCAAAAGTTCCTTGCACTTCTTCTTGAGTTAGAGGCGGTGTGGTTTGCTAGTTACATCATTGCTTGCACTTATGAGAGGGATACAGTGTGCTTAGCTGGCATTTTAGCATCATTCTCTAGCTTTCGCAGAGCTTGCGCCTTCTAGAGAACCTAGGTTGCACAGCTTGCTCTAGATCTAATTGAGGGCTGCAGTTCGTCCTCTGTGCCATCTGCGCCACCTGGTGTTGTTCTGCAGTATGTGCTGATGCACTGATGGATCTACAACGGGCCTTGAGTGAAATCAGTTCAATGTATTACTGCTTTGAATGAAGGGGATCAGAAACGAAAACAATAGGATTGAGTGATACCATATTATATTATATATATGATATCGATAGCATAGGTTTCCATGGTGCGTTGATAATGCTTGAAGCTTCCACTTGCAGCTGCCTTCCCTCCATGATAGCATATTGGTTGCAGTGACTAAGTTTTTTCGTCTTCAGCAACAGCCGTCTTGGCACTTTGTGGTTCCGGAAGCGTCTGACGTCATTTTCCGAAACACGTTACGGCATAACGCGGCAGGGTGAATCCGAGGTCCTGGCTTTCTTGGACGGTACAGTCCCCGTGATATTCGGGAAACATCAAGTGCGGCTGCGGCTGATAAACAGGCTGTACAATTCCTTGGATCTCCATGGCGGCAATACGGAATGCTGGCGATGCCCTCAACAGCGCATTTGAACGGTCTATGGTGAGTGCCGCCACAGAAGAACGTTCTTGACGCTAGGTTTTAGGCTCAAGCGGCGAGCTTCACATGTCCTACATCTCTTTCCTTGTCGAAAAAGATATTACATATCACGGAAACGTGGAAGCATCGTGCATGATCACTGCATGCATGTTTTGGCAGCCATTCTGAAGCTCGGTGCCCTTGCAGTTTGGACGGTTCTTCAAGGTCCAGCAGAGGAAAACCAGTCTCCTGAACGAGCTCAGAGCCGGCACCGTCACCTTTTTGACAGTATGCTTCAGTTCCATGCACTTGATCGTTTTTCGAAAGCCAGGTGCTTCAAGAGCTAAGGGTCATAAGGCCACAAGTAGCCCTAACGAAGATGTGCCTTGCAGATTGCCTACATTCTGTCAGTCAACTCCAACATTGTTTCTGAGACTGGTGGCACCTGCACTTCAAATGACTGCACGGTAAGGGTCCTTTGCTTTCGTTTAAATATATGAGGACTTCTGCTCTGAAGAGAGCAGTGCAAAGCACAACTATGCGCCCTCAATGAAACACACATGGATGGTGAGCCAACTAATTGATGCTGGCTGCACAGGGTTCGTTGAAAGGGCAATTCGACTGCCGTTTTGATGGCCCTGGCGGCACAAATCCAGGCTACAAGGCTTGCACGGTAAGCAACTGGTTCTCTACTAGTACTTTCTCTTAATACATCTGCATTTCTCTGCTCTGGGGCTGCTACTCACTCACCGTTGACTTTCTGTCAGGCCTGTTTCCAACACATTGCGCTTTAACACAACATCCTTGATTCTCCTTTGGTGTTCAATAGGATGAGGTGCGGAAGAATCTGGTCACTGCAACGGCTGCATCCAGCCTGATCGCATGCGCTATCATGGGTACGTCCACTTGCACTTTAGCACTTGTAACATGTGCTGCATTTGAAAGCCAGGTACTATGTTGATGTGAGAACAAGCGGACTGAAACGCAGAGACATTACCTTGTCAAAAGGCTATCTGTCGGTGGGGGTAGTGGTGCACCCCGGACCTCTGACAAACTGTGGCTGTGATGAAGAAGAAGAAGAAAGCGATTGCATCATTCCAGCCAACTAGGGCTGATTAGATGTCCTGTCATCTCCTGCACCAGCAGTTATGACATCAAAACAGTCTATGTCAAATTTGGCAACCCCCACCAAGGCTGTGATGTGCAGGAGTCGCTGCCAACATGCCGCTTGCTCTGGCACCCGGTGAGTCCCAGAACCACCGCACTGAAGTTTCTGACTGCACAGCTGCAAACGACCATATCTTATATACATGCTGGGCCTCCCATGAGTGTCCGGCAAAGCATGGAGCTATGGGCTTGCACAGTTCATTAATTTCAAATATTGAGCTAGGGTGCTCATTTGGTGTTGTTTATGTGATCGCTTTTGGCTGTGTCACAGGCATGGGCTTGAATGCCTACTTCACCTACAACGTGGTCGGCTACTACGGCACAGGCAATGTGCGAGCCCCACCACGCATGTACAAGGATGCGCTCATTCACCAGAGCTTCCTCTGCCATAATGTTTGCTGCGAGCTGTGTCCAACTAACGGCGGCCATTCCATCTTTCACCATAGCGCTGTGCTGTCGGATGTCCTAGATCCATCTTTGCAGCCAAGACAATGGAGCATTCCCACATATATTGATAGGTTTCATTTATTTTTTAGACTTTATAATTTTGGTTGTAGGGTTTAAAGTTATTATAGTATTGTTTGTATCTATAATAATTACCTTGAACCCTAAAACCAGACCTAGATCGTATACTCCGACTAAAGCCACAGGATCTTACTCGGCTAAATATCCTACATGGCAATGGAAGTGGGTTTCTGGATTGAGCAGAGTGGAGGAAAGTGTGCATGCATGCTGTGCCAGGTCAGCTACCAGGAGGCGCTCGCGGCCATCTTCATCGAGGGCTGGATCTTCATCATCCTCTCGCTCACCGGCGTGCGCCAGGGACTCATCAGGCAAGGCTCACTTCTATCCCCTGAGACAGGCATTCTCGATGCTAGGTTCGGTAGGAAAATATTGCTCATTGCCTGGCCAGATACACTCCTGCTGCCCATTGTGCAAAGGTGACAGCACTGCAGATTTGCTCAGGCTGCGGGACCCTTGATTTGAAAGGTGAGTCAGCACATCTGCCCCTAATTAATCTGCTTTCAAGAACACACAGCAGGCAATGATCGCAGGTAGTATCCTAACCGATGTTCCTTCGAAGTGCACCTGGCCTTGTTTGACTGGAACAGTGTGTCGCAGTAACAATCATGACACTCACAAAAGCACTGCTTTCGAACACTTTGCTTTCTTGCACCTGCAAATGCAGCAGGTCTGTAAGGAATCACATGGCTGGGTCAGCAACGTCTGTGCTTCCATCAGATTGCTGCCGGAGACGCTGGCGCGGTCGATGAGCGCAGGAATCGGCCTCTTCCTGGCCTTCATCGGCTACCAAGCCTCAGAGGGCATCGGCGTTGTCGGCGCGAATGATGCAACTCTCGTCAGCCTCGGTATGAACCCGCGCTCTGTCTAAGGGTAACTAAACATGTCCATCTAGGGGTGAGTAAAGGTATCTATCTAGGGTTGTTAATTTTAATCACCCCTAGCTCTATCCTCTTGCCGCCAACTTGCATGCTTGCCTGCCTCTCCGGTGGTGCCTTTGGCAAAGAAGCAAACAACGGTTGTCAGTCCCCCCCTCTTCCCCTTCCCTCTGTGCTTACAGCAGTACCGGTTCTGTTGCATTACAAGCGCACGGCCCTTCGTCATAGGCTTCCAGAGATGCAGAGGAATGCTCCCCAAGCATGCATGTCTTGAGCGCAGTAGGGTGACAGCATGTCTCGTGCACGATATCAACCGTGGCTGCTGCTGAGCCTCTATGTTTATTAAATGATTTAGGGTTTAGAGTTATATATGAACGCTACACCCTAAGATAAATATGTAAAGAATCAAGTGTTGATGCGCGCAGGCGGTTGCAGCATCGACGACCGCATTTACCCGTACTACATCTCCGACCCTTCCACGGTGTGCACCCCCGCAGAGCCGGGGGGTACCCTGCCTAATCTGCCGCCGGCCGGCACAGTCTACGAGTGCCTGACCAACAAGATGCACTCCGCGCCCATGTGGCTCGGCCTCGGCGGCCTTGCGGTGCGCTTGACTATTTTTTAGGGTACATCTGGGCCCTTAGGGTTTGTAGGGTTTAGGGTTGGTGACATAATCCGAAGCCTGTGATGTGTATGATGAATTCCCGAAAGTCTAGAAACCCATCATGTGCAAGCAGGAAACATGTGAAGCAGGAGTGGCCAAGAGACTCTGCGCCCATGAGATTTCGGTGACAAAAGCATTTTCGGTGGGAAATGGGCCCTTGAGCCCTTACCACTTCATACACCCCTCGGCCCTAGTTTCAAATTGACGATTGACAGAAGGCAACAAGGGAACGAGAGCCGTTGTCATCCTCCTGCATTGAAAGCCGCGTTGCAAAGGGCTCAAGAGTTGTTGACTCATGTGCGTTCACAGCTGAGATGCTTTTTTTTGGCGTGCAGATAATGACCATCTTAATGGCGCGCAATGTGCGCGCGGCTATCATCATCGGCATCAGCATCACAACCATCATTGCTTGGCTGCCGGGCCACGGCGCCTCATACCTTGGCAGTACTTCTAACATCCCTGGTGAGAACAAAGCATGTACAGTAGTAGTGCTCATGATGCTAGTTTATTCCCTGATATGAGTTGAACATATTGAGGAATTTTTCCTCGGTCACTTGCTAGACAAGTCATTGTTAGATAAACTTTCTACTCTTGCAAATGTAATGCAGTCAATTTGTTCTCGTCGTGAGGACACAAGTACAAGTTTCTGCGCTCAAATAAAAACCGTGGGTGAGAGCTCTCTGCACTGCAGTGCTATCCCTTGCATACTGGTGAGAAACACGTTCAAACATGTACATTGTGCTGCGTGCATGCATGCAGGGGGAATTGGGGACACGGGGCCTGCCCGCTGGGCCTACTTCAGAAAGGTCGTTGCAGTGCCCAGCCTGTCCAAAACAGGCGCAGCTCTCAGCTTCAGCGCGTTCAACAGCGGCAGCCTGTGGATTGCGCTCGTGACATTCCTCTATGTCGACTTTTTTGACGCCACCGGCACGCTCTTCGCCATGGCCAACTTCGTCAACAACTTCATCCCAGGTCTGTTTCTCAGACAATGCTTGCTACCGTGCTGATGCACGTATGACATCAATGGCCTGGGGATTACCAGAAGGGAAATGATGAGAAGTTGGCTTTGCAAACCTCCTGTCATGTCCAGGATCTGACGTCCTAGTTAGCATTCGTTTTTCTGGCGTGCAATTCTGCAACAGCGCAGGCACTATTGCCGACATTTTTGAAAGGCAAAATGTTTCGCTGTGGTGCTTTTGTCAAGCCTTCTTTTTTTTTTGTCAGGTACCCGCAGAACAATCTTCGGTTTTCTCCTGCCAGATGCGCACAGGGCATGGCAGAGCCCATCATCCCGAGTGCATACTCGCCACAAGCAGCGCAGACTTTATTTATTTAGGGTTTATATTTTCATTCTTTATATTTAGGGTTTAGGTTTAAGGGTACTTCATGGGAGGCCATTTCAGGGTGCACAATCAGCATGCCTTGTTGCACATAATCAATTATGTTGAGAGGTTGAAGCCCAGAGAAGAGAGAGAGTTTGTGGCGCGTGTGCAGGCTTTGTGGACGAGAAGAACAATTTCCCCGGCAGCATCGCGGCGTACTGCAGCGATGGCGCCGGCATCGTCATTGGCTCGCTCATGGGCACATCCCCTGTCACTGTCTTCGTCGGTGCGCCACTCTCACGCCTCGAACAAATAACTTCAACCTAAATGATGCGTCTAAAACCCTAAATTTGTTCCTAAACCCTCATTTGCTCAATTGTAAAACCCTGAAAGGCAAGGTTGGTAGGCAGCATTCAATGCTCCAATGAGACCTGCACTCGTCCAAAAGAGTGCACAAGATGAGACACCTGTCAAATCCCTTTCGATAATTCTAAGGGGACGGATTTCAATGGCCCATGAGTGCAAGCGTTTCACAGCTCCGAGGGATGATTGTGAGAGGTGCTGAGTTTCCGGTGGCTGATATGGCGAGCTCTAGTTGTATGGCCCTACCTTTACTTTGGACCCGGTGTTTGTAGGGTTTAAGGTATAAAATGTAGGGTTTATGAATAATTTAGGGATTAAGAACAACCATAAAGATGAGAAATCTGAACCCTGAATATTGCTCTTCAGAGTCTGCGACGGGGATCAGGAGCGGCGGCCGCACGGGGCTGACAGCCCTGATGGTCTCTTTCTGGTTCTTTGTCGCCCTGTGGTTCACCCCGATCATCGGTGAGTCAGGCCGCCTTACCCCTGAATTAACCCCTTTCCTCTTGAGTGGGTGTGTGCTGTACTGCTGGCACTTACAGACACCCTGCATCTGTCGTCCAAGAGACCATTGCCTGGACAATATCGCTGGCACTTATGCTCTTGACAAGGTTGGATTCCTGTATGATTGGTGGAGAAAATGTCAAGATAGGATATCATGGCAGACGTCTATTGCAGTGCTGCTGAAACGCACCTAGCCTTCTTCGGCTGGAAAAGCGTGTAATAAGAATAATAATAATTTATGCTCATCCCAAAGCAGATCTTCAACGCTGTGTTGGAGGCACAATCGGTTGATCTTCTTAGCAAGACAGAGGCATGTCCGCAATTGTTTACCGAGAGTAATGGGTGTTCTGGGCTGAAGGGTTGTCTTTCGATGTGCAGCGAGCATTCCTGTGTACTGTACTGGCCCGGCGCTGATCCTGACAGGCGCTCTCATGATGGTCAACATCACCAAGATTGACTGGAACGATGTCAACAAGGCTGTGCCAGCCTTCATCACCATCTCCATCATGGTAAGATTTCATATGCGATTGGAAGCATCAGCCAGTCATCAAGAGGTCACATCTGCCCTCGGCTAACTCAGCTTGTCAACCATGCGCATGCACCGCGCATTTGCAGCAGTTTGCAATGCTTTTGGATTGCCATAAGTACATGACACATTGTTTTGGGAATGAGCATGGCAATATTTCATGGTGTGTTCCTGACTGTTTGGCATGGTGTGTCGCAGCCCTTGACTTACTCGATTGCTTACGGTGAGCGCCCTCTTCTCTGTATTGCATACACAGCCCCAAGCCTTGGCAGTTGGGGCATTGCACTCACCTAGCTAGTGGCCAAACAGCATTTTTTAACTGTTCTGAGCTGATCTTTCTCTGCAGTGCTTTTCTTGTGCTTCTGTTATTCGCCCAAGCCCACGCACATTATTAAGAGCGCTGCACGTGTGTTTATCAGTTGGTCAAGACTCTTCAAGACATCCCTGTCGAGGGTGTTTGTCTGTATGCAGGGGTCATTGGGGGTGTTATTGCGTTCATCATCGCCCATGTGGCGAAGCTTGTCCTGGATTGGGTTGCCGCCAAAACAGGCTGCTGCACCGGGGCAAACAGCCCGCCGGTCGAAATGGCAGAAGACTTTCATGTCACGCCCAAGGCTGAGGCCAAAGTGCCAGCAACCACAGCTCCGGTAAGCCATGCATACCCATATTTTTATCTAGAGGTTACCGTTACACCCCCTAGCCCTGAATCCGAAGAAGGAACATGCATAGTGCGTCAGTCAGTCGGTCGGTCAATAACACCTTTTGCAGCCACCTAGGGCTGATCAGATGTCTGACTCTGATTGTCAGTGTCAGCGCCCAGCATCACATCCATACATCCACAGAGAAATTTGGAGACATTCATAAGATCATCCTGCCATTAGAATAGTACGGTGGTTGGAACCCGAAACAATTCCGAAAACCATTTCCTGTGGTGGAATTAGTAACTCAATGAAATGTGCACCATGAGTAGAGACCGTGAGAACCCAGATGATGTACTAATGGTTGCAGAGGCAAGTTGTATGCATGGAAAATTGCGGTGAACTATCATCTATCCATGTGAAAGGCAGATGTCTGCCACTAGAAGTTGATGTGTGTTTCATTCCAGTCGTGGCGCAGAGACATGATTCTGTGACCTTTACATTTGCAGGTTCAGGTTCAGGACAGCGCGCATGGGGGTGTTGAGATGGCAAATGGAGGCCACAAGGTGTAAAGTGCAGCCGAGTGGGGTCAATCACTGTGTCTCTCACAGCTACCCCAAATTCTACAACGGTGCTGGCGGCCCTTGCTTGTGGATGGCAGTGGCTCAAGACTGGGAGCCATCTTTCCACAGTCAGTGTTGCACTGCAGCAGCGACAGTATCAAGTATCTCTGTGCAATCTGCGTGCCTTTACTAGTTCTGGCATTGGCAGAAAGTACCCTTCAGTACCAGTCTGTGGTCGTCCATGATTATCAACCCATTCGGACGTCTGTACAAGAGTCTTCTCATGAGTCTGTCCCTCTCTGCCTTTTATGGTCTTGACGCATCTCTGACAGCATGTTGTGCATCAATATGTGCAGTTGCGATGATTCTTTGAAGGCTTTCAAGGAGTGACCGCAGTCAATCCCGTGTAGAAGGAAAAGGCACATGCATCAATTCATGGCATGATTCAAACAGATTACACATCTGGAGCAATGGCCCCTTCAGCACCCAATAGAGGCCCTGTGCATTGAAGCAGATAAGGTACAAGCAAGTTCTGCGGAAAGAGAAAAAAATAGCACACGATTAACAAGCACACCATTGTGTGTTTTGGGCATTTTCTTGCAGTCTTAGATAAGAGCAAACCTCAAGGAACTCCATCACAAACAGCATGTTAGACCGAGGCACTTTGAGGCAAAGACTCAGACCATCATACTCCAGGCCAGAGCAAGTACAGGTACCACTTCTAGCACGCATACAAAGCTCCCTTTTGTGAGCATGACAAGGGGACATGTAATGATGTGCCCCTTGCACAAAAAAAAAAGATAAAAAGCAATTGTCCATTGTACTGCAAGATGCACATGCAACTAGCAGTCTTCTTTGAGCTCGGCGTTACTTAATGCTTTAAACAAGCATGAGGTACCGGAAATTCTCGTCCCCTTTGAAACCCTCTGCAAACGCCTGCATGTGTACCTTTGTCCAGTATAAAATCTCATGCTTGACAAGTTGACAATAGAAACTGGGGACATTTGCAAGACTATCCATACACCTGCCAGTGAGCATCTTCCTTACATTGCAGCATGCTGCCCGATGCTTCCTTTCTTGTATAATTTCATCGCCCTTGGGGTAACCCGAACCAGCTACACAATGGACTCGCCCGGTTTAGACAGAGGCAACACTGGGTTTGCCTTCTCAGTGGCCTCCGATGCAGCAGCCTGTGCCAGCACCCTCATTCTTCAGACAAGCAGACAAACAGCTTCTACAACCAGCATGAACACACAACACCAATCCTGCCAAAGAGGCTCGGCACAGACTTGTTGCTGCTCATTTGGGCCCTGCACTGAGTTGGTTTCTTAGAATCTTCTTGCAAGCCCTGCATGTTGATACATTATCAGCCTTCCCCGCCCTCCTAATCCAGCGCACAGACCAATACAAGATGGCACAGAATGATTGGAAAATCTTTGTCTGAAACCCTCAATCCACCATTGCACTCAGGATGAAAATCAATTTCTGAAAATAAGACCCTTTCACCCTACCCCTAGGCCATAAACCCAAAACTCTACAACCCTAACTGGAAGGTGTGTTGAGGCTTGTGTTCCTGTTCTCAAGAGGGTAATAGCGGGTTGCACACGCACCTCGCCGTTTGACACGGAGTTATCAGAGGGCTTGCCGCCAACGCTGTACTCTTCGGGCTGCTTGGCTGCAGGGGCGTGCGCGCCCTCGGGGGCCTGCGGCGGCGTGCAGTAGCCGAATGCGCCGTTTGTTCTGTCGCTCAATTTGTCGCACACCCACTTGATCGCGTGCAGCAGGATGAACGACACCACGCCGCCAATCACGCCTGGATATATAGACACAGGGTTTCATGGTTTAGGGTTAAGGGGTGATTGCAGGGTGTTCCGGCCAACGACAGCACATTGGGAATTTTCCACACGCCTGCCGATGAACGCAGGTAGAGAAAGATAAGAGAACATTGGCGTGCAGAAGCTGCACTAGCACACAAATATTGCGCCAAAGACTCGATTTGCATGCGAAAGATGCACTCTGTGAAATAAGAATACAGGCTAAATGTTGCCCTCATGCTTCCATTGCACTTGCCCGCATTGGGCAAGACAAAGGACCCTCCCTGGCACTCAGTATTGGAGTGGCAAGTGCAATACAGAGACTGAAATAAAAAGGTAAGAGGGTGCAGAAGTGGTAGGGTCAGGGGTCGCGCACCGTAGGAGATGGAGTAGGTCAGGGGCATGATGGAGATGGTGAGGAAGGCTGGCACAGCCTTGTTGATGTCGTTCCAGTCAATCTTAACCACATTGATCATCATGAGCGCGCCTGTCAGGATCAGTGCTGGCCCCGTGCAGTAGGTGGGAATGCTCGCTGCAGTAGCATCAAGAACCCCGAGTTAGCAATTCACACAGGAGTCTCCAAGAGGCACATCAAGGGAAGTTCATGTATGAGCTTTCAGAAGGCCTCGGAATTGATGTGAACAGGGACCCGGGACAGATAGTGTCTTGGTGCATCCATGCATTGTCAAGACAGGCAGTGAATAATGTCAAGCTTTTCAGGCGGGCGAGAGATGCATTCTTCAATGGTAGTCAACCCATCAAAGTGGTGCACGCCCTTTTGGCATTTGGGGAGTTGGGTAGTGGGCACAGACATGGCATGCAGGTATTGTGAGGTGGTAGAAGAGCCAGCGCACCGATAATCGGCGTGAACCAGAGCGCTACAAACATCCAAAAAGCAACCATAAGCGCTGTCAATCCAGTGCGGCCGCCTTCCCGAATGCCAGTCGCCGACTCTGTGACAGCCATTATTTTTTTAGGGATTAGGATAACCCTTATAGAAGGGAAAAGATTAAACGGTCATGCACAACCTTGTTGCACGGTACACAATACTTGATTAGCAATGCATCGCAAGAAATCACTGGGTAATGCTCGGGTGCTGAAGATCAGAATTCCGTGTCACTGACAAGTCAAGATGAGTCAAGATGAGCAATACAGATGGGTGGTCACTCATTGCAGATGCAGCTTCCAGGTGACACTGCAATTCTTATACCAACATTCAAGGCACAACACACATGACTTGCTTCAAATCGGTCTCGAAGTTTCCAAACACTGTGTGGAGATGCAGTGACATGAAGGCCTCACCCACAAATACAGTGACAGGAGATGTTCCCATGAGGGAGCCGATGACAATCGAGAGGCCATCGCTGCAGTACGCCAGCGTGCTGCCTGGGAAGTTGTTGGTCTTGGGGTCCACAAACCCTGCGCCAAAAGGGTGATTATGTGTTTTGAGGGGTCCAGGGTATAGATGTTACAGGTGTACACATATCTGGATATATTACCCTGAGCTAGCCCACTGTTTCATCGAGGTCTGCTTGATCGCCAGGGTGCATGCATGACACTCCCCAATCACGCACATGTGCAAATCGCCATGCATAGAATGTCATGGACGTTGGCTGTCAGGCTTGCCTGGGATGAAGTTGTTGATGAAGTTTGCCATGGAGAACAAGGTGCCGGTCGCGTCAAAGAAGTCCACATACAGGAAAGTGATGAGCGCAAGCCAGAGGTCCCCACTAGCGAAGTTGCTGAAGCTGCACCATACAACACAGCAGCATGTGCTTGAGCACCCAGCCATTGGATGTTTTATTTCACTTTTTATGTCACCGCAAACCCTAAACCCTTAAAAACGTATTTAAAAAAAATACGCTTCTCCCTGTAGACTCTTGAAACGACAAAAATAAAGACGCCACCCAGGCCTGTATGATCTTACACACATTTCAGACATGACATCAGTTTGGGATATTGTGGTGCTACGTGTGGAAGAGGCCGTTTAATCGTGGCATGGGAGCAACAGGATGAAGAAACATCAACAGCTCTTGCATGCAAGGAACAAGGCCACACCTGAGGGCGCCTCCTGTCTTTTTAATAGAGGGCACAGCCACCACATTCCTGAAATACTCCCACCTGGACTCGCCATCTCCACCAATGCCCCCTGCCATTCATAACATGCACCCTGCATGTTGCTTCCTTCCCCATGGAACAAGTGCACTTTACAAGGGGGACACCAATCCAAGGTACAACAAGCACAAGCACCAAATGGGTGAGCATCTCTGCTTTCTTTCTTGACACTTGTTTGCAGGGGTCTTGGCAGTAGGGCGAATGGTGACTGACCAAGGATTGTGGAGCTCGGGCCAAGGTAAGATGCTGCGTGACCGGGGATCCATGATATGATTGTGGTCACGGCAATGCCTACAATGATGGCGCCCTGTTCCCCCAACAGTACCTTAGAAGTCAGGCCGATCATGTGCAGTGACATGAGTCAGGAAAGAGAGCTTGCCAAAGTGAAGAATTAATTCCTGTTTTTGCCTTCAGAGTGAGGGAGTGACAGCCTGGCAGAAACGATATAATGCAAGGAAACCAAAGGTTTTTCAGTTAGTAAAATGCTGAGCAAAGCGCAGCTGTCACTTCAGCTGAGAATTTCAGCCAACCCATGTGTGCGACCCTTGCCAGCTTCTTCCCTCTACTCAGCCATGGCAGTTGCACTGCTCCTCACCGAAGTCCAACATTCTCCAACTCCACTGCAAATCATTCCTTAACAAAAGAGGAGAGCACCTTGAAGTTGCGAGACATGAGGATGCTCATGATGGCGAGGCAGCCGAGGCCCATCCAGAGGGGTCCACTGTTGAGCTTCCAGGTGGGGCACTCATAGTTGGGTCCCTCGGGGGGCAGATTCGGTGGAGGAGGCCCGTTGGGCACGGGCGTGCAGATACCGGTGGTGTCTGCAATGTAGTAGGGGTGCACCTGGCTCTCCACGGAGCAGCCACCTACGTGCATGCAGTTTTTTTAATTTTAGGGTTTCTTGATTTAGGGTTTTGATGTTTTACATATACCCTAAACCCCTAAATGATAAAACATACATGCATGCATTCAATGGATCTCCTGGTTCAATGCGAGCTATGGGTTGGAGCTTGAGCATCCGGTACTTCAGGTTGGGGATTATGGGGTGAAATTGATAGTTTGTCCTGAGGTTGGTGATGAACGCCGGGCTTGCTGCGGAGTGGATCATGTGAGGGTGTTGATCACAATGCAGAGTGCAGACATTGTTGAGCAATCGACCCATAACGTCAACTAGAAACAGTGGCATGCCAGACATTGCCAGTCAAGGTCAACGTTTTGATGAGTTAACTCATCACAGCCCTCAGTAAAAAGCTATATCAAAAGCTAGAACACAACTGTTATGGACGTCATGAAGCGCACTGCATTATCTGAGTCTTACTTCACAATGGGCTCGACGCAGAGGAGTGAAGGCGCAGACAATGTAACCACATGTCGGATATTCAGAGGACCCCTGAAGTTGACTCACCAAGGGTGACGAGCGTTGCGCCATCCCCAACCACCAGCCCGATGCCCTGGGACCCCTGGTACCCAATGTGCGCCAGGAACAGGCCAATACCCGCCGCCATAGCCAGCGCAAGCGTCCGTGGCAACATGCCAATAATCTGCGCATTTCAGCACACCGTCATCATTGCAGCACCCTTTCACGTTCACATTCCTTAGTCTAGGGGCAAGCATCCCTATGAGGCCTGCCAGAAGAGGTATGCACAGTAACCACTCTCATCTCTCACGCAAAAAGTTCATTCCCCGTGAGGCGACAAGCAGAGGTGTCAGGAGAGAAATATTCGCTGAGCGATGATGGGATGTGGGGATGACCTTCTGGCGGACACCGATGGCCGAGATGATAACAAAAATCCAGCCCTCAATGAAGATGGCGGCCAGCGCCTCCTGGTAGCTCACATTCTTTGTGCCATAAAATCCCACCACATTGTAGGTGAAATACGCGTTCAGACCCATGCCTGTCACACACGAAGTCAAAGTCAATCCTTTTTGCCAGCACCTCAAAGTCAGAATGTTGCGTAAAGCTGTACAAGCAAGATTCCAGTGCGAAAATTCCTTCTAGAGATGTATCCTATTAGGGGATGCAATGCAATGGTAGCCAATGCAGGTGTACTGAAAGTGTGTGAGTAAAACTTTTACTCACACTTCACTTTGAAAGCAGAGTGCATGAGAATGGGGCATATCACTGGAACAGTCCTTTTGGTGTGGCAAGAAGAGGAGAAGGCATGGCGGCACCTGGTGCAAGTGCGACAGGCATGTTGGCTGCAACACCTGCATCAGCACAAGGTACACATCTATCAGATTGACGAGCTTGGCCCCAAACAGAGTGCAGCCGGACAAGCTTCAGAGGTACAGTACATTGCTCGGTGCAGATCATTCGAAGTGTGCATGACAAACATGTGCATGAGACAGCCTCTATATTTTACTTCATTTTAGGGTTTTCATATATAGGGTTTAGGGTGTAGGGTGTAGGGCGTAAATATAAGACCGCACCCATGATGACGCATCCCAACAAGCTGCTGGCGGCCGTTGCCGTAATTAGGCTCTTCCTTGTTTCATCCTGTCCGTACCCAAACTCTCAGAGAGCACAGGACACACGGGTGACCATTGAGCGCTTCCCAGTTGGAGGGAAAGATCTTGTGGCACAGCATGTCATTTCACAGGGTGTTGCAGCAGATAGCGCTATGGATGGTAAGTTTTGGCAGCGACGCAGTGCAATGCCAAACGGAGAGGGGGAACGCGCACCACACATGCCTGGTAGCCAGGGTCCGTGAAGCGACACGAGAAACTTTTGTCAGGCCCCTGTACACAGGGAGATGAGTGTTGAACCCTCTTCTAATGCAGTCACTGATATAGCCGGTTGTATATCTGTGCATCAGAAGCAACTGCCATGGGAACCCAGTTTTACAGGTGGTGGACGACGAGTTGATCTGCAACAAGGAAGAGGTTTGGGACTCCATTGGGATGGGCTCTGTGGTTGACTTACTGTGCAGTCCGCAGAGGTACAGGGTCCACCAGTGTCTGACAGAATGTTGGCATTCACTGAAAGAATGTAAGCGATCTGCAAGCGAAGCAATAAGCACGACTGAGCAGCTTGAAAGCCAGACAATTCCGAACACTGGCACAGTGTTGCCACACTTCTTTCACCAGGCGCAATATAAACAACTTTGCTCAAGCCATTCAGCACAGGAGGAGCTGTTTATCACCGTTAGAAAGGTCACAGTCCCTGCGCGAAGCTCCTGCCACAAAGTTGTCTTCCGCTCCTCAGTCTTGAAATAGCGCCCCACCTGGAGCAGCACACACACAAAAATGGATGGTTTTGTTGATGTTTGCACAACACAAATCAACTATTTCTGCTTATGGTGGGCAAGAATGTATGACTTATGCAACACCGCAGCGCCCTTTTTTCCAACAGATCCTGTTTCTGGGGATGTTGTCCTGCTGCTGCACACGACGTCTACTCTAGCTGGAACATGCACCCGCCCCGCAACTTGAGGACATCTTTGTCATCTGGGTGATCTATCAGACTTCAGGACACGTCTTGATGACGCTCTGGAGGGCCCTGTCTAGATAAACAGGGTTATTGGGAGCTGAGCAGAAATGTAATACCTAACATTAGTGTGCTTGCCTACACAAAAAAATCACAAATGCAAATTTGAAAGGTTTTCTCTTGTCTGGTGCGACCACAGAGTGTTGCACTGCAGGAGCTGCCCTTCACGCAAACGTCACACACTTCTCCGGTCGGACAAGGTTCCCGGCTGCGCACTTGCGATAAGGCAGAAGCAACATCCACTCTTGTCCAACAAATTGATGTGCATCAACCTGGAACCCCATGAGGACGCCAATAATAGAATGTGTCTAGGGTCTTACCCGCGATGCGCCGAACTTCTCGTTCACCGTCGCCAAGAAGCCCATGACGTCCCTACACCTCCTCTCAACAGATCAAGAAGCCATATTTAGAATGATAAGGTGCAGTCATCAGGTAGATCTTCTGCCGCACCGCCGGTGCCGTGAGAATGGAAGCCACATGGATCTCACATGATCATGAGTCATGACTCAAGGCCACGTGGTCAGGATCCCCCGGTCATCTTACCAAGCTGAACTTGGGCCCAAATCAGATGTCTGTTGCATGAGGATCCGCATCCTGGTACAAGTGTTGGATGGCGAGTCTGAATAGCGGTATTTCAGGCATGCAAGGCGCTCTTCTTAAACCATTTATGGTCGAATTCAAGGGTAAGCATTCTTCAATCCCATGAGTACATCAAAGCCTGGCTAATTTTTCTGAAGACGCTGCAGAACGGGCATGGCCTCTTCGGTGAAATTTATCTGCAGACTTTGAACACACTGCCATGATTCTAAGCGATTCATGTCCTCTTCAAGCCCAGGGGGTCAATGCCATGCATTCCAAGGTTTCGTCAGTCAACCAGAGAACAGAAAGAGGCCACTAAGGACATGTAAACCCCAAGGAGCAGCCATTAGCATCGCTCTATGCTCTTCGTTGACCCTTCACTTGGAGGGGTGGACAAAGGCACACTCTCAGCAGGAGAGGAGGGCATCCAGTCTCTGCTGCAGCACATCCCATGGAAGCAGCATTGAACGTACACTTGATGGTTTTAGCACGGAAGCAGACGAAGACGCAGATGCTTGTGCTGAAGTGCCTGCAGAGGAGATTGACAGGCGACTAAGGAAAGCAGCAGCACTGATAGCCACTGCAGACAGCCTGGCACCATTCGATCGCAGAACCTTCAATGCTGCCCTCCTTATCTGGTACCTTTTTCTTCGGTCACCCCACTGCTTCTTCATCTGTTTCCATGGTTCCAGACACAAGGAGCATGTGCTTGCACCTGCTCATGCACTGTCTGTTCTCTGGGGTAGCTCTCCCTTGCAGACTCTGTCAAGCATCTGCAGAGTCATTGTTTGATGCTGACAGGACAGCAATACGAGACATCCCTCCCACTGAAAGGCCAAGACTCCTCAGCATGGTGATGCCACAGTATGTGCCTTAGCCTCATCTTCATGCATGCCCTGCTCAAGCAATGTCCTGAAGCCGCCTTGATGCTTTAAACCGGTGTGCAACTCCTCAGCGATGTATCATTGACACCGCATGCAATGAGTGCTTTGGAAGCTTGTGGGCATGGATGCATGTTGCCATGTGGTCTTTCAGGGACATTGTGAAGCTATGGCGCGTGGCTGGCGATAGGTACATGGCCAGTAGGCACCAACTAGCGGAGGCACAAGGCCCCGAGTATTCTCTGTATGATGACTTTCCTGAAGACTTGGATCAGGTGCGATGTGTGCCTGCGCTCCCACCAGGAGACAGAATCAGACCGATGTGGCTCCACACCAGGCAGACTGGAAATTGCCAAGTTTTGTTGGGGGCTTTTTATCTTGCGAATGGATGGGATGGTGTGCAACTAGGAGAATCTTAGGCCAGGAGCAGTGGCCCTCGACAGTCTATAAGTGGTCTTCAATATAAGTTCAAAGTAAGATGATGTGAGATTGGACAGGTCGTGACATATGAAGGGCGCGCTGCTGTGCCCCTGAACGCTATTTTTGGCGGCTTTCGCAAACTCTTCTTTCTGCAGCCGCGTACTTTCGAGATGTACGGCCGCGTACAGGTGGGATTTTGTTTTCTGTCACTGCCCCTTTTTGAAGGCCTGGAAACCACATATCTGTGATACCACTGACTGAATACTTGTGAGTTCTTATCTTGAAGGTATGGATGTCCTTCTAACGAGGCAGGGTGTTTGTGCTCAGGTTCGCAAGGGGCCATTGGGGGAATTGCTCTATCCGCTGTACTACAAGTGCTCCATTGGAACCACCACTATCCCTGGTACTGGCTTCCACAGTGATTCAGTGCAGATACATGATTCAAAGGGGATCAGACACAGACCTTATGCAAAAGGACCTCTATCCATGCTCTTGCACCTGAAGAATGATACCTTTTCCTCACGACACCCTTTGGGAGCTTTAAAAGTCTCACACACTGAAAGATCAGGTCTCGCCCATTTCGTGATGCTGATGCTGTGCGTCGCATCAGGCAGCTGATCAGCCATTACTAAGCCATGGGTCATGTGACCGCAGCCACGGATGAGTTGAGCGATGTGCAGCTAGAGTACCTGGATCCGGAGGAGCTAGGTCTGCACCCAGCCGATGTTCCCTCCTCCGGGCGCTGGCCGCACATCCGGCCGCACCGCTGGCCATTCAGTGGTGGACTGGTGAGCTGTTAGTATCCTAATGATCAATGAACATACAGTTCCCTAGATCTCTTAGAAAATGGGCTGTTCTTGAATATGCCTATTAATGCAGTTTGAGAACCTCTTGAGCGGACGATTGCAATTAGATCTAGAGTGTAAGCTGGCCGTGGATCCATGGCCTACAGTGGTGACTGCTGAGTAAGCAGGCCTAGACAGGCCGGCCATTGATTTCAACTTGTGTGAGCTTCTCATTTTATATGTTAATGAGGCAACTCCACGCACATCCATTTGCCTTGACAGCCAGGCTGCCATTGTCATTGCTCCTATGCATGCGTGAATTTCAGCTGCGTAAATATTACTTCTCATGCTCATGGTCAACTCCTTCAGGTACAGGTGGCAAGAAGACTACTGATACGATTTGCACTCCCCAATTCCACGCGTACGCCTGACAAAGTGCTGCATGCTGACAGGTGGACTATCTGAGAGCAGTGGGGCCAGGGGTCTATGTTGGTGTCGGCTGGAAACAGGTGGACACTGCACAGGCCAAGCGCTTCCTGTATTTCATGCTTGTCAGACGCCCAGATAACAAAAAGTGATGGTCTGCAGCATACTTTGGTTTATTTCAAGGAATGCATGTTGATGTCACATGAATGGATGAGCCAGTGAATGACAGTACTGCTGTGCACTAAGACGGCTGATGTGAAGGCACTCAGTGATTCCACATCTCTTCATCAAATTTCAGTTCAACATTATCGCAGTACAAAAACATGCTTATGACATCGTTGTGTACTTCTTCGGCACATCGTGAAGTGATATCACAGGCGCATGTGATATAATTCTGGTGGATATTTGTCTCACCAAAACTACGAAACACACTATGCACACCCAGCAATATTGTCCATGCAATCCTATGTGGTGCCTACAAACGGCCTATGGCTTAAACATAAATGAATTCATTATGCGCCACAGCATTTGCAGCCCCCTTGCTTGCCTCGGCCTCATACGCTTCACGCTCCTTCCTCCTCTCATACCTATCGTCATCCGTCGGCAGCTCATGCCGGCAAACCTGCAACACAGCATATGATCTTCAAAGTGCCACACAAACATAAACTTGACGAGAACTAAAACTATAATCTGTGCAATTCATGTCCTCTAATAAGACGGATTGTCAGCCCACATCATCATATGCTGCTCGGTCAAAACATCAGTCACCTAATGAGGGCTCAGAACTGCAACCATGCTGAGTGTGTCACTGAAACATACCGGGCAGGAATTGTGGTCTTTGAGCCAGGGTGCGAGGCATGGCGGGTGGAACACATGGCTGTCGCTGCAAGGCATTATTTGGACCTCATCTCCCGCGCTCAAGTCCTCCCTACATGCGCACTATGATCCTTAGAGGACGACCTTGAATGGCCTTCTGAACAGCCATCCGAGCCAGCCCACTTGCAACAAGCGCCAAACAGAAACTTCTCATCAGAGCACCAAAACAACCGGATCTTGTGCTAGTAATTCTCAACACCAGAGGTGCACGGCATGCAACTTCCATGTAAGGACTCTGCGACGTTTCTTTATGGTCAGCTGAGGATGGGCGTGGACCAACTTGATCAGCCGAGAAAGTAACAGTCGTAGACAGTGAGCAGCATCAACAAGGGTAGTAGTAACAGACCTGCACACACTGCACTGCGCGTCCGGCCCGCCCAGCTGCTTCAGCCGCTCTTCTGTGAGTTTCTCCTTCACCAGCGCCCTGACAGCGCTCTTTGATGCCGGGGGCGCGCCCCCCGGCCGAACCCCCTCAAGCTCCTCTGCCTCCGCCATGGACGCCGCCAGCGCCACTGCCAACTCTGAATTGAGCCAAACGACACTGTGTGAGTGGAATTGTATAAGGCCATGCCACCCACTTATGCCTATATATTTAGCGTTTAGGATTGTGATGCCACTCACTTAGTGCCAAACTTATGCCGAAGAGGTAGGAAGGAAGACTGGGAATGTCTCAGTGAGAGCTCCAGTGGACCTCAGTGAGACATCAGAGCTTTCTTCCAACCACCTCGGCATATAACCCACCAGGTACTGTACATAAGAACGATCTGATTATACACAACCCTAAACCCTAAACAGCCCTAAACCATAAACCCCAAATAAATATAGGCACAACGCCGTGAGAATAATTGCCTTCCACTTCCCATTGCTGCCTCTGTGCTCTGCTCTATAGAAGAATTTAGTGCTGGAGTAAACATAGGTGCTTCTGGGAAAAGTCGTGCATCTAGCAAGGCAGTACACAGTATGTTGAAAATCTGAAGCACCTTCTTCCAGGGCGTCCATGCTGGGCAGCGTTTGGCCTGGCTGTACGCTCTCAGAAGGGTGTGCGTTCTGCCCATCCTCCACTTCTTCAGCTGCGCCTTCTGGTATCATTTGCGCTGACAGCATTGCCAGCAAATCCCCTATTCCTCTCTGCCTTGGCGGAGGCTCTGGTCCCTGCAAGCAATGAGGGTGTTCGGACATCTGCCGGCAGTGTGTGCATGTCCAACCCTTCACCTACTTGGCAGTGTAGCGGGTGCAAGCATGACAGAACCAGTGCTCGTATATGGGACTTACATTTGATAATTGGCCTTCAAACAGATATGGTCCTGCCGAGCCATGCTGCACATCTGCAGGCTCTGAATGGGTTGCTTCGCTGCTTGTACTTGGTCCTTCGCCTAAGTGTGCGGAGCATTCTTTGATATATTCCGTGCATAAGTTAGCGAGCTTTGATCCCTGGCTCGCTTCCTGCAGTCGACCACACCACTGTCAGACAGACTCTCATGAACAGGGACAGGCTCAACATACGTTGTCTGGAAGCGCGTCAATCCTGCTCAATACTGTCCGCCTGCTCACATTATCAAAGTATCAAGTCAAGGGTGTAGATTACACAGTTAGTTGTCGCACCTTGACTGCCTGGTATAGCCTTCGTCCTGCAGTCCAGAACGCTGGTGCTGTGTACCTCGTTTTAAGGAGGGTGAAACTTCGCTGCACAGCTGCGGTGTATTCTGAATTTTCCGACAGCTCGGGAGTATCAGAAAGCAACTGCTGCAGGTCTAACAGTGCCTGTTCGAATGTCGCTTTCTTGGCTAGCCTTGTGCGTACGTCCAGCAAGCGTGCTTCCATCGCGATCAGATCTATCAGGGAGCTTTTCAGAATTGATATGGCGAGAAAATGAGCGTTGCCTCGATGAAATCATCGCAGAGGGTGTCCTCGTGGCAACACGGTCTCACGTGCATGTGCATGCTCGCACGTCTTTGACAGTTTGCTCTGATTGATCATCTGATCAGCCCTATGTGGCTGGAAGAGATGTAACTGACTGACTGACTGACTGATCATATACCAAGTTGCCAACCTGGGCGACCTTCCAGCAATCCAACGGCACCAGGCCAGCGGTTGCACAATCATGTGGTCGTCAATCAAGAGGTATCTACACATTATGGTGCTTTCACCAGCAAACAAGAGATGAAACCGTTGAAAACTGTTTATGCTGTCTCTTAATTGGATGTGTCCACATGCCGACAGTAGGTACTCAACAGGATTGACTATTGCTCCAAAGTCTCACGAGGCAATTCCCTTCTGTTGCACAACTGTCAGAAATAGCAGAACTCCACTCAAGGCCCCCGGGGAACCCATGCATTGAAATTCAGAGCTTCAAATTGTTGCTATCTTCCTTGATTCGATAAGTCCCAACAAACACGTGTCAAAATTTTCCAGGTTGCTGACTTTGGTCAAAATTGTGCCGAAACAAAATGCTCCGGGCCGGTGCACCACATGGCTAGGTTGCCTGGCACACTGTACATACACACTGGCAATCACAGCATATCACACAACCCTCAGGGCCGCTTGTGCGGCATAATCTCACCAAATCAACTCCTTAAGCAGCAGGATTGCCAGTCTTTGCACCAAGACCCACATCCTCTGCATTGCCGGTGTTTCCACCTGTGAGGTCCTTGAACCCCCCTGTTTTCCCCCCGGTCAGGCCGCTGAACCCCTCTGAGGAAGGCCCCCCGGTGATGTCCTTGAATCCACCTGTGACTCCTCCCACAATGTCCTTGAAGCCGCCGGTTTTGCTGTCCCCGGATGTTTTCACAGCTTCCGCACGCCCTCCATCATCACCGCCTAACCAGCCATAAGAAAATGGCCTCACATGCAGAACAAGCCCAAAAATTGTGTGCCAAACACTGGGGTCAGCAGCACACAATCGCAACAGCTGAGTTCTGATGGTCTGCAGACCTGGGTTGATTAATGACAAGGTGCTGCTGGCAGTGTACCTCATCAACCCTTCTGAGGTTGTGAAATAGGAACACCACCTTGATCGCATTGCCTAGGCGCTCTGCAAGTATCTGTTCAGGATATGATGTCCACTTGAGAGTTCACACAACACACATGGCAGTGCATGCATCCCTGACGCGCAGTCTGTATTGAATGCAAACCATCTTGTCTTTTCGGGTAAATCAGGACCAGGAGATGCCAGGCAACTGTCAAGCCTCACCGGTAATGTCCTTAAATCCACCTGTCTGGCCACCAGTGATGTCAGACACCTTGCCTGTGTACCCGCCACCCAGGGAATGTTGTCCAGTGCTGGCATAGCCTCCCCCAGCACTTCTGTCAGCTGTGGAGCCGCTCTGCACTGCTTCCATGGAACGTTTGTCGTAGCTGCAACACAAGGTAAATCTCAAAAAATAATGCACCTCTCGATGATGAGTACAATTAGAGGCATGGAGAAGACCAGCCCTCAAGCAGAAACGGTCCAGATTGCAGCGTGCCTGTTGTTGTTGGTGATGCCGGAGTTGATGCTCTCCAATTCCCTGGCCCTTTGTTCCCTAATACTCCCTGTCATAGCTGTCTGTATGCTGTATCCTTAACGCCTGTTCACAAACACACTCCATCTTACGGCATTGGACGTGGAATGCCCCTTGTCAAGAACGGTTGTTGTGACAGAGGGGTATGACACCCATTTGCTAGAGAAAAATGATCTACTGTACGCACCGTACCTGGACAAAGGATTGCGGGGTTTTCGTCAACATGGGACTCTTACCAGCGAGATCGAGACGCGTCGGATCCTTGAACGAGTGCTGGGTCCTTTGCAATTGCCCGCAAGCTATGGAATTGACAACGGTTATTAGCAACTGCCCCTTCTCCTGCAAAATCTAAGATCCCTTGCTTCTGTCTCAGGTCCCACATGGTCACTCTTAACATTTGGGTGACTGCGCAGCACCTTCGCTTCTTCCGGGCATGTGGAAGCTGCGTGAAGCTGTGCGAAGCTATGCAAACATGAGATTCGGAAACGTATGGGCGAGCACTGCTGCCAGCCAGCAGTAATGTCTGTACAATGGACATGAGGAATTTGGAGGACCCTGTTGCGGCTAGCCTTGACACATGACCTTATTGGGCGCGGCTCTGCCACCAAGGCCACCGATGGTATCATGATAAAGGCCTGAGTGGCTGAGCAAGAAAGTGCTCCGAACAAAAAAGCGCAGAATAAATCACTGCATCGTGCAAGCTGCCGCTCAGCAGTACGTGACACTATGGCAGTCTTGACCAGACCAATATTGGTCCGCACCCCTTAACACGTAACCTTCAAGATAGTTTCGCTACTTCGAAGTGGTGTGCAAATCTAGATCAGATGAGAAATGCTCTTGCTCTGCACAGCACATGCAAGCCCTGCAGTGCTCAGGAACAACATAGCCCACAAACACTCAGCGTTGGCGAGTGAAATTATTTCAAGCTTAAATGAAGCTGGCAGTTGCAAACACAAACCTACCAATCAGCTAAGAGTGACCTCTAGTTTCTACTAGGAAACATTGCTGCTGAAAGAATTGTGGTGAACATTAGACAAGGACATCTATCACCCATGGCTATGAGGTAAAGCTGCACACAGGGTGGTGCTGCTCGTCCAAGATATGCAATAAACTGCAAAGCATGCTGCAGTGGCCGCGCAGCGCCGGCACATGGCTAGGCAATGTCTGTGGGAAACATGGCTCCGACGACACGCCTGCGTGCGCGAGCCACATGCTCGAACAAGCTCGGCGCATCAAACTCCTTGCCTATCGCCAACGCCTCCTCGTCTGAGATCGGCTTGCGCATCCTGCAGCATGCAACAAGTGCACCTTTACCCAGAACCCCAAATTAGAACCCTGAATCCTAAAAATAAATAAAAAATAAATTTAAGGGTGGATGTTGCTTGGCCTGCAACCCCCGGAGTTGGCTTTGGTAGACGCCTGTCACGTGATGGGAACATGGAAACATGATACAACCTTCAGAGCCATGAGAGATGAGACGTAACCGTTCAGCTTCATCAAGGAAAGCCGCCTTTGTTGCCGCATTATCTGGTCGCTGCTTGTCAGGGACAACATTGCAAAGCTGCTTGTTAAGGTTACCTGTCCTGGGAGTGCACGATGCTGTTGAGGCTGTCATTGGGCACCAGCTGTGGAATCAGCTGGCGAGGCTCCCTCTTGTAGTAGTACCGCTGCACTCGCCCCTCTATGTTCTCCAGGATGTCTAGGTACCTGTAACACAGCACCCACGACTGTCATATCGCAAGTATCATGCACATACCACCCGTCATAAGACTAGCTGCCCGTCAAGAGGAACGCGTCCTTTGTTAGGCAGCAGCGCAGCTCTACCAGTCTTGGAAACCGAGAACAACAGGTGTACCTAAGGCAATAGAACATAGTTGTGGCAGGGAGCAGTTCAGGGTCCTGGGATTTAGAAGAACAAGAAGAAATACAGACAAGGTTTGCAACAAAGTAAGCCAAAAGGGTGTTGCAGCAGGAAACGGGGTGTTTGCCTGGGGTGTGAGCGCAACAGCTTGCCGGTCCAGGCATCCTCGGGGAAGACAACGCCGCTGTCCTGCAGCGCCTGGAGCTGCTCGCGCAGCTTGGTCAGCTGCTCAGTGTCCAGGTGGCTCCACATGTTGCTCAGTGCGGTGCAGCCCTTCAGCGCGGTGCGCGCTGAGTACAGCTGCACAAAATAGCATGCAAAATTTTGATGAAGGTGGAGTTATAACTATGAGTAATTATTTGCTGAATAGTGAAGCATCAGTTCTGGAGCCTTTGTTGAAAAGGGACAATCATAACTGTTTTGAAAAGCACTCGAGGACCAGGATGGTGATGCCACTTGTGGGATGAAAAGAGCAAGAGAGGCAAAAGGGCAAAATTACCAGAATAGCGTAGGAGTTATTACTCTAGCTGATAAGGACATGCTTCCTGCGTGCCTGGTTCCATGTGCAAGTGGCCTTTGAATATGGCAGGATGTGTACTTCAAAGAGGAGGTGCCTTGACATGAGAGAGGTGTGAAATGGCAGAAAGGCGGACCTTGTAACCAGCATAGTACAGTGGCAGGTTTGGGACCGGGGTGGCCAGCAGAGGGATGAGAGGTATGCACAACAGGCCCCACATTGCCTGTTTCAGCATGGACACATCTCAGATCGCCACCCCAAAGCACAGATGTTCAGCTGTGTTGAATATTACAGGGCGTTAATGCAAATCTCTATGTGGTGTAGATTGTGACAAAATCATGGCATTGTGATATGCTGTAGAGGATCACCATCCGCATTCTGAGTCGCGTCCTCTGCTGCCGCAACAGAGTCTTCATCCTCCGCCGCACATACTTCGGATTCACTCCACTCTGCCACATAAGACACTCAGCAGATTCAACAAACCACCAGGTCATCAAGAATGAAATGATGTGTGCCCCTCAGCAGACCCACATGGACCCCACACAATCCTCAGCATGCGAGAGAAAACCTCGGGCTTCTCACAATGTACAAAGTGCAACTGCCGAGGAAAGTCTAACACGGACTATCAGAAAAGATCACCGGGTAGATGATCTCAATGCGATCTGGCTGTGCAGGTACTCCTTTCAGGAAGGACTCCTCAGGCTCCTCCTTGGACCTCACTCCTTGTGCCAGCCTGTTTGCCAGGCACCCCAATCTCGATAAGATGCTGGGATCAAAGTTTATGTTGTCAGCAGCGTTGTAGGCAGCGTGATCACAAGTCACCTGTAGAGCCAATGTTTGATGCTGCCACTCTTTGCGGCCTGCAAATCTCGCCACTGCGCAAG
Source organism: Coccomyxa sp. Obi (assembly GCA_020887355.1). Lineage (NCBI taxonomy): Eukaryota > Viridiplantae > Chlorophyta > Trebouxiophyceae > Coccomyxaceae > Coccomyxa > Coccomyxa sp. Obi. The sequence continues at coordinate 3,044,562 of AP024990.1, read as the reverse complement.
GATCTTCTCATAGATCTGCAGGATTGACGTTGCCAATGTTGGTCAGACTTCGCATTGGTACTAATGGTAGTCCCGTCGTGACTTGAGAGTTATGGCATGGCTTCCAAACAGGAGACATGGTACCTTCGCTGAAGCTTGCTGGCCCAGGAGGTCTAGCTTCTCCTCCAAGTTTGCTCCTTTTCGCCAGCTCTTAATCGATTTTGCTGCTGCAGCCGCTGCACCAGGCTCTTCCCAAGCGTGGTACAGCCAGTATCTTCTGAATATGGGGAAGGCAAGTATCTTTATAATCGGTTGATGTGACATGCTCATCACATGCCAGTGTACAAAATGCACAGCAGGTGACCTCCTACATGTCCGCTACAGTATCTAGACCATCTCAGAGTACATATAGACTAACATCTAGATCAGCGACGTGAAGCTTCGATGAGTAACTCCAGGAATTATTGCTCAAGGAGCGTTGCCCTGGTACAGGACAGCGAGACGGCTTGGTTGGAGATAAGTTCGGACGTGACAGTAGTCATCAAGCTGCAGCTACACTCGAAAATGATGTTGTGAGATGGAGGTGGTTTGCAGTGATGTCCCCATCAAAACAGATTCCGTTCGCCCGGCTGTGTAGCGTTGCCAGCCGAGCATCTGCCCAGCTTCCCAGTTGGGCAGGGTTTGGGCAGCCTGTGGACTGAGCATGGAAGGAGAAGCCCTCTCGCAAGAATGGCAGGTTACAGCAGATGCATGTTGGATGTGCCAACAAATTGCAGACATTTTTAAATTCCTTATGCTGAGAGATCATTGGCTGGGTCCTTGGCCAAGTCACAGACGGTCTAGATCAAACCACGTGGTGCACCGGTACATATATGGTACCAGGGCACTTTTGAGGTACACCGTGAAGTCAGATCTTTTTGGCCATTGGCTTTCATGGTGATCAGCCCAGATTCATGAACCTGTATGGGTCAATAACAATCCATCAAGCAACGAGTTGCACACAAATACTCAGCATAAGCTCCTTATATTTATAGATAGCAATTGCAATGAGTGCCAGTCAACCACTGGTGGCACTCACAGTGGGTAATCATGGCCTGCTGATTCAGGATCGATATAGCTATCAGCTGCTTGCAGAGCCCCTTTCCAATACAATATACTTTTAAGGCTTTGCCTTTCCTACTTTCCGAAAGTTTCACGCCTTGAATGAAAGAGCAAATGTATGCCTAGCATGCTTAATTGATACAACGACGTGCGCACAAGTGACATGCTCTTTGAGTGTGCTATATGTCATGACAAAACCAAAACATACAAACATGGACGTGTAATACTTGATCAGCCGCTTATAAATCTGCTCATAACTGTCATGTGGTGCTTTCTTTGATGCCCTGTGCTCCTGTGGTCGTTCCCCTGCTATGTGTTCCCAAAGACTCCCCTCTGCAACACAATTGCTGCATCTCAAACACTGCTGTTCACAGAAATGTTAAAGGCAGAGAGGTCCACACATCAGACATTTTGCAGCAGTGAGCTTATTACAAGAAGCTCAATACATGCACATTTGGCAACAAAGAGCGGCTAACGACTGCCACAATCTGCTGACAATACCTCAGGGCAGCAGCGTAGCGCGAGTCTCCTGCATTGCCTTTCTCTGTCTCGCTTAACAGCACTGCCAGCCTCTCCCTGTTGGCTTTTGCCAGCATCTGCATCAGCACGAAGAAAGCTCACTCTCTGCACCGCAGAACTTTTCAAGCAAACAAGCTCTTCACAGTATGCACAGTGACATGCAGATCTTCCATGCACTGATCCGCACTGTGGTGGCTCCCTGACACAGCAGTACATGCATGCACTGTCCACTTGACCAATCTTTGCATGTGGGAGCACCTTGTGTTCCAGGGTGGCACGACTGCGCAGCTGTCGCTCCAGATCGGTCTCTTGCTGGGGGTTGGTGCCTGACATAACCACCTTTCCCAGCGCATAGGGGACCACAACCATGGCCACCGTGAAGGTTGCCATGGCGACCGGGGAGTGTTTTGTGATGGCCACTAGCTTGCGCCATGTCGCGCTATGCTCCCATATCCACGACATGAGCGGCAAATGCTGGGTGCCAGCTGCCAAAACTCTCGATGGATGTGTGTGACAGGTAATTAGCTGGTGTCTTTGTCTGGTAACAACTTGAAGTCCACAACGTTCTGCACACAGCAGACATGGTGTAACAAAGAAGTCACAGCAGGAATGGGCACTTCTTGCATCTGCATGGAGTCTGAATCTGTATGGATTCCTGGAAGCCTATCATGCTGCATGCTTGTCGCTGCCTCCAGCAATGCTGTGCAGTCCACTTATCAGCATATAGTGGATGGTGAAGAGAGTCCACCCACCTTTTTCTCAACACAGGCTCGCAGCTTCTTCAGCAGAGGAAGGCAACGCATTTCATTGTAGCTCTTGTCAGTGACGCAGTTCAGCAATGCTTCAGCCTCCTCTGCGCACTCGAAACCCTTGTTCTCTTTCTTTTTCACGTCGCTCTGCTTCGTCTCGGCCCCGCTCATAAGCAGATCAAGTGCACCTTGTCAGATCAAACACTCCAAAAAGTGCCTCACAAGACGATGCCGTTCCTTTGTTCTGAAACTACGTGTATATTCGAGGTGAAACAAACTACGCAGACGCTATCCTGCGTTCAAGATGCACAAGACTCTTGACGATTGCTGGAAGAATTGACTTGTCGACGTCGACGTTAACGGGATGTTGCAACTCAGATATTTGATAATTATCGAGCAAGGAAAACAATGTTGTAAAGATATGTAACTTTAAAAAGCTTGATTGATGAGCAGGGCATAACGAAGCATCCTGAACTTGCAGGTGTGACGTGGACAGCTCGAACGGTGTTCCTTATCTCGAGAAGAGAAGTTGCAATACAAGTTAGAAATCGAATACAAATTAAGTCCACAAGGCGTGTTGTTTACCATCAAACAGGCGAGAAGCGAAGGAATCGTCATGTCGTCGCTGCTAAATAGCACTGGCCCTTGCGCAAATAATCGCAACGTCGCTTTCACAGATGCCCGCCCTGTAGCTGCCAGGAGGGTACCCGCAGTGAGAAGAACATCCCAGAATGTTGTTTTTGCCGCAGACAAACATGAAGAACAGGTACGATTCTCCCGAAATGCCCTGCAGTGCAGGATGGGCATGTCTGCAAGATAAGACCCACCGTTGCAGATACCTGGGCAGCTGGTATTTGCCCCCTTTCGATACAGTCAAAGTGAACCTGTGGTGGTGTGTTACCATGTGCAAATTGCCTTTCGGGTGGTCTGAAGTGTGCGTTGATCGCCACCAATGCAGACGATGGTGCACAAGGCAAGCCATCTGAAGTCCCGATCTGGTATACTTCCTGACACTTTTATTGCTGTTCTATAATAGAGGCCTGGCATTGGAGAAGTGGTGCGCAGCTGTGTACTGGGATTGGCAGCTACAGCCTGCGTTGCCACTCCGTTCACTTTTGCACCTCCTGATGTAAGCTCAGACTTCATCATAATCTTAGCTCAAACATCACACTTATTGTGGCCACGCTCATGTATGAGCCATTTTGTTGTCTAGACTCGCAGTACCTCCATGCATGCATTGTTACCTGCATAAGTTGTGCGCTTCGAGTGCCCTCTCATGGATAGCATGGAGGCTGCCTGCAAATTCCACAAGCCCGCACAGAAACTGCAGTTGTAAAATTATAAGTCGTGGAGCCGTGGCATGCAGTTAATGCCGCAGGCGGAGGCTCGCCTGACTGCTGGGGACCCGGTTAAGAATGCAAGGGCGCTGTTGCGATATGCGCTGCCCATCAAGAACGAGTCTGCCCGCCGTATCCAGGTATGCATGTGCACATCCGTGTTGTACCATTGTCAGTGGACACATGATTGGGATGTGGGCATTGATCAACCTCAGTTCCTTATCTGCTAGCATTCATCAATCTACATTACAATGTTTCTGCTGCGGGGGGTGTCCACAGCCTGCTTTAAGAAGTCGCCAGTCTTCATTGCTGTAATGTGACCCAGTTAATGGATGTGCATAGCATTGGCAAGGGTTTGAAGTATATGAGCATACTGCACATCCCCGTCAGCATTCTGGTCCACTGCCATGATCGGGTGGACTTGGACAAGCTTACACATCCAGGTTAGATTTATGGAAGTTCTAATCTGCTCGATCGTGTGGCTTGTCATGATGCGCAGACATCGTTGGAGGGCATCAGTGAGTCGCTGCGCATACCAGGCAGCAAAGCACTGGGCCCAATCCAGTCAGCCGTGCGAAAGAGCAAGTCCGTCCTCAACAATGACAAGCCGAAGATCATCGCCGACTTTGCGCCGCAAAACAAGGTGCTTGTCATCTGCTTTCAGGGCGAACTGGTCACTCTTTCGTGACACCATCAGGCAGATAACTGCATGAGTGGTAATTGGCACAAAAAGAGTAGCATTCTTAGCACCTATCAGGTGTCTTGTGTCGCTGCTGTGCTGGATGTTAATTTTTCATCTGATCATATTTTTTGCGCTGCACAAAAAGAGAGGCTACCTTCCAGTATTTGGAGTGCTTCCTGACAGCTTGGTGGGCTCTGTTGTGTGGCTGTGCTGCCATGGCTCTGTAGTGGCTCACAGTCATGCATTGGGACACCAAAGTAAGATGCGATTCATGACCTTTGCTTCGATAAGTGCAAGAAGGGTGAGCAAGCCTCAGTGCAGCAGAACCGTTCAGGCTATGTTTTTGCTGCATAACGAAATGAGACCTGCCAGTGGTTAAACCCCTCGTAAGAGAGTTTTCTTTCATGATTTGGAGACATTTAGGATGCTGGGTGACGCTCGCGATCTGTCTATGAGGACATGTGAGATGGTGGATGCATAAGAATTTGAAGGTGTGGCGCTGTCCTTGCAACAGGAAGCAGGGCTGAAGGCAATCGCCGCCCTGGACCAATGCTTGGACGAGTTCAGCGCGCTGCTGGATGCAAAGGACAAGCAGGAGATCCCCATCAAGCAGCAGGAGGCGCTCGGCTATGTGGGGCAGATGGAGGAGGCCATGGTCAAGGGGTTCCCCTATGAAGTGCCAGCACAATACGCAAACCTGCCCCAGCTCAAGGTAAGTGGCCTCTGTATAAATTCGCACCAGAGGACCTTCATTACTGGCATGAAAAGAGGCAAACAGCTGTGCTATCTGGCCAGAGTTGATGTGGGACATATGAGCACTTTTTGTTGTGCAAAAGTTGATTGGAGCTAGGTGTGAGCAAGTCCTGGCCTTGCAGGAACTTGCACACGTAGCTATCTGCATTGCTCCTGCCTGCTGCTGAACATATCACGTGCCATAGATGATGTGGAGTCCAGAGCTTGCTGCAGCTCATTAGGCTATCTGGAGAAATATTGAATGCAGTCATTTGCCAGTTTGACAGGCATGAGGAGCCAAGCGTGTAATATCTGTCAGCAAGTGTGGTGCTATTAAGGTGTGCTAGTTGTACCTAGTCCATGAGGACCGGGAAGAAATGATAATAATAAAGGGTGGTTGTTGCGTGTGCCCCAGGGGCGCGCGACCGTGGACATGAAGATCAAGCTCAAGGAGGTGCGCCAGGACGGGGTGGAGGGCGGCAACCTCAAAATAGTGGTGGACGGCTTTAATGCGCCTGTAACGGGCGGCGACTTCATAGATCTGGTGCACCGCGGCTTCTACAACAACATGGAGATCCAACGCGCCGACGGCTTCATCGTGCAGACTGGCGACCCTGGCCCCCCGGTGAGTGTTCAGGGTTTTTGTATATTATATTTAGTCCCTGATAAAGTAAACCCTAAACCCTTAGGAAAAAAATCAATGTGACCCGGGCCCCCCGGTGAAGGTTCAGGGTTCCTGTATATTATGTTTAGTCCCTGATAAAGCAAATTCTAAACACTATGAAAAATAAATATGACCCGGGCCCCCCGGTGAGGGAGCACCTCCCACCGGGCCTCTTCACTCGGAAGTCACTTCAAAGCTCCAATAGAGGAAATTGTCCAGGGAGGTCGCATTGACCCTTGCAGATACGCCGGGCAAACCATTTCATATCCAAAGTTGTCCGAGGCTTGGAAGTGTTAGGAGCAGCATTAGTCTTGCTCGTGGTGTTGTGCCTTATCAAGGGCACTGTCTCTGCTGTCTCTGTGAAAGCACTGTTCCAGCGGCAATCTTGCAAGCTCAATGGCTGATAGGGGAGGAAGGGCAGATTGGGCTGTTCATGTCAAGCATGGCAGATGGTCATCAATGATTTGAACGCTTTGCCTTTTGTTTCCAGCATGTCGGTTTTGATATTGTCTGGACGCCAATCTTTTATATTGTAGAGCGCCACACGGCGCCTACATTTTTCTTTTATTTTAACACTTCTGATATCACATCTTTTCTGGGTTTTAGGGTTATTAATGGTTAGGGTTTTTGGGTGTCAATCCTAAATACTCACGTGAGGAGCATTATGCAGGACAATGGGTTCAGGGAGGGCGACCACGTGCGGCGCATCCCCTTTGAGGTGATGGTGAAGGGCGACAAGGCGCCCTTCTACGAGGAGACGCTGGAAGATGCCGGCCGCTACAACGCAGAGCCTGTGCTCCCCTTCAACGCATACGGCACCATGGCACTTGCGCGCGGCGAGTTTGAGCCCAACTCGGGGTCTTCCCAGGTCTTCTGGCTCCTCAAGGTGTGGCACCCCTGCTGCATTCTGAGATGGAGGCCTGACCGGAGAACCTTTCACCTTACAAGCGTGTAAGCCTTACAAGCGTGTACACCTTACATGCGTGGAGGACCTTAAGCCTTACACCTTACAACCATGCAACCTCTTTTGTTGCGATTTGTTTCGGAGGAGAAGGCGAAACATGCTCATCTGCTTCAGCTTGGAGTGTTGTTTCGTGCAGTAGTGCCCAGCGAGTGTGCACTGCCCTTTATTTGTTAGGGTTTAAATATTTAGGGCCTAATCCTAGATTCTAACCCCTGTGAAAAAAAAGTGGTGCTGTGAGTGCAGGAGTCTGAGCTGACGCCGTCCGGCGCAAACTTGTTGGACGGGCGCTATGCAGTGTTCGGATATGTCGTGGAGGGCCAAGACCTGCTCACGCTGCTGCAGGTGTGTTCAGGGTTTACCTAAACCCAAACCCTACACCCAAAAAGAATGATTAAAGTGAAATGTAAACAATATAGAGTTTATACTTTTTTCCTGGATCTCAAAAGGTGACAGGGCGGTCTGAGCATCTGCATTCACAAGGCCCAAGACCAGAAATCATTTTCAACTGGTGTTGACAAACCTTTTGACTTTCTATTCGTGGTGATATATGTTCTGTTGACAGGTGGGGGACCTCATCACAGAGGCAAAGGTGACGGATGGCCTGGAGTACTTGCAGGCGCCAAAGGTCACCTGAAAAACATGCAGACCACCCAGCGCAGTAGATTGTGGCGGTGGGACAGCTTCTGTGATTGTGCAGAAGCCACAGATTGTGCAGAATGCTCACGTTCTGTGTCCTGAATGTGAGCATTAGACGAAATGTGGCCATGATTGGGCTCTTCTAGATTAGGGCATTCTGGATTGGCTGAGACATGGTTCAACACTCTTCTTGAATCGCTGCTGTACATTTCTGCGTACTGCCACAGGCTTCTTGTGTGTGGAAGCGGTGTTTTTGAGTGCAGTGCGTTGGGCAATGAACAGCTCCGCACGGTAGCATTAGCTGTAAGGTGGTTGGCGCTATTGGAGTGCATTCATGGGCGTTTCAGAAACTATTGTGAGAACAGATTGATGCAATACATGACAAAATACTGCCAGGAATCCGAGTTTACTTGCCGGAAGGGCTTGGCTGTGCAGCCTAAACAGAAGCACACTCAGACAGAATTTCGAAATTGATTGTAAATAGCATGATCCTGATCAGACTCTTTGTCTGAACGTCTGGTGGCTAACATGGCTCTTTCGCAGGAAGTGCAGATTGTGCAATCTGTACATCGATATCCCAATAATATCCTGGAAACCAACTTCTGCAGCACAAGTCCTAAGAACCCAGTTCTTGTATACCCCTGTCAGCAGTGGGGCCCTTGGAATGTGCTGTGGCCATAGAAAAATTGCATGGCAGCTACTCATCATTCAAAGATTCCCAACCAACAGAATATAAGTACATTTTTGGTGATGAACGCGAAGGCTCCATGGTTCATCTCACACAGATTTGCTGCAAGTCGTGTGGGCGCACATGCCCTTGTACACATGTGGACTAGCTGGGACGGTTGAAATGGACACCATGATGCCGCCGCTCAAAGATGCAGCGCACACTTATTCGTGTCCTCTTGTCCATACAAGAGCGAGGCATGAGGAAGCAGCGCCTTTTATCTTTTCGAGTTCCTCAAACCGCCGCCATGTTTGCATGCGTGCTCTGCAGCTCTGTACGGTGGGCATAGAACAGATAAAAAAACGACGAATCTCTTGTCTAGCCCCACATGTCATCCCAGGGGTCATCGGGAGGAATTTCTGCCTCTTGTGGTGCGGGTGCTGGGGCTTGCAAAGGAGCAAGTACAGGACCAGGGGCCTGTGCAAACAGCGGGCCCGGTGCAGGTGCATTCCCTGCAAAACATAGGCAAGATCTGTCTCACAGGCATGCACCATGTGTTATCTGACTGCTACCAAGCATGAGAAAACTTCAAAGGTCAAGAGGAAACTTGCCAAAAGGTGGCATTCAAGCCCTTCCAGGGATATCTATGTGAACACATGGGAGACCAAAGCAGTCGAGAGGCTGCATCAGAATCCATTACAGTCCATACAAGCGTTGGAATTCAATGGAATTTGATGGATCCTCATTGACTGCTGTGGTCTCCCATGTGTCCACATGGATGTCCCTGAAAAATTCCCTAACTCTGAGAGGTGGGGCGCCACCTGACATTACTTTGACAACTAAAAAAGACCATGCTCTCATCTATCATACGAGCCAGATGCCGAGCCACGCATGCAATGGGGCTGCGCACAATTCACGATCCAAGGGAGCAGCTGAAATTACTCGATGATCCAAATGTAGAGCCACGCATACGATGGGTTTGTGCTCAGTTTGACGGTCCAAGGGCAGCAGCTGGGAGGAGTGCCATGCCTGGAGCCAAGACAGGCGCGGGGGCCGGCGCCAGAACAGGCGCGGAGGTGGGAGCCAGAACAGGCGCGGGGGCAGGCGCCAGAACAGGCGCAACCATGTTCTCCGGAGGCGCCATGCGCAGCCAGCGGCAGACGGCCGCGGAATTCGCGCGCAGCCACTTGATGTTGTTGCGGATGCTCTGCGTGGCCGCGTTCGCGTAGCGCTCCTCGCTCACCACATCCTGGTGCGTCCTGAACAGCTCCTCCACCTGCGTGTTAACCCCTTAACCCTTAAATACGAATGAAAGCAAAGCATACAACCCTAATAGAGAAGCCCTTGACCCTAAAATACGAATGAGAATAAAACCTAAACCCTGAATATAGGCAGGGTAATGGGGTCAGCCGGCTGCATGGATTGCCGGCAGTGCTATACCTCTGCATCTGCCTTTCCACAAGCTCTTCATGCGTGCTGGTACTGCCGAGTGCCCCTCTCTAGAGTCCACTAGAGAATGATTTCCGGGAAGGTGAAGGGTTCCAAATATGGTACAATTCTTTTGGCAGGATGATCCAAATTTCTGTGAAATATTTGGTTGTGATGCTGGGTGCTGACTCTGACAATTAGAGTCGGACATCTGATCAGCGCTTGGTGTGTCCACAAAATGGGTAACTGATGACTTATTGACTGCAAGGTGGCAGTGTCTGAGAAAGCAGACACCTGATCCACAGCCGCTTCTGTTACATTCCACTTCTAGGGTTGTAGATTTCAACCCCTGACCCTAAAACTCCAACCCTAAATTATACAACCACACACCTGATCCACGGCAGCGTCTGAGGCGAGCAGCGAGCCGACGCCCGAGAGCAGCTCCCCCATGCTTCGCGCGGCCTCCGGACCCCCACCCAGCTTCGCCACCACCCCGCTGTAATGCCTGCTCGCATCACCTTCAGGGTTAACCCTAAACCCTGAGTAATACCCTAAACCCTGAATAATACCCAAAATACGCACTGATGTTGTGAACGCCAGAAGTGATCGCAGCAACATGTGCGTATCATGCAGTACAGCCCAGAGAGCATTGCTGTCAGACCTGGATACTGATCTCTAGAAAGTACCACAGTCAAGCGTGTGGAGGCCACCACTTGACCTCTTGGGTTACACTTCCGTGGCGAACATTAGGCCTGCCGCTTACCTCTTTCTTTATACTTCCACACAGCAAAGTCAGGGAAGCAATGTAGGTGCGTATGCGCGCAGGAAGGCCCATGCAGCCGTCAGACATGCACTCTTCAATTTCACTCAGAACTCTTCAAGGCCCCGGCCGCTTAGCTTCTCACATTACAAAAGATAGGGGAAGAGAGTTAGGTACACACGTGCGCAGGAAGGCCCATGCGGCCGTCAGAGATGCACCCCCGCGTTGCGCAACTGAAAGTATGACGCCGGGCGTGTCTTGCGCTCGGACATCCTCCGACAGCGCGAAAGCGAGCGTCCGCTTCACCAGCGCCGGGTCTCGTGCGTATGTGAGCGCTCGCAGCCGCCGCTCCTTCTCGTCCGCCTCTGCTGCCTGTGCGGCATATTCTTTTCATTTCATTTTTAATACTTTATTTTTGGTTTTCAGATTTCATGAATAACCCTAGACCCTAAAAATGCTTTAATCGAACAAAATAACAAAAAAAAACCATAAAATGAAATGACAGGTACAATGCTTTGCTGGTGTCATCACAACCTCGTGCCTTCAGCCCTATCTCAATGAACCCGGAGACCTTCGCAAGCACGCAATGCTCCCACAGACCCACAACTCCACAGTTAATTCTGCCAGAAAATATGGAACACAGGAACGATCTCCTATATACAGAATGTGTATTGACGTCTGGATGGGACATGTCGACTTTAGAGTGTCCGTCCCCTCTGTGCGCACACCTCAACGTAGAGCTTCTGCACGGCCTTGTAGGTCTCCTCATCGCCGCTGGCGACCGCCAGGTTTAACACAAGGCTGCGCATATCCGCTTGCACTGGCATCCCACTTGTGAACCCCTGCACCCATGTCACGCATTTTCCCAGGTTCACATCCTTAGGGTTTTACAATTTATAACCCTAAAAACTAGGGTGAAGTATGAACCCTGAATATGCCGAGCTGGCAGTCTTCAGATGTGTCTGTCAAGCAAGACGGCGCTTCAGAAAGGCATCCTGATCTGTATCCGCACCGGGTCTTTGGCAAGGGCCTAAGCATGTTCTCTTTTGCACAATCAACAACTTCTGCTCTAATTCTGCAGTGCAGCACCTCTCCAACGGTCACAATGTTAAGTGTTTAGGTGTGCAGGTCAACATTAGTGCATGTGGCGTTACACAGCCCTGGAAAACGAGCACATCATCAAGTGACATTCAACAACATACGGTAAGAAGACAAGGTCTGGTCATGGAGTCAACAAAATTCAATGCCTCATGGGCGCAGAGGGCGTACAATGAACAGGTTTGTGGCAGCGCTTTGGACACCGGCGTTGTCAAAGTCCCCGGCGAGGCCGAGCACGTAGGGCAGCAGCAGGCGCGCCTCTGCCGGCTCCAGCGCCACATCAAATGCATCCGCACCCAGCCTGCCAAAACAGCATCACTTTAGGTTTAGGTTTAGGGTTAAAAGTGTAGGGTTTAGGGTTAATAACATGGGCGAGGCCGAGCACGTAGGGCAGCAGCAGGTGCGCCTCTTCAGGCTCAGCGCCACATCAAATGCATTCGCACCCAGCCTGCCAAACCACGATCGCTCTTAGGTTTAGGTTTGGGGCAAAATTTTATAAACATAGGGTTTAGGGGATTGGGGCAGTGAACCCTGAATGCACTCGGACCCAGCCTGACCAAGGTACGCCGGAATTATTTCTCAAACGCTTTGGAATATATCCCTCATCTTGGTGAATGGCCCAATAATTGGAGTACCGCAGTTGGCATGTTACTGCTTTGGACTTGATCCACTCCAACAATTGCCCCTGAACTCACAGTCCATGGGCATGCATGCTAGGGAGCCAATAACAAGTGAGCACTCACTTAAAGCCGTAGGCAGCATCGTTGGAGAGTCCAGCGATGAAGGGCGTGGTCACGTTCCGGATCACATACTGGCGGAAGGCCTCCGCGCAGCCTGACTTTGCATTGTCCAGCGTCAGCAGGTTCTTGATCTTCACCAGAATTGGCCCCGCCACTTGCCAGGGCACATACTCGCCCACATCTCTCGCGGCCAGCGCCCTGAAACAAAACCATTGCACTTTCTGCCAAGTTGTTCCTACCGCCACTGCTTGCTAGAACCAGGCGAGAGACGAAAATGAACTGCACTACAAGCGCAAAGCCTGCGGTCCCCGGGCCTGAGGCTCTACGCCTCTGCAACTCGAAAGACACTTGTCAATCTCGGGTACAAGCACCCCATGCAGTGGGCAAGGACCAACACAAGGACTTTGCTGAAGGGAGTGGGGGGAGTTTTGCCGACAACAACTACAAGCCAGAACTCATCCTACTCCCTTCATCGAAGTCCTCAATGTTGTCACCCTCAACATGTGTACCGAGCAGGGCTGCATGGAAAGCAGACCTGGTGAGGTTGAGGAAGACATGCACGGGGAGGCCGCCGGCATCGTTGAGGGCCCATGCGTCATCCAGCAACCCAGCAAAGTCCACCTGTGTGAGTGGAGAGACCTCAGTTGTGAAGTGCTCCGCGAGTCCGATCGCATAGCAGATTGGACAACCAATTGGAATACATATAACACCACAAGTGAGGGTTTGGATCTTAGGTTTCAGGGTCCAGAATTAGTACAGGTTGCATAAGGTCAAAGAGATATAGGGCAAACATCAGAGGTGTGGAGGCTGCTCCAGAAAAAGGACAGGCTGCCTCAACACAACAAGGAATGCAACAATTCCTACCGGCTCAGGTGCACAACGCATCACAATCCATACACGCAGCCATGCGGGGTGCATGTAAAATGGTGAGCAGATTCAGCTGCAAAAAATGTAGAAAGTCCACCTCGGGCATGATGGGGACGTCGTCAATGACGCGTGTGGCCACGAGCGTGAGCCGCTCCCAGAGCTCGTCCGGGTAGTGCACGCGGTACAGCCCCGTCTGCCCCACATTCAGCTTCAGCCAGTCCGTGTCGCCCTGCATTGACATTCCACTTTCGAGGGGCTCACATACTTTTCAGTTTTTCGAGTTGTGACCGCATGCAAGCGTCTTTTGGAGTTTCTGCCGGTGGATCTGCAGACACTGTCCCAGCTTCAGGGCTTCAGGATATACATATGTGGCATGCATAAGTTCAACAGCCGAGGAGCAAGGGGCTGTTGTATGGGAGTAACAGGCGGCCCACTTCGAGGGTGTAGACGGGCTCCTTAGGGAGCAGGACTCAAGCGGCTTCCAGGTCATGCTATTTTTTTTCTTATCTAGGTTTTAGGGGTTTGAAAATTAAAAATATTCCGAGTTTCAGGGTTTATACAAAGAGATCAAGGGCGCCCACCTCGAGGGTGTAGATGGGCTCCTTGGAGGAGCAGGACTCGAGCGGCTTCCAGGTGGTGTCCAGCTGCGTGGCGGTGGAGAAGCTGATGGGAATCCACCATGGCGCCACCTTCTCGACGCCCGGCAGCCCCGGGTCCGATCCGCTGCCGCACCCTTGTACGCCGTCAATCGTGAATGGCCGCTGCAAAAATGCGCATACAACATCCTCCTCAATGTCACAGCGCAAAACCTTGGTCCCTTAAACGAATGAGAGCAGCCGATTGAAGATTGTTGTGTCAAGGATGACATGGCTGGGACCAAGCCTCTTCCAAGGGGACTTGTGCTTGTTAATGCTCACTCAAAGTACTCGTGGCTCCTCCTGCTGTGCACTTCCTGACAGGGGTTCAAGTCATATATGAGCCACTCAACTACCACCCCTACCTTCGGTTGCCGGCCATGCTGACACTCAGGAGTTGTGTCAAGCACCAGGCCAATCAGCAGCAGAACACATCAGTACAGCATCACAACGGGGAGATGAGCTTACTACACAAGTAGGCTCATCTATTTATTTTTCACAATAGGCATGTTGCAATTGCCAGACACCATTGGATTTAGAAGGCACCTGCAGGACAAAGACATCTCGATTGGTGATGCCGCCGAGGGTGACATGCACGAGCGGGTAGCCCTTCTGGAACGTCCAGCCGTGCATCCAGGCGCCCACATTGCGGCCGACCGCTGTGCTGAGCGCCTCCCACAGATCGGTGCTGGTGGACGTGTTGTACTCGTGCGCCTTGAGGTACGTGCGCACGCCCTTCATGAACGGATCATCGCCAGTCCCATACAATATGTTCTCTCCATCCTGTGGGAAAGGGCGCACATGTCAAAATTACCTCTGATTGTTTGGAAGCATACTGCAAAATCCAGAATGATAGCGACTAGCCAAACAATGGGGCTTCTGCACGTACAAATATTCTAGAATGCTGCGCAGAGGACGGCAAATGATGCCTGGATGTTTGTATGAGACAAGGTTACGATAGTTTACGTTCACATAAGGGCTTTTTAGGGTTCAGGGCTACATAATCCAACAACGTAGGTACCTGCAGAAGAGAGCGCCGGAGCAGCGGCTGTGGCACGAGGTCGCGGGTCAGGTATGATCGCAGCATGCGCAGCACGCTCGCGCCCTTGTCGTACGTGACGCTGTCAAACATGGCCTCCACCTGCTCTGTTGTCTCCACGCCTGCACCGCATCCTCCTCCACATTTTGTTTCCTTGCCGTTGTGTTCCTCTCGAGGCATCACACTGTGAGAAGTAATTTAATTCTCCATCCCAGAACTAGCCAACTTGAATGTTTACTGCCTACGTGTGTCAACATCTCTTCATTGGGCGGGCAACTTGGATTGGCTATGCCTCGGCGGCCACCTTGCAGGGTGGCCAGGGCGTGGTTGGAGGCGTTCTTGGTGTGGGCCCCGAGCGCACGGCGGCGTGCATGGTTTAATATGTTTTATACTTTGAGGCTTAGGGTAATGTAGGGCAAAATAGAAAATTCCCATGTACAAAGCCCCGAATGAAATATTAAAAGCCACCTTGCAGGGTGGCCAGGGCGTGGTTGGAGGCGTTCTTGGCGTCGGCCCCGAGCGCGCGGCGGGTGACATCGCCGTAGAAGGTCTTGAGGAACGCCAGATTAGGCCGAGCCGCGCTCGCGCCCAGAGCCTCGATGTATGTCGCGAATCCCTCGTTCAGCCACAGCTCGCCCCACCACTGCGGGGTGACCATGTCCCCAAACCACTGCATTGCAAATAGAAGTCTTTCAATGGTTGCAATCCTGCCGAAGAAAAAAATGCCACATCGCCTTGATGTATGTTGCAAAGCCCTCGATTAGCCACAGCTCGCCCCACCACTGCGGGGTGACCATGTCGCCAAACCACTGCAATGCAAATCGAATGTTACATGGATCATGATCCTGACAAACAGAAATGCCATGTGACTTTTCACACGAGCAACATAGTATAAATCCCTGAAATCCTAGATTTAGGCGCGTACCAGGTGAGCCATCTCATGAGCAATGGTGGCAGTGACGCTGCAAGGGGCATCGATGGAGGGGTCCTCGCTGGCCAGCACTAAATCCCTAAACCCTAAACCCTCAAGATGTAATGTAGTTTAATCCGCTAAAATTGCTAGAAATAGGTGCGTACCAGGTGGGCCATCTCATGCGCGATGGTGGCAGTGACGCCGCGAAGGGCGTCGATGGAGGAGTCCTCGCTGGCGAGCAGCGCGGTCTCTCGGTAGAGCAAC
The DNA here is from genome assembly GCA_020887355.1 of Coccomyxa sp. Obi. Classification (NCBI taxonomy): domain Eukaryota; kingdom Viridiplantae; phylum Chlorophyta; class Trebouxiophyceae; family Coccomyxaceae; genus Coccomyxa; species Coccomyxa sp. Obi. The sequence goes on along the minus strand of AP024990.1, from coordinate 3,028,788 downwards.
AGGCCCCAGTTCTCCATCGCGCCAGCCGCAAAGTCCGGAATGGCTACCAAGTCCAGCTTAGGTAGCGGGTATGGAATGCCGAAGAGGCGCTCGTACGCCGGCAGGATCGTCCGCGCGATGTCAAGCGCTATGTCCAGGTCCTTAACCCTGCCAAACCGAGACGGGGACATCCTTGAATCAGACCTGATGCAAAGTCTTCCAGCAATGCTACTGAGACCAGTGAATGGCCGCTGAACAAGATGCAAAGTGACCATTCCCTCCGGAGACACCCTCAACAGTTGCCAGCAATCATAAATATGCGGTACCTGCCTCAGGTATTGACTGAGGTGGCTGCATACAGCTTCTGTGCAGCATGTGCGCATTGCTTATAGGGTAAGATTGTAATTTTTAAGTATTTATGGATCAACCCACAACCCTGAACCTTACTTTCCTGATCTCAAGCCACGTGCGCATGAGTCATTCAGTCACAGATTACTCCTTTTCCAGCACACCTGTCGGGTGTACCCCACACGCTGACTGTGCGACGGTCGTCCATGGGGTTAATCCCGGGGACGAGCGCGGATGCATTGGTGAGGTTGCCCACGACAAACGCGACTAGGTATGACGACATGGGCGGCGTCGGCTGGAAGCTGCGCCGGACTAGGCCGCCCGCCAGATCAGGCGCCGCACCAGCTGGCGCCTCGCTGGCGGGGTTGACCTGGGGCGTGTTGAAGAGTGCGGTCAGGTGCGCCGGCGCGGTGAGACTGAAGTTGTAACGCGCCTGCGCAATAGCCAATACATTCCTCAGCACAAGTGTTTTTTGAGCGACTCACAATAAAGTCAAGCAGTCAAGCATGGAATGTGCCACCACCAAGCGTTGTTATACTTACGAAGGTCTTCATGCACGCTTTGGACTTTGGACTCTTGACCAATATGGCGGTTGTTGCTGTGCAATCACAGGGGGTAGCACTGGCATCACATTGCCACCACAATCCAATTTATTAATGAAATCCTCTGCTCAAGCACACATCCGTGTTGCCTGGAGTCTTGCATCCAGGCATCACAGAGGCATGCAAGAGCACGAAATTTCATACCAGTGCAGATTGGTTGAGCATAGTCACCTTGAGGGCCGGCTCATCAAAGCAAGGGAACGCCTCCCGAGCGCCGTCCGCCTCAAACTGGGTCGTCCCAAGGGTGTAGTTCCTGTCACCCACTGCAGCACACGCCCACATTCCCTCAGCAGGGTTAGGGTTACAACCATAAACCCTCAACCATAAACCCTGACATAATCATCTTGTGCCAAGGGTGTAGTTCTTGTTCACCACTGCAGCACAAACCCCCCTTTTCCTCAGCAGCGATAGCAATCAAATTATTTGCTAATACCGTACTGGCAGAACATCATGCATGCAAGCCTTTCTTCTGATAGCAAACAGTGTTTGGACCATGTTCATCCGCTGGATACTCCCAAAACTATAGAGACTGCAGGGCACCATATCTTCTTGTTGCATGGAGCGTCTGAAGTCCCCTCACCAACAAGCAATGTGAAAGTACCACGCACAAGCAAGCGCATAATGTGCATGGAATAGAACAGTCTCTGCAAACCACGGGAGTAGAGCTAACCTGAGTAGTGGCTCCTGTAGAAGCCGCTGAGCTTCTGCTGCAGGGTGTAGTTGAAGTGCAGGAGGATGCTCACGCTCTGGTCCAGTGGCAGCTGATTGGGAAATGCCAGCGTTAGCTGCCCAAGGGTCTCATTGAAAGCCCACCGACCTGACCAGAAGCATGCCACAATGTCAGAAGTGTCGACATCAGCCTCCCCCGGCATGTGTAGTCTGCAAACATCAGCATCAGTTTACATTAGGGGAAAAAATGCACCATGCATGGGCTGACAGGACACACAGAGAACAACCATCTCACGGAAACATTCAGCATGTCATCACACACATTGCCGCAATATGCGATGCCAATTTCTCTGCACAACTGCAATACTGACTTGGTAGACCTCTGCATACAACTCATGATTGCGACAGAGTCACAATGTTTTTTTAAAGGGTTGTAGGGTTGACAAGCATGATACCCCTAAACCTTAAAACCCTAAACCTCAAATAAATATAAAAAACCCTCAAAAATAAGCCAGTGGTGCAGACTCTTCAAAACGCCCGCTCTTCAGTCAATCAACCGGCCGCCGGTGTTTTCACATGGCAGAAAGGCACCTTGAACCCTTCGGGCACCCCTGATTTTATGGACCCTTATCCTGGAAAGGGTGGTTACAAGGCGCGCGCCGTGAGTGTGGGGGTGTTCCAGTGCAACATGGGTGATGGTCATGTCCCTTGCATGCATAACCCTTCAAACACCCCTGGTTTATGGGACACTAATCTTAGACAGAGGGTGGTTACAAAGCGCACCGTGAGTATGGGGGTGTTCGAGCGCAACATGGGTGATGTCCATGTCTCTTGCATGAAGCACCACACACGGCGACCGCTGTGTGACTTTCACACTGATGGTAACCGTGCCGTTCACCGCAAATGGCTCCTACAGTTCACACAGATCAACGTTCAGCAGAGCTTGATAAGAGTATCATGGGTCACAACATCATGCCATGATGTAACACCTTGAGGAAATTTCTCTCGAATAGAGAGGTGCACTTCCTGGGAGACTGGGAACTCCTAAAACTCTGGTCATTCCTGGCGATCAACCCTGACTTGCCACCCAAACCTGACTGCACCACACCATGATATAAATTGCTGAGTTCTGTACAGATTTTCTGCATGCCCATCGCAGTGTATGGCCGGCTGGCAAATCCAACAGCATCAATCAATCAAGATCGGAAAGCTAATGCTATGCCAAATGGTATGTAGGACCTCATACGGATGGTGCATGTAACACACAAACCATTTTTTTTACAAATTTTAGGGTTTGGGGTTGAGATTGTGTTTATTTTTAGGGTTTGGGTATTATATTTTGCGCACCTGCAGGGTGGTGTAGAGGTCGAGATGGTACATGTCTGGCTTCACATTGCTTGGAAGCCGCCAATGCGTCCAGGTGCACTCCTCGTGCCGACTCAGGTCCACCTTCAGCCTCTCATCCCACTGACCCTGCATGCATGCCAGCATGATCATTTACATTTATTTTTATTTTTTTTTATCTTGTATTTTTAAACACAGAGATAAACCCTCGTCCTTGTAGGAGAGAGTCACTCCATGGCGGAGGAAATTAGAAGACATGGCACAGGACGGCTACAATGCTCTTGCAAAACCAAATTGACGGGAGATCTTCATTTCTGATCATCGCATTGGCTTTCCATTGGAGGAATTGCCTGGTAATGATACAAAACTCTGGCAAGCAACAAGAAGGGTGGTTGATGTGTTTCACACTGCACCGGTCAATTCCACATGCGCTCACTTATCGTAGGCCGCTCATGCCTTCCCATGTGTTGCAGAAGGGAAGAAACACCATTCCACTTAAAATCCTCGGATGTAGGCTGCCATGTGATGCAGAAGGGAAGAAAACCAATTCCACTCAAGATCCGCAGATGTAGGCCGATCATGCCTGTGTCGCAGAAGGGAAAACAAGGCAGGATCAAGCCTGACCTGAAAGTCTCTGTGGGCTGCGAGCATTGGCGCTGAGTTCCCCGCTTGCAACCCATACACTACGGCACCGATGATCACCGACAGAACAATGACTCCCAAGGTCCCAAAGGCGGTGTAAGCCATGATCGCCCTCCTCTGTCGCTTGCCATACTTGTACCACCTGAAAACCCAGGGTCAATATTCAGGGGCTAGGGTTTATTTAGGGTTAAGGGTGAGGAATATAAACCCTACACATTAGATAAGATGGAGATGGCAGTAGCAACAGCGCAAATGTTATGGGGCGAGTAAGCTGTGCATGATCTTGTTATGGCAGTCATTTTCCTGTTGTTTCGGTACGGCGTAACAAGAGGTACTGGAAGAGAGAATCAAGAGGTTGCAGATGAAGTGGAAGGAGAGTGCTATGAGACTGCGCTCACCACTCCGGAGGCACCCAACAAGGGCACCAGGGGCACACTTTCGCAAGCCAAGTCACATCCTGCCCCATGAATGTGAACTTCCTTCCACCTGCAATTTAGAACAAGTCGGGTCACCTTACAATCTCATAACAGGTGTGCATCTGATGTGTTTGCTTCATCTACAAGCATGCATGTGCAGCTGCGCATGGCCACCCGCTCTCCCTTCGATACAGAGTCCCACAGTGCGTGGGAAAAGGTAGTCAGCTTGCGCACCAGAGTACTGCTCCCAATCAAGCAGCACATCATCATCGCTGTAATCCATGCTGAGGTCAAAGACTGCAGCATGATCCGGCCGATCGAAACCGACGCCAGCACTCTCATCCTCATCATCCACCCCGTTAGCTGCCCCTACCCCTGCAAGCATAAGGTATGCAGGCCTTTAATTAATTTGAAAAAGCGGGTTCTATCATGAATGGGGCATACCCTTCGGCACCATACCATGAATAGGCATACTCCGGCACAAAATACATTAACAAGTGTACCTAGCTGGTGAGGAATGATAGTTCCAAGACAATCTGGGGCAGACAAGCAACATCGGGGGAAGGATTTCACCACCATCGTGTTCTGGATGCTTTGGTGTTGAGCCTGGAGTGTCTGGGAGGGCTTCGTCCGACACCAGCTTCTTGGGATTGCCATTCTGAAATGCCATCTAGTGACAGCTGGTAGCCCGGCTCTGTAGACTTACAGGGTGTTCTGCACTGCTTTACGGCTTCTATCTAAGAGTTGGTGCTGGAATAACCTTTCCGATGCTGAAGGAAGCTCTTTAACCCGTGACGATGACCCCGATCTGGCCACGATCACCTTGCCAAGCATATCCTAGCATCGTACACGTTGTTAAACCACATCGTTGCTGCTGGAAAGCTGTGCAATATTATTCAGTTGCCATATTGCGTGTTTTCTAGCAGTTCGAAACGTTCAACCTATCTCGAAATTTACAATCTATCCGTGCATTGAGACATAAGGAAAACTTTGAACCTCAACTCTCGGATGTCCAACAACATCTCAATCCTACATTTATATCCATGTTCTCTTGTCAAGATAGGCATGCACCTTATGTGGATCAACGAGGAAACAAACGCCAGAAAGACCATTTGACATTTCCGTTAGTAACAGCCACGGTCTTCTGGCGGCGTTGGTAGTCTCGGAGTTTGCCTCTCAGCAAAATTAACGAACAGACAGCCAAGCTACTAAATTTCCCCCTTGGATGAACTAGAGCTGGTCTCCCGACCGTGTTGACTTGTGGCAAAAGCCATCTTGTGCCTGTTTCCCGACCCTTGCTGGTCGCTCACTCCCGTGTGGGCCGTTCTGCCAGTGGGCCCCTCGTCCCCTGTTGTCCATCGAGTTACATATCTTGTCTGGAGAACACAACATCGCCATTGATAGTGCCTGAAAGAACCCAGCGACATCCCAAGACCACCTCGTCGCCTTGCGCTTACATAACGAAGGAAGATGGGGGCTGGAGAGCTTGTATTCTTTGGGGCTTCAGCTAATTCGGATGCAAATAACGGCGAAGAACACCACAATGGACACCGAAAAGACGATGCGTACACAGTCGTTGTTCAGAAAGGTGCTTCACTGTCCTCCAGATCTGCCCTGCTCTGCAGTCTTCTGCGCCTTTAAAGTGTACTGCTTGCATTTGCGCAACGTAGCTTTCAGGTAGATGATCAGGCCGTGTCTGCTCTCGACCTGCAGCAGGCGTGTCTCGAAACCCAAATGGCAGGCTCTCGCACCACCTGACTTACAAGGTGTTGGAGAGGCCCGCACCAAGAGGCGCATGCATGCATCATGCAGCTGAGAGCAGTGCTGCATGTAGACACATAAGCTATGCTGATATCCGTATGGTCCATGCAGATGATGACGATTTGGAAGGCGAAGGCTTTGCTTGCCCCGACCATGAAGCGCTGTATGATGTGTCCATGGACCCGGAGGACAGGACAGCAGTCTTCGACCTGGCCATGTCACAGGACAGCGATGATGGCGGCCTTCTTGACTGGGATGCCCTTGCAGGTCTGGCCGTGGACCTCACCCCCCAGACTTGAGCAGTGCTCATGCGAGCTCCCCGGAAGTCTTGCACAACAATCTTGACTTGCGATGCCATGTGCTGGGCACTCACATGTTCTGTGGCCTTGTGTGGGCATGGAAATGTTACTGGCTGTGTCAAAACTGCCTGTTCATCTTCAGGCTGGCATCTGCTGCTCAAAGGCAATCATTTTTGTTGAAGTAGAGTACTGACGATGTCATGGGAATGCGAGCATGACTGGGAGCTTTCAGAACGGCGGGGTGCATCTTAACCATTCAACCAGAACTCACCCGCTGATATCATGTCTTGCAAGTGTCAGTGTTGAATGGTTCGAGGCGAGGACCATTTGACATGAAGTCTTGAGACTCTCGGTGCTGACATGGGCTGAGTTGGGGGGTTAGTTGAGGGGTGACTCATGTGCAGGCAAACACCGGTACAAGTGCTGCGGCTGCGACTGGTCGTGCTGCCCCTGCTGCTCCTGTGTGGCGCCCGAATGGTGGTACAGCTACGGGCGGCGGCAGCGTTCCCTGCTCCAGAGCATCGCCTGTTTTGGCACGCTCGCTCTCATCATCGGGGGCGGCCTCGCCGTCATGCTGTGGGCGCTCCTGTCGGGGCAACATGACAAACATGAATGAGCGGAAAAGAGCGCTGACGCATGCATGCATGAAGTCGGCACGGCCAGTTTTGGCGCGCTCAGTCCAGTCGTTGGTGGGTGTTTGCCGAAGCACGATGGGTGATACTGTGAGGACGGCATGGTGCGTCTTGAAGGAAAGAGCGCTGACACCCGATGAGTCAGCATATCATGCCTGCAGAAAGTGGATATGATGCCGTTGGACACCAGGTCAACACATGCAGTAAATCTGTGGTGGGTTTGCCAACTCCCTCGTGTGTAAAGATCTTTACAGAGTGCAGAGTGGTAGCTCATGTTCATTGGAAATAGAACGCCAAAATTGTGCTACTTCTAGGTTGGCCAGGCAGCGGATTTTCTCAGCTCTGGCCTTCATGCTCACCCCTGGTTGAAGGTGCCTGGCAGTCCAGTACACATCCCTGTGTGGCCTGATGTTTCAGTGAATGAATGAAAGAGTCATGTGAGCAACTTGCTTTTTGAGATTGCATCATGCAAAGATTGCAAATTGGCACGGATCCATGGACTGAGAGCGGCAGGAAGCTTCTTCAAAAGATGCAGTTGGGCATGAACATAGTCAAGCACGGTGCTTCCAAGTGCAACCAGTGTTTGGGTCAGGGACATATTGGTGACTGTCAATCTATTTGACACGTTCAGGAGTGGTGATTGATAACTGAAAGGCTGGCAAGTGGCAAAGTGGCCTTGCACATGAGACAATGAAGCTTGCAATGCTGCAAGCAGCGTCAATGCAAATGTTGCATCTCCACAATACCACTTTGGCGTACAGCAGCCCTTCAACATGTGTAAAATTTTCATGGGCTACTGCTACAACTTGTTGGAATGCATGCACAAACACAAGACAGTGCTCTCTCCAATACTAGGGTTGCGTAAAACTACCCCTTAAATACAAATGCCTGCAATGCTAGTAGTTGCGCTCTCATTGAAATGGAAATGGCAAGGACTACAACTTCGATGCGCCTTCACCAAAACTCCCATTCACAGGGTGGCCTTCATGGATGTGCACCTTCCAATCAGCAAGGGAAAAAAACAAAATGAGCACCTCACGCTGGTGCCATGTTAACTCCAGCATTTAAAGTCTAGTGCCCAACTTTTGACTATCTTTGAGCATGTGCTCCTATGCCATGCCCCATAGATTAGCATGGCAGTTGTCAGTCAGGGATGGCAGAACAATCAAAGAACTTTGCAGCCCAAATAAATCGAGAGGGATGTCTAGATCCCAGCATGGGCCACATGCATGTGCCATACTATCCAGACTCTCCAAGCCACTACACTCAGCAGAAACGGAAAGGTCTGAGCCCTTACCACGAGCCAACTTCAAGTCATGAAGCCCAGAGAGACTCACAGATCTCTGTATCAGCTTCCACCACCTTCCATCATCATGGGTGTAAATTCATGAACTGTTGCCTCTGCTGGCTTTTCAAGCAGTTTGATCAATGGAAGGATGCGCTAGCTCTCCTGACACTGACAAGGGAGCCCATAGGGTCCTCACCTCTTCCTTGCACCGATTGTGCTTTTGAGATGGACCTCTCTAAACTCACCTGGAAGCCATATCTTTCCTGGAGCGGGAGAAGTACTGGCACAGTGCTTTTGCCGCCTAGCACTCTGCCACGGCAAGTGCATAGATTTTCTGTGGGGCCTCCCAAATTTCCCAGCAAAAAACTTGAAAAAAGCAGCCATCGACCAGAGGATTCGAACTAGAACTCTGGGCGGAAGAAGCGGTGGCGCAGCGCTTCGGCGGCAGAGAGGCGGCCGCGGTTGAAGCTGTCGCGGCGGCAGACCAGCTTGCAGGCCAGGTCCCAGCCGGCGTTCCCTCTCCGATCTAGTAAAGTATAATCGTAACGCGACCCCCGCGTCGCCCGCCACTCCTCCAAGTCCCAGTCGCACTGCTTCAACGCCGTGTTGAACGTCCGCACCGCCGACGCCGCCCGCAGCTCCGGCACTGTTTCATCAACACAATATTTTTTTTTCATTAGTTTAATAGGGTTAAGGTTAGGGTTTGCGCTAGGGTTTGACCCTAACTTTTAAACAAAAAAAGGATTTAAAATACGTATATAATGAAATAAAGATTTACACTGTGCGCAAGCTGATATTCACTCCTGGTGTTCTACACTGTCTCTGTATTGATTACTATGTGATCAATTTAAAGTCAGATGAGGATCTCTTGAGGTGCTTTAGTGGCATGCACAGTTGTGAGCACTGTCGAGACCACAGCTTTTGGAGGATAACTTCATGTGTTGTCCCCAGCTGTTACATCCTCTGCCTGCACACTGTGCCGCCAGCCCTTCAAGATTCCACATTGCTGGGTCAATGATCCAGCCGCTCTGCTAGTGAACGACTCCATCCTGATCATAAAACTGGCATTCCAAACTGCCGAGGAGGCGGCCTTTCTCAGGGTTGTCAGGAAAGTTCTTGCCTGCCATCTGCAGAAGGAGCACGCCTACGCTGTATGTGTCGAAGAGGTCTGGGCGGCCGAACTGCCACGCGATGGGCGAGACGAGCGCCGCCAGGAATGGCAGCGGCGCGCGAGGGAAGTTTCTGGGCATCACCAGCTCCTCTGGCGGACTGCGCACACTGTTTCTTCAATATATCATTTATTTTATATGTTTTTAGGGTTTAGGGTTTTAAACAAACCCTACATCTGTTTTGTGTCTATTCAACAGCAGCCTCGCCACACCAGAATGCCGCTCCTTACCAGATTGTACAATGTGCCATCAAAGAGCAATCTCATCACCAACGATATGCTTGAGTGCATGGCCTGGCCAGAAAACTATCAGTAACTGGTGTAAATCATCTGCATGAGGTTCAACTTTTCATTTTTTTAAATCCCTTGACTGGGGGGGTTCTTCTGAAGGCCTAGACAGACGGGACTGGCATTGAAAGTTTATGACAGATGGCACCACTCAGAACCCAGCAATGCACGCATAGAGAGGCAATGTCAACAGCTCTTTTCTTCTCCTGCCGCAAAGCAAGGCAAGAAAGACACTCAAACTTTGGAGCCAGGGGCCCACACCTGTGAAAAACAAGTGAATAACTGCTGACAAGTCGTGAACCTGGACAGAATAACACAAACTGAAGAACCACCTGTGGACAGCCACAACACAAGGCAAACCACACCTGTACCGGGGGTCGAGCATGCCATAGAGGGGGTTGAAGTTGATGCCGGTGCACATATCCACAGCCGCGCCAAAATCGATGATTTTCACATCGCCCTGCGCTGTGATCAGGATGTTCTCCGGCTTCACGTCCCGGTGTACAATGCCTGCGCTAAACTCATCACCTCAACTCCACGCCACACCTCACATTACACGATCTCTGATGACTTTTTTGCCACAAGAGCCACATCAGCACCGAGATACACCAGCCTCCCATTGTGGCAATTGTGATGGTGCAAAGAAATTTGTTGCACCGATCAGCAATGACAATGATCCAGTCCACGGGCGCAAATTAGCAGCACCAGTGCAACAACAGGTACCCATAGAGGGCAGCTGAATACCACACGAGCTCCATCAAGTCAGCAGTCTAAGCTCTGGTTTTTACAGCATGTTTATCAGGCGTTTCCAAAGCAGTTGGTTTGTTTCTGGAGAGCAAGGCGTTCAAGAACAAAGAAGGCCTGGATAAAGACGTCTCCTGTCTGGATAGGGAAGTATTCAGGCAAGCCAATGGACACTCAGGTGGTCACACACAGGTTCTACACAGGTTCTACGGCTAGTCAGCAGGTTATTCACTCGTATTTCACACTTACCCAGGGAGTGCAGCCCCTTGACCGCCACAAGCAGCTTCTTAAGCACGGTGCGAATGATGGCTGTGTCCCGCTTGACCTCATCCACGCCTTCCCTCACACGCCCCAGCATTATTTCCTCCAGGCACTCTGGAAACCGCGCCCCAAGGCTACCCTGCAGCGGCATGAACAAACCCCACACTGGGACCAGAGAAGAAATCTCAAACGTTTCAGTAAGGGTTGCAGAGTTTAGGTTTAAGGTTTAGGGTTAGGGTATAAGGGTCTTTACAGTAACAACTTTTCTTCCTGAATGCAATGGTGGAGTTAGATTGTTTTCAAAAAATTCCCTAGTTGGACGGTATAGAGCGAACTGTTTGAGAAACGATTCCTGCGACCCTGGGGAGTTGGATGACTCCCAACACGAGCACTCTCTTCATGGTTCTGTGTCCCCAAACCTCATCCACATGCATGCAGTCACTGCAGGTGGGCTGAATAGCCATCCGCACGCAACCCCCACTTCAGCAAGATCCCTCCCCACCAAGCAGCAAGTGAGCACACCCCAACCTCGAAGCATACAAGAACCCAGCTGGTGAAAACATGCAACACATGGCCTTGACCTCCTATAATTGATCTTGAATGTTCAAAGAAAATCAAAGCATTGAAGGGAAAACTACATGGTGGCTTTAGGCGGCGGCGAGCGCATAAGGAAGACACTAGTACATCTGGGCTGGGCTCCGAAGCACATACTTCATATTTTCAGGGTTTGTAATGAGGGTTTATACTTTAACTCCCCTAAACCCTAAGCTACTGGAGGAGCCTGTGCAGGCACCTACCTGCATGGCGTCGCCGAGGGTGGAGTCGGACTCGAACTTCCACACGAGCCACTGCGTGCCGCGGGTGAAGCCGCCATCGGTCTCCTCCGCCTCAAACTCGCCCTGGTACTCCGCGATGCCCCGTCGCACGACCGGGTCGCGCATGATGCGTGAGCACATGTACGCCTCCGCCATGCCCGTCTCGCCTGCCCCCTGCAGCCAAACTAGGCGCAAAATCAGGAAAGGGGCAGTTTCAAGCTCAGAGCACATGTACGCCTCTGCCTTGCCCATATTACCTGTAAAACAGGCGCAGGATCAGGAAAGGGGAAGTTTAAAGCTCAGAGCAATATCTACCCCTCCTCATGCCCATCTCGCCTGCCCCCTGCAGCCAGAGTGCGTGCAGGATGAAGGAAGGGGCAGTTTCAGGCTCAGAGCACATGTCTGCCACCAGCATGCGTGTATAGACTACCCCTTGCAGGCGAACAGGTGTCATCTTGAGCTCAGCATATGGCTTCTTGCCCTAGCCAGTAAGCCGACATAACTGATTGTCATTATTCCAGCCGGATAGGACGCGGCTTAACCCGCTCCCTTGGGCCAGAACATAAATCGCGTCAGCCGATGCCGCTGTATGTTTGTGCCATGTGACAGGTCAGCTTGACAGGCCAAGTAACAGGTCAGCGTCAGCTTGTGTCAGCATCCATACAGGCACAGCAAGTGCTCCTCAAACATAGCCTGTCTTGTCGCCAGGAGGAGACCTTCCAGCAGAAGGCCACGTCTGCATTTACATGGCCTCCACACCATCCCACCGAAAATCTCAGGAAGGCCACCATGTGGGAACCCGAATCACCTACTGTGCTAATGAGTACATTCTTTTTCCGGGTTTCCCGCTGGGCCGCGACATGCAAGGTGGGAGGACTCCTCTCAAGGTACTCACCCTCGCCATTGTGCCAGCTCGGAGGAAACTCGAGCGCTGCTCCGCACCGTCCATGTTCACGCGCTTCAGCACTAGGCGCCGCTTCTTTTCCTCGGCTGTGAGTACTGCATTCCTGTTGCGCTCCCCATCCTTGTTCTTCAGCCCCTCAAACACCTGCCATGGAAGTCACCTCCCTCCATTTCTGTCAACAATTGAATTACCAGGCATGTAGTGAATGTCCTCGATGTTCCCATGCAAATGGGCTGGCATGACCACGCATGCTCCACTTGCTCAATTCCATTTCCATAGAATCGACATGTACATTGGCATGTCACCTCAGCGCATGGTGCTTTGGATAGAGGCAACATGTCGATTTACATGCTTGCAGTTCATGCTTGCAGCGTGCACCGCAGCCAGAGACACACACTTCTCCTTGGCAGGCTGATTACCTGGCCGAAGTTGCCGGCTCCAAGGCGGTCCCTCAGTGTGAGCTCAGCCACGCGGTAGCGGCGTTGGAACAGCTTGCTGAAGGGGACAAGCAGATAGAAATCCAGCACTCCCAACACCGGGCTCGGCCTCAAGAGGAGCAGATAGTAAATGGCCTGCGTTTGATGTACACCATGGCTTCATGAATACCGCTCCATGACAAAACTGGAAAAGACCCCGTCGGCAACAAGCCAAAAGAAAGAGGAATCTTCGGTGGCAAATGGTTTGGATCATGTGAATGGGTCTGCCTTGTGGCTAGCATTCAGCTCGAATGCATGTAGATCAGGCATGATGTGATGCACCAAGCATTGCATGGGTCAGCAGCTGCTGGTACAAGACATATTTTGGTTGCAAGGTGGCAGATGTGGGACGCACGAGGAGCCGCTCTGTGCCGTCCAAGTTTGGCTGCAGAGCTACTAGGCCTGCCACATCAGAGCCCAATACTGCCACAGGCTGCTGGATGGGCCACGGCAGTAATGACGATATACTTTCCGCTGCCCCTCTGATTGCATCTGCTGCCGTTTGCAGTGTCTGCAGGCTCGCAAGGCTCTGTATCACCTGAACCCCTGTTGTTGCTGCGGATAAATACAGGAAATCATCAGACTGTCTCCTCGAGGCAATCATTGAATTACTCTGGTTGACATACAGAAAGTTCACATGCCATTTGCCCGTTGCATACCTGTGTCAGGGTCAATGCCATCAACGGCATTGAGCACCACGGACTGCTGACAACGTTTGCTTCTTCGCCTGGACGGATGATACTGGTTCCAATGACGATGGCTATATTGCTCTTTCAATCGCTCCCTTGGTTGGGACGTTACTAGTCGAAAGCGGAGGTGTGCAGGACTGCAGGTATGCTTATGCGGGCACTGCAGGTCCATCATTCCTCAAGACTACTAGCTATTCATGTTGAAAAGTGCGCTGGAGAGTCTGTGATAAAAGGTCCCAGATCATGCAGTGTAGAAATGCAACACACGAAGCTCCGAGATGACGTCTGGAGAGCAGACATTTATCCCGATGGTGACGTGGAGCTACCTCAATCCTGCTGGCAAAAAAGTGAGAGTCATAAGATCAAGAGAGAGTCATGTTAAGCAAGCCAGAAAAATGAGAATCTACCTGCAGGGCATTCTCTGCTTCTTGCAAATGCAACCAGAGGAGAGCCTGATGCAACTACTGGTATTGCCAGGACGTCGATGGCCGGGCCCGGTTTCTGGCCAATTCCAGGAACTTCCTTGAAGCTCCTGAAGTGGCCAACCTCAGGTGCTGCTTTGACCTTATTGTCAGTTCCATTCAACAGACGCCTCTGTAATCAAGAACTGTAAGGTCTTCTAGCATGACATGAGCTTAAGATTATGCAGTCTACTAGACATAGTATGCATCAATGCATATGTATGTCACGCGCAGCCGCATCATGATCATGCATACGTATGCATGCGCATGCAGCGGCATGGCATCATCATGGTGCATCATATGATGATACGTGATGCTGCCATATAAAACTCTGCATCACTGGCACATTGATGCCGACTTGGAGGATATCCTATTGATGATACTGATCTGAATAGACGTTCCTGTAAGCACATCGTTTGACTATACACTGCATTACTGAGACATCCTCTGCCAGCTGAGTTCTTTTCGATAGAAAGCTTCTTATGAGAAGCAGTTGCTGCAGCCCTTCACTGCTTCACTACACAACTATATCACATGAACCCGAATGGGCCATCTTTCGGTTCATCTGTTGTGAGGGCCTTACTCATGGGCCCCAAGTCCGCTAAAAGACAATTTCTGGATCCTGGATATGCCACACATGAACCCAATGCACTTATGTTGACACTGCATGTTGATATCAGAAGCCAAAAAGCAAATTTCATGGTCATGACTGTTCTTGACGACAGGTTCAACCGCCTGCTCCTTGCCTGCATTGTGACAAACGCAGTACAAAAAACCCACACCTCCAAAAACAGAATTAGAACCTCACATGACGCACCTGAAACGGCGACCTTGAACCAGACATTTATAAGACACCCTCAGTTAATAACGTCGTAAGCCCCCAGGCACTCAGTCAAGCACTGCTCCAGCAACTCCTCAAGTGAACACTCGATGGGAATTCTGCCACTTCCAACAGTGCCGGCCAACTGCAACAGATTTCTGCTTTGAGGAATGCAGTGACCATGAAACCTTTACGACAATCAGGTATGCCTGGCAATTCCCTGGTCAGAAGAGGAAAAGACAATCTGTAGCCAGAGTTCAGTCGGGCAGAAAGCTCTGCTCAAGTGCCAATTGCAGGATTTGCTCAACATGTCACTTATTAGCTTTCCATGCTAAATCAGCTGACCAAATGTCCAGTACATGTCTGAAGTGCACCATGCTGGAATCAGGCTGCTTGCTGAGTGAGCCAGGCAGAATGAGAGGCTTGCATGAACAAAACTTATCCTGGGCTGGAACAAGTACTGCTCTTACAAGGTTCTCAATGTGAACCTGTGACATGTCCGCAGGAGTGTTGCAGAACACTTATTGAGTCATGCTGTTCTCCTTCTGTGAAGACCTCTACATAAGTGTGCAACAGGTCCGGCGCTTTTGCCACTCCATTTCCTCGTCATCTGTCAGCCCACTTTCACTGGGCTCAAACTCTCGCACCTGAACGAATCAAGCAGAAACACCAATCAGGAATGCCTAGATATGTCTCAACCAGTCTGTGCTGACACACCATCCTCGTGTACACAAGAGGAAATGCATGGGTACTGCTGGTCTATACAACGTTACTTACTCATCTGCATACACATTGTTATATCAATCCTCGCAGACTTATCAGGACATCTTCTCCATCCGTAAAGAAAAAGAGTTCTAAAAGGCCCTAAAAACCTACCGTGAACAAACTCTTCCCGTCAACGCCGTCTTGCCAAGCCACTGCCCTCTGATCTTTTACAAAAGTTTTCTTCTGTTCTAAGGCAATGGTGTTCTGCTTGGGATCCACGTTCTCACGCTCAGGCTCGGGCATCTGTACCACCTGCCGAGAAGAGCACACTAGCCTCAGACATTTGTGGACATCCAAAGCGAGCATGAGATGCATTTCAAATACAATTTGAAGCAACTCAGAGACAAGATGGCTGTATCCAATTACATCATTCTGACATGCTGGTCCACCTGGGCATGGATGCTTCTGGATCAACTTCTAAGCTGTTGGGTTCCGCAATAAGCATAGCGATGGATAACGCATCCAGGTGACATCCATTTGAACCGAAGCAATCAGGAAGCACGATTTGGCGACCGCTTAATGCTTCACCTGAATGCAAGGGATCTGTGGCAGTCCCCCCGGCACTTGTCTGCCACGTCACCATGCATGAGCGGCAAGCGAGGAAATGAACGTTTCTGGTTTCAAAACATCGTTGCACAGGATGATTTTTTTTTGAGTACTCTATCCATTGAAATAAGGGTACACCAGTTCAAAGCATGTCCCAGGCTACCAGTGGTAAAGGACCCGTTAACGATCAGTGGATGAATACTAGATAGCTTGCTCTAGCAAATGAAGCCCCAGGCCTGAGCCAGGAGTCGACTGTGGCCGGCACTCCATTGAGTAAATGATGCAAGATTTATAGCCCACTAAATCATGCCCATGGCACTCGATCAGTCTTGGTGGCAGTCATGGCTGGCTTCCGAGAGGCAGGTAGCTGGAACCCAGCGTGCAGCTAGGGCGTATCCCATAACTTCGCCGAGGCAAGGAACACCGGAAAACCTGCATCGGAAATTGCGTTGCACAGCTCACCCGATGTGTCCTGTTGGCAAACGCAGCTTCCGTACCGCATAAGGGTTTGACTAGCCGCAGGATTACTCGAGGCGCACAATGGCTTATCGCAGCGAAAATGGCGGACCCTACAACAGTAACTACACAGCAGAGGAAGCAGAAATGGTTGATAAAGCGAAGCGCGTGCACAGGGGCACGACAGAGTCTGCCCAAAGAGCTCTTAAGGTGCTGTTGGATCTGTCACTGCCGTCTTGATGATGTTGCCACATAAATATTATGTGGCTTCACGTACAGATTCCACTGGGAACATTTATTTTATATTTTTCAAGGGTTTATCCGGATATGTGTGCAATTCAGATGTCAGTCGCTGTTTGGGAGGTGTTATTTCCCCATTTGAGCTACGACCCTGTTATGTAAAGTCCTCAGCGTTTGATAAAGCACGGCATGCATACGTGGCGTCCTTCTTCTCTGCATTTGCTGCATGTGCCTCCAACACTGCCTCCATGTGCAGACGGCAGAAAGGACGCGTGAGCTGGCAGCCAACACGCTGGGGGAGCTGGAGTCCCAGGGCCACAAGTTGGACAGGATTGATGCAGATCTCCACGAGGTATAAGCTCCTGAGCATCCCAGCAGGCACAGATTGAGCCATCCAAAACCTCTCATAATTGTACGCTTACATGAATGCCTACAGCAGAAGTAACTATGGGTTCTGAACTTAGTAATGGCTGTCATGCTCTCAAAGAACGTTGCACGGTTGATGTGCTTGGTGAGTGAATTGTTATCCCTTTCTGCAGATCGACCAGGACGTGGATGAATCAAAGAGCGTACTGAGCTACATGCGACGCTGCTGCCTCTGTTTCCTGTGCTCCTGCTGCTGCGACGGTGACCGCGATGTTGTTCGCGACAACACTCGGAAGCAACGCATCAAGGGGTACGTATCTTTCTTTACCTTAGACATACAACCTGTTTGCTATTCAGGATCATACAGGTAGTGCTTTTGGCAGCTGATGTTGGTTCACACGGCATTGGTGGTATGAGGGGATGGCGGTTCTGGCCTTGTCACCTCAGCCTTGTGAGTTGGGCCTGTTCAGGCGCAACCAGGCAAGGGCTCAGGAGCAAGAGATGTATGCCAAGGCCAAAGAGACGCGCCAGGCTGAGACTCCTGCTGCCGCAACTGCAGCCCATGCACCGGTGAGCCCTAAGGCAAACTGGTTCCTTTCCAATGGTAAACAGAGAACACTTCCTCTCACAACAAGCAAACAAACCTGAGGTCTCCGAGGATTCAGGAAGCAAGCATGGCATCTTTAGAGCACTATGTCAAGCTGCCCTTGCCACTGAACAACCTCATGCAGGTGAATGAGGAGGCAGCAAGGAATGAGCTGTTCTCAAAGCCGGGCCGCGTGAACATTGAGGAGCGGAGGCGCCAGCGGGCCGCACAGCGCAACCCGGCCTACAGAATAGGGGAGAACCTGGCAGGCAAATCCCTGCCTCTCCAAGAAACCTTGCACATGCTTGTGACACCGTGTGGAGTGCAGTTGATTCTGTCACCTCGTCAGAAATGGGACCACTGAGGATGTCTGGCAAAGCTGAAAAGAGGTCTCCCAAGATTGTCAGCAGCGAGAGCACTGAGGATGTCTCGCAAAACTAGAAAAGTGTGCCCCCAAAAGGTGCAGCATTAATGCACACATTGAGCACATGGCCAAAGCCTGACCTGGCAAGTGGACGCAGATGAAGACAGGGATGAAATCCAGGCGGAGACCCACAAGCAGGAGGAGACCTTCGACCAGATCGGCGCTGCACTGGGCGACCTCAAACACATGAGCCATGTGAGTCCTCATCTGCATTTCCAGCAACCTCTATCTTGCACCCAGATTTTCCCAACATATACCGTATTGATGCTCACAGCAGCAGAGGGCATGCTGTTGCATGCGTGTATGCCCGACATGGCTCAGATTTGATTCAAGGCAGATTTTCCCGTTTCTGCCTTTTTCGAGAAGGTTTTGATACTTGTAAAGGAGTGTATACTCTTTTGAGTGACAGCCAGCTAATGGTTATGGCCTGTGTTTATCACCACGAGGCTGCATGCCAAAACTACTGGGGCTTGGGCTAAAAGGGGCCACTTCTTGCGAGGGGCATCTGCTCTTCTTGGTGCCGTAATGCTTCATGCCAAACCAGTCGCGTCCTTGAGGCAGATTGTGACCTGCAGGCAATGAACGATGAGCTGGGACATCTGCTCGTCGTTATGCTGTCATGCTCCATGCCAGTCACATCCTCAAGGCAAATTGTGGCTTGCAGGCAATGAACGATGAGCTGAAGAGGCAGGAGAATGTTCTGGACGCAGTCACGGATCACACCGACCGCACTGGGTATGACATCCAGCACGTCTCTGCGCAAGCGCGCAAGGACTTTAAAGTGCGGCCCAAGCGTGAGTCCCTACGGCCATGACTCAGCTTCTGAAGAACCTGTCGCTTTTAGGGTTGTTCAAGCTGTTATTCATCTAGCGACATACTTGCTAGGCTCAGTACCCCTCTGGTGGACCCTGTAACACAAAAGGGCATTTTGAGAACCGTAGCCTCCGCACCATGCATCGACGTTGCTGGATGCCATTGCCATGTCTGCATTGCTGTCCTTATGGAAGGCGTTTTCCATGCTTCAGTCCTCCCAGCGAAAGTTGTTGTCACGGTTTGCACAGAATCCCACGACAGGTAATAGGGAGGGATTATATCAAAAAACCGTTGTTTTAAGAGCACAGAGGCATAATTTTTGAGAAAGCTCTCAGCTGAGATAACTTGTGTTGCACAGCTGCCAGCGGTGGGCTGAAGCGCCAGGCCCTGCGCGCCGCTACCCGCTTTGTCTGACGAGCAGAGAATCTGCCGAGCTGTTTTACGCCGCTGGGTAGGAGCGTTGCCCAGACATCCCAGTCAAACTGCCCTTACTTGGCTGCGGTTCCAGAAAAGAAGAAGAAGTTACAACGCCGGCAGCCTCAGGTCTTCAGGTATTGGGACCAGTTGTCCTTTGGCAGGTGGGTGGAGAAGAATGCCACAGTTGATCCGGGGGCAAGAATGGTCAGCAATGCAGCACTTGACACTGACGTAAAGAAAAGTTCTAATGCTGATGGATTCTTTACCACTGGCTCACAGCCGGAGAAGATGCCGACAATATATTGTCGTGACATCTCCATGTTCTTCCAAGTTCTTGTGCCTCACAATATTGCTATCAAATGTTTGAGCATTCAAGGTGGTGCACGTGCCGTTATAACTAGATAATTAGATGGAGAAGTTGCCATAGATTGTTTGCAGTAGGTAAGATGCACTTCTAACCTTACGCATGTCTTCTCTTGAACACGCGGTGTGGCACTTCAGTGCCAACTTGGGGAAGGGAACCATCCTGTGAGTCAAACAATGCAGTGCCACTCAGTGAGCGCATGCGCATGCATGCAAGATTCAGGATATCAATTAATATTTGTTCAAGATTCATAGTGCAAAGGACTGCTCAGGCATCAGCAAGTTACAAACGTCTGCCAGGCTTGCATCTATGCACAAATGTACATTCATACATTTGGGTTTTTTCCTTTTTGCATGTTCCCGCGGGAACGAAGGCCAGGGAATTTTTTAAATTTAAAGTGACCACTGCAGTGGCTGGTGGCACTTACACCTGCAAAGTGCCGATAATGAGTGCAGAAAGCAAGTAGACGGCTCGCAACATTCACCTGCAAGGTGAGGCACACAACTGGCGTCCTCCTTTTCAGGAAGTCTTCTGACGCAAGCAGACTAGCCCACATGGCCCTTTGAATGACTACCCTAGTGGCCACTAGATCTAAAGATCCCATATCTACGGTAGTCACCTCTAGGGGACAAGGAGATCCGCGAAAATCCCAGCGCCCTAGCGTCTATGGATGTGCAGACCAGTGTGAAAAAGCACTTCTTGCTGGGGAGGCTACGGTACATGTTCTTAAAGGAAATGTAATAGGTTCCGGTGTTGGAAGCAGTAGTGCCGCTCGTTTGACGAAAAAGAGGGTTTTCGAAGTGTTGTTGGCGTCGGCACGTCTGCCGCACAGAGTTGGTTGGCCTTATTTGCAAGGCAGGAAGATTGCGTTCCACCGCGCAGCCTCTTTCTTCTGCGAAGTTTTCGACGGTTTTTGTGTGGTGCCCTGGACATAGAGGATCGGCCGCACCCATTTTAGGAGCGTAAGTGCTTTGCATATTCGCGACAGCATGAGAAGGTAGCAAGATGTGTAACATCGGTATCGCAAGATGAGATCGGGTTGTGTGCTGGAGGACTCTACAGGTGCGTTCACTCTACTTTAGCTCTAGGAGCAGGCGCATTCATGGCCTGCTGCGTCACCCTAACTGTTGTTGATATCCTATCACAGATAATAGTAATGCTGATTTATGAGAAGCTTCAACTCCGACGTGGTATTCCACAGCGTAGTGTGCTCGGCTTGAGACCAGTAGGACTCTGCAGATTCTGTTAGTGCAACTGAACATCCTTCTGACGGGTGCAGGCGCTGTCTGTGAAGGACAGCAGCGGGCAGTTGCAGTGATGGAGTGCTCTGCAATATTGTCAGAGCAGCAATGTGCTCCTCTGCATGCTGCTGCATGCGGAGCTGTGGTTGCTATTCTCCTGAGTGCGCTGCTGTGCGTGCTTTGGTTCAAATCGAGCTCCAAACGGTCCATAGCGGTGCGACAGCAGCCCAAGGCAGCGCCAGCTGTGGAGCCAGCAGCGCCTGCGGCAGATGCTTGCAGAGCTGTTCAGCTGCCCTTTCCTCTGTTGCAGCATGATGAAAGACTGTCTGTGGAGGTCTCGAGCCTGCTGGGGAGGGGCCGCAGGAGCTTCATTTTCAGAGGTGGCCTGTCTGCTCACTTGCAAATGATTGGGTTGACATCTAGGTCGTTCCGAGTTGCCCATGCCATGGGCTCCAAGCAAATGAGCAACATCCCAACTTGCCTGCCTTGCATGGCCCCATCTGCATTAGCTGCTGCCATTCTGATCGGTAGAGCTCTCACACACACACACCGCTTGTGCATGCCTCCGAGCATGCAACTGTCTTGAACAATGCATTTGGCTTGAAATAATCTCAGCCCTGCACAGGTTGCTTGAGGTGTCACTGCACTATGACAGATGGCTGGCCAAGCTGGCCTAAGCAGGCAACTGAACAGCTGATCTGCAGGATTGATTTGGATGAGAATGGTGTGTTGCATTGATTTGACTGCATGCATGCACAGGCAAATGGCACGGTGCTCCAGTGGCGGTGAAAGTCATGCGGCTGCCTCTGAGAGTGCAGCAGCATCCAGATGGAGCGCAGCAGCATCCAGATGGAGCGCAGCCGACACCTGTCTGGCCTGCTGGACGCCACATCGCGCATCCCAACCTGGTGGGTTACTCGCACCCCCTCATTCCCAGCAGCGCTGATCAGGAAAGAGCATCTTGTTGTCCTCCATGAACAGCACCATTCTGTGGGGCTGAAGTCGAAGCATAGTGTGCCTGAGCAACCATGTGGGTCACCAAGGAGAGCTAATGAAAGCCTGTGATCCCTTTTGAGCCTGGGGAAGTATGACGACAGAAACTATCTCAGCAGGCTGTCCAAGAGTACCGTTCTGGAGTTCATGGCGAGGAAAGGCTGCTGCAGGGACGTGCAGCGGCGGATATTAACGTGGCGGTTTTGACATTTCTTGGTGCCAACTTGCTGTCGGCGATATACAGGTGGAGTTCTACAGCTACAAGTGGACGGTGGTGACGCGGCGCAAGAATTATGTCAGCGGCTGCCTCTGCTTTCCAGGCAGCTCTGTCCCGGTCAGCCTGCGGCAGGCCCTGCAGCTGGCCGGAGCCAGCGCTGCTGCATGCATGCGCGAGGAGGTGACTCACCGCTAGTCACCGGCATCCTGTCCCATAATGCTGGCCTCGTGTCCCCCTGGCGTTGCCACCACGTCTAGTTTCTTTCAGACCTTTCACTTCTGCTCGGAAATGTGTCTTGGTGTCGTGAGTGCGCCTTGCTGGCTCATAAAACCACTGTCAGTCGGGGCTGTGAGAGGCGTTCACCTGGTCTGATGTCATCCTCAGCATGCTTCTTGCCTTAGTGCACAGACCTTTCAGGCTATCGTCTGATCGGTGTAAGTACGGATGATACCATCAAGAGCCTATTTCCTCTTTCAAAGCCTGGCGGCCTCAGGCTTTACCTCATTGCCAGACCGCCATGACATTCATACATGTAGAGTGTCAACAAAAGCGTCTTTGTGGCTTCCGCAGAAGCATGGCGAGCTCCTGGAGGTGGTCACAGTGGCGGAGCTGTGCCAGGAGGGAACGCTGCGCGACCACATAGACATCCTGTACAATGTGGGCAGCTGCCCGGTCAGCGGGGCGCCCTCCTGTGAAGGCCAGGAGCTGTCCTCTCCGGGCTGCTCCGAATGTGCCTTCTCCGCCGCTGACCAGGTGCGATCACCAATTAGCTGCGTACTCGTCTGTGAACTGCCAGCAGACTTTCAAGGCTGCAAGGCAAGTGGGAGGCATGCATGCATTCATAAGGGTTCAGTTGCCCTGTAACTTTGCAGCGCTTGACAGGTGCGAGCACAGGTATGAGCTATCAAAGCCAATGTGCACGATGACAGGGAGACTGGTAGAGCCAAGTCGACAGCTCTCGATCCTGTGTCCAGTTGTTCAAGCTGGAAATGGTTCATTTGTATCGATGCCCAGACAAGCCTGGCTCAGTCTGTGGACTACCAGCGAAATTTCAATGTTGCAAGGCAACTGGGAAGCATGCATGCATGGGTGGTCAGTTGTCCAGCAGATGGGCAGCAGTTCACACCTGCCAGGTGGCCGGGAATTAACGCCTGTGTTCTGTGCAGGCTTCTCTGGACGGTGACTATGGCGGTGCGGATGATGATGTGGCGCTCATGCCAGAAGAGGCCGCCAGCATGATGCCACCTATTCCAGCCAGGTACAGCTCACCAATATCAAGATCAAGGTGTAATGATTCCAGCCAGTAGTCAAGCTGTGCCTTTCAAGGTGAAGAGGCCTTGTTGATGGAGTGCATGCCTATTCCGGCTTAGTGCACTTGTGACACAATACAAACAAGTGCATTGACATATTTGTGAGAGGCAAGCGGGGGTGGACCAATGATGGGGAAGTAAAGTTCACAAGGGTCCGTTTGATTCTCTTATTAGCATCGGTGTGAATGTGTGAACAGTGCCTTTATTCACTAGAGACCAATAACACCTTTATTAGTGTTATTAGTCTCTATCTCCATTAATCTCTATTAATCTCCATTAGTGTTAATGGAGGGCTCTGCTCCCACAGGCTGGCAGAAATGAAGGAAAGCGCCGCAGAAGGCTGGGTGGCCGGCACAGACTGCGGCATACCTGACAACTTCATACACTTCACGGGGAGGAGCAAGCCCTCAGAACTGCATGACAGTGATGGGGAGCTCAGCCTCAAACTGGCAACCCTGATGGAGGTGAGCCAGGAACACACATACCCGAAAGGGTCACACCTGTGGCATGCAGAGCGAGTGCTCTCAGCCCTCCACTCAGTGGGCAGTTGTGAGCCGCTTTCAGTTGAGGGACTCTTTCGAAACTTCTTGACCATGCTGCCATTCTCAGCCTCCGTCCTGGCTGGACGCAAAGTGTCTTACAGGGCAGCAGAAATGGTGCAAGATGCATGCATGATTCGCATGGGACAGCCAAAGATGAGACATTCAACGTGTTTGGGGAAGCTCTGAGTTGTCCAGCTTTCATGCCGCCGTGGCCCGGACAAGGAAGGGGTCGGGCCAGAGTTCTGAGGCGTTCCTGCGCGCAGGTGGGCCGGGGCCTTGCTTTCCTGCATGCCTCTGGCATTGTGCACGGCAACCTCAGCTCATCCAGTGTGCTGCTCAGAAAGAGCACCCTGGACAGAAGGGGCTTCATTGCCAAAATCGGTGTGCTTTTGCCCTGAATTCTAAGCCCTGACCCTATTCAACCCCTGTACTATTGCACGATGCCTGGCCTTATCTCAAGCCTGCCTGACACCTGCTGTGTGTTGCCAGGCGCTCACTCACATCCTAGCAATGAGCTCTTGGATGCTGCCCCCCTTATTCCACGAATGGGAGACATCAACTGGGTATGATGTGTGGTGCAGGGCACAATGGCAATGGCAGGGAGCCGTTGCATGCAGGCAAGTCTGCGGGGGCGTTCCCTGGAGCCACCCCAGCCGACGATGTGTATGCCTTTGGCGCGCTCATGGTGGAGATGGTCACAGGTGCGCCTGTTCTGGCCACACCTAAACTCTGGCACCTCTTTTTCACATGGCCGTACACATTGCAACACATGTTGCAAGCCTTGGAAAGTGCACGTGAATTGGTGCAACGACCGAAAGGATCATCCCTGTCCAGATTGGATCGAGGTCCCTCTGTCCACATGATCTCGCTTCATCGCTGTGGCAGAGGGTCTAGGTGTTCTGGCTTGGACCAGCGAGGGTGTTGCCATAATGTCACCTGCCTTGGTCTATGGGTGGTGACGTGTAATGTGAATTCAGGTGTGAGGGCCCTCAGTTGATGCTTGCACAATATAAATGCTTACCCAGTAAGGACGGCCAGCAAGCGTGAGTGTTGGTGCACAGGGGAGAGCCCAGATTGCAGCTCTGATGGGCAGGCCGCAATCCTAGAGTTCCTGCGCAGGCGCCTGCCCTCTGCCTACAAGCTGCTCGTGAGGCAGTGCCTGGCATCGGAGCCTGCCTTCAGGTGTTGCCCCAAAGTCCCCCCCCCCCCCCCACCCCCGTCAACTGCTCATGCACATAAGGTGTTTTTTGCCTCCATGTCTTTGCGGGGATTTTCTTGCGGGATCTCATCCAATGGCAGACTCAGGGGACCATCCATTCTGCTTGAGCCATCTCGTGCATTTCACGGATGGTTCAAAGTGGAGTGAACGGTCAAGTCGCTTACCCAGTTTACTTGTACCATATCGGTGCAAGGCGCTTTTGGCACATGAGAAGTTGTTTGAAGAGAGGTGATTGCACTGTGTTTATGAATCTGCACATTTTATCTGCACTTTTATTATTATATTCAATTATTTATTTATTTATTTAGGGTGTAGGGTATGAACCCTAAAAGTATATAAACCCTAAATGTAATATAAGGTATGTTAGAGTGATATTGCACTGGAGCTTCTATGTGGGTGTGAACAGGCCGACAATGGTGGAGGTGGTCTACAGCATGGGAGTTCTGGAAGAGCAGCTCAAAGAGACATGTGCGCTGTCCGAGGTGGACATCCTCTTCTCCATGTTCAACGACCAGGGACCCCCCACACCCCCACCTCTGGGCAAAGGGACCCCCCTCTGGCAGCGGCCCCTGTGGTCTCCCACCAGTCCCCCCACCAGCCCCAAGGGACCCCCCTCCATGTGCCCCCACCTGGCCTCCATTGATGCACTGTTCAGCGGGTGCGTGACAAAATATCTTCTTCCTGCTTGTCCATTTTTGTGAGTTTTTTCTCTGCTTCACACAACACAAGCCGATTCAAAACACGTCTGAGTTGATTGTCGTGAGCTCTTTCATATCCATTGACATGAGCTGCTGCAGCCGGTATGATAGAGTAAGGGTTGTTGGGCCCACGTCTCTTGGCTGGGTGGCTGTTGAAATTGAATTCTGAGAGCTCGCCTACTTTAGCATGCCACAATATTGAATGTAGGGGGCAGTTTGCTTGGAGCAAAGGCCCACAGTGAATTTGATGAAGGTTTCCTGTTTGTTCAATCAGCCACAAGAGGACACATAGTTCGGGGCAGGAGTTCCATACAATCCCACCTCAGCTGCAAAAATGGGATTGCTGCTGACCTCTTCCATGACAAATCAACCAGTCCCAGCTCTGTTTTGACATGTTTGCTACACTGTTGCAGGCCTTTGATGTCAAGAAGAATGCCACAACTTGGTGCTGTGACGGCCCGATTGACCCACCAAAGCACTCCTCTCGACAGCAATCCCCAGGACTATCACAAGCATTTTTGAGGGCCGTCCCTGGCCTGTGACTGACGTCCCAGAACATTGTGGCTGGGAGACTTGTGTCCAATTTTTCCTGGACGACGTCATGCATGGAATTTTCAGCAGAATTATGGAAGTCACAAGATAAGGTTGGCCCCGTTGCAAATTCCCTGACTTCTGCGTGTCGTTGTGGTCATTATTGACGGCCTTGACAGATGGCAAGGTCATTATTGACGGCCTTGATAAATGGCAAGGGTCCTCAATTAAAGCGATATATGGTGTGGTGATGTTAGATGAGGACATAGACAAGAGACTTCGATTGTTGTGTGGCAACAATTCAAGGTGGTTGGTTGCTTGCGTTTCTCCTTTTTTTGCTTCCATTTCTTTGTTCTTTTGTGCTAAAGGTAAGTGCTGGTTTGTATCATATAGACTGAAGATTACCTGCCCTAGAGCAGATCTCCAGGCAGCCTCTCCTTGCCTTGGCATTCCAAGAGCAAGGAGGGGTTGTGTCCAGGTTCGGCCAAATGTGAGTTTCTATAGAGAGGGGTGCAAGGATCGTCGAGATGCTGTCATCTAATTCCTTGCCCTCAACACACTGCAGCAATCCGCGCAGGGTGACCCTTCGTTTGCCATTTGATAGTGTGGATACGTTTTAAAATTTGGAATGTGTGTTCGTTGTTGCGTCATGTCTGTGGATCGCATGCATGAGGAAAAACTCTTTTTACGGAAGTCGGGAACTTCTTTGCCATAAGTATCCTGAAGCTTGAGCTCTGTGTGGGATGATCGGGGCGCTTTGGAATTATACTGTTGCACCTCTATGCCCTAGTATTTCAGGGGCATGAGTCGTGCCAGTTGATTCAGCGTTTTATTGCGTTACTTGGCGACATGCCACCATTGTTGTGTGACTGATTGCAGTGCAGACTGTCTGGGGGCATGTTAGTAGCTGACTTAAATACATAGGCAAGTGTAGGAGCAACTTGCGATTTTTAACCCACACTTGTGGTCAACAGCTGTAATGCCATACATGTCTGGTTATGTTACTGAAATCACCAACAACAGATCACAATACAGTCAAGCTTGCTATGGACTCAAGACAGTAGACCAGGGGGCAAAATGCGTGCTCCCATGCAACTTCCAAAATTTGCTGTTATTCAGGATCAATATGCCGTCTGATGAGCGCGCTTACGGCTCAGACACTGCACGATCTTGTCTGCACATTCATGTGTTCTTGTGTCTTGACACCATCGATTTGATCATGGCAAGGGAGACTTAGATATTTTAAAGATCATCAGTTTTAGATGCTTGCTGAGATGCTCCTAGGAGTAGCTGAAGTCAACAGCACTAGTAGCTGCAGCTGCAGACCTAAACAGAAGCTGCTCCAACACTCTCTTGAGTTGTGTGGCGGATCTGGAGAAAGTCAGGAAGGCGATCGCGCTTATTCCAGCCATGCAGTGCTGATAATACCTGGACAGAATTTGTCCTGGGGATGAAAGGTAACACTTGAATCGCCAGACTTGGAGCTGTGGGGAAGGTGCCTCAGTCAGGAGTTAGTCATCTCCTGCGCTGCACATCTTCGCATCCCTAATGTTCGTCGAAGCTTCTGGCTCCGATACCATATAGCTGCAAGCCTTTTTGGCGATACCTGTCTGACCTTGTCGAGACGGTGAGGAGAGGAAAGCGCACACTAGGATCCAGCACAGACCCGATTAACGGCCCGACGCCATAGTACTAAAAATGATTCTACTGAGAGCAATACCTGAATGAGCTGTTTCGATCTATTTGTTTACACAATTTGAGTCGTAGCACTGTTTTACTCCTGTCAGATTATGGCAGCCAGTTTTCCTAGAAAAAGAACCCTTCAGTACATAGTGCAGCTCCGTTCTCGCTTAGACAGCACCTGTTGTACCTTCCAGTGAGCGGTTATGTCAGCATAGCGGATTGAGTTTCGAATTTCGCAGTCAAGGCGTGAACAGGCTTGAACTCCTGCTGCTCAGACTTAGCCTGAGGGTTCGATGAGCTTTCTTGGCAATGGTGCCTTTGGCACCCAATCCGAAGCAGCACCTGCTCCTGGCAATAGCAGCATGTCACCGCCAGGGCCTTACATTATACCTGGAGGTGGTCAAGTTGCAGCTCTGTTTGCACAGAACAACCAGTACACCGATAGACAGGTCACCACAGGGTGAGATTATCACGATCTCCCCGTCGTTTTTGCTTTTGTGAACTCTGCTGCTCATTGTTTCATGCGAGATTATCTGTTTTATTATTAACATGAGACTGTCTTACACCACAGGGCAGTTTTCAACTTAGTCTTTGGAGTAGCTTGCATCTTGGGATTCATCCTCTTCAGAGCATTTGGGGTGGATTTCTACAAGGCACGCATGGTGTGCTCCAGTCGTGTGCCTTCTGATTCTTGCACCAGAATGATAGCTAGCCAAAGACAGCAAAATTTGCTTGGTCCATCATTATTTGGAGCTGCTCTTAAGGAGTCGTCATGCCGTGTATGATGTGTTCTGAGCTTTCTTTGGACGCATGTTTTTATAAGCAATAGTTTCGTTTGAATGCAGCTGCTACCAGAGATCTTGGACAAGCCCCCAGTCATGTCCCTTCGCTTCCCCAGGGTATTTTGGTGAGTTGCAACATCTTGCTGCACATCGGAGTCCCATCCATGACACGACACATGTGTGTGGACTCATTTAGTTGGCTGCAGGTCACACGCTCTGTGTGTTAAAATTGTGTGGCTATATTCCAGCAAAAGTGCATGTACAGCATCTCTCGGAGCTTATGGTCTGCATCTCTTTGCATGCATTGCTGAGCACTAGTTTGCAGGATCTTGCCGAACTTCCACATCTGCATTCAAACCGCTCTCGTGAATAAGCTGCTTTAATGTATCATATTGAGAATTATAATGATGGTCTTCTTGCCTGCATGCATCAAAACACTTGCTGCATTGGCCTGCAGGTCATGGCTCCGCCCTGTTTTTGCTGTGAGCGATGCAGAGCTGATGCGTACCGCTGGCCTGGATGCCCTCATCTTCCATCGGGCCTACACCTTTGGCATCCTCTTCTTCGGCCCTGTCACTGTCTTGTCCTGTGCTCTGCGTGCGTCTCTGCCACCTTGTGTCATCCCATAGAAGTTTCCAGCAGCTTGCATGCCAGGAAGGGCCAGTGAGAGATGCTCTTTGCGTGGTTGACTGATATGTCATGACTGAAGGGCACTCTGATTGCATCATGGCACTTGATGTTACACTACCTGGAGAGCTCTTCTGCTGGAGTATCACTCCTATCACCCTCCTGGACATTCCCATGCCCGTTTGACTGCTCTTGAAAATGTGCCTTCCGTGTGTTGCACAGTCCTCCCCATCTATGCCACCGGCCCACGACTCAAGAGGAACCCGGATGTCACCTTCAGCAAATTCACCATGTCAAACCTGGAGCTGGCCTCTCCACTGTACTGGTAAGAGAGTGCCTTTGTATGGAATCATCAGTAGTTTGCCACTTAGGATGTATCCTCGTATTTGCATGCTTTGCTTGCCATTTTTCTCGCTATTGTGGAACAACCTTCCCGAGGGAACAAAAATGGTGCTGACAGACTGCCATTGCACAGGATCACTCTGGTGTATGTGGTGCTTGTCATCGCCTATGGGCAATGGTTGCTCATGCGTTTCTACAAGGTAAAGCACGCTTGCTCTTCCCGTGGCAGACACATTGCACAGCTGTGGAGCATCTCTAGCTGGTGTACATGAGGCGTGGCATCTTTGGATGAGTTGCAGCAGCAGTGTCATCCTTCACGTCCTGTGTCTGTTGGTCCGACCTGTGTTCAACAGTGCAAAAACACAGTGTGTTTCTCCTTTCGTTTCCCATGCGCAGACATGTGCCTACAGGAGTATGTGGAACTGCATCAGCGCTACCTGGTGAGGGGTGAGCAGATGCTGAACGAGTGGCAGCTGAAAAAAATCCCCCGGCGGACAGGCTCCGTTGGTGTAAGGGCCAACCCAAAGGTGACTGGGTCTGAAGTTTACATTGCTAAGAACATCCTTGCCGCGAAGATGTTGTAAGCAAGGCTATGACTGGCAGCTGCTTGGGTCGCATTTTTATGATCGCACGCAGACTCATCGTTCTGCGTTCATGTCATCCTCATGTGAACACTGTGTATGTCCACCCTCTTTACTGGCAGCCACTGCTACACCAGGGTTGATTGAAATGTGCAGCAAACCATGGCAGGGCCGGCTGATCAGTACTGCGCTTGGGAGTATCATTGTTTGCCCGTAGTC
Source organism: Coccomyxa sp. Obi (assembly GCA_020887355.1). Taxonomy (NCBI): domain Eukaryota; kingdom Viridiplantae; phylum Chlorophyta; class Trebouxiophyceae; family Coccomyxaceae; genus Coccomyxa; species Coccomyxa sp. Obi. Next base: position 2,998,220 of record AP024990.1, on the reverse strand, counting down.
ACTCTACCGGGGCGTGTCAGGAGAGCGAGGTGTGTCTGTTCTGCATGCAGCTTCTGGCAGGCATGCATGAGGATGGTGCAGACGCACCCAAGCAGGAGGAAGAAATGCAGCGATTAGGTGACAAGGAGAAGAGCAGCGATGGGGTTGCCGACGAGTCTGGGGATTACCAGCTCGGCAATGCCAGCACTCCCTTGAAGACCATAGGTGGGGACAGATACGATGCAGTAGTCCTGACTACAGCTGCATCTAATTGCCATGTACCTGGCCAGTTGTGGATGTAACATTGCCTTCTTCCAGGATGAAGTTGTACTTGGGGGACCCCCAACCATTGAATGAAGCAGTTGCACCTTGTGGGGAAAAAAGTTGGCACACTGTGAGTGCTGCGCAGAGTGCTGCTACCCATGTGTCTCCTTGAACCGCAGCAATGGCATTCACTTTGGGTGTTCGTGCCCCAGATTGGAGCCCTGACGCCCTCAAAGCGCACCCCATCAGCCCGCACGAGACCGTGGAAAAGAGCGAAGACTCTGTCGACCCCCCAAGAGGTGTGCTCATACTTCCTGCTTCCCCCATGATCCAAAAGCCAGCATACTGGTTGTTCTCTGTGACAAATTACACTGCAGTCCCTAGACCTGCATCTGACATGTACACCCTTTGAAGGCCGCTTCCCGCCGCCCCAAGATGGTTGGCTCACCCTTGCCAACGAGGTGAGTCGGCATTTATACGTCAGACTGATCTTCATCGTGCCAAAGCAGATGGTAGAGCCCAAGTCGGTTCTGACAGGAAGAGGGCATGCACACCTTGTGCTGTGTGTGCCACAGTAGGTAGCAGAGAACTCGCGTTGCCTGCTGTGCCATTCAGAGGGCGTGCACAAATTGTACTGTATGTGCCAAAATAGGTGGTGGAGACCTCTGCTGTGCGCCAAAACAGGTATTAGAGACTTCACGTTATTTGTTTTGGCATGCATGCAGAGGGCGCACGCATCCTGCGCTGGTGGCGCCCGAGCGCGGTGCTCATGACATCGGCAGGCCGGCCGGTGCATGTGGCCCGGCCGCCAGTGCCCTTCCGCAAGATTGTCTCCACGCTCCTTCCTGATGGAGAGGAGGTGTCTGTCAACGCGCAGCAGTATGTCGTGTTGGTGACCGATGTGCCAGAGCCGCCCAAGGCCAAGTGGGTCCCCCATTTTGCAGTGCTAACCGCTGGCTGCAGGTCCTTGCCTGCTTCTCTCATGGGGTGTCGCTCTACTCTGTCGCTGATTTAAATGTACTTGCGTGTCAAGAATGTTTGTGGGCTGACAGGACCGTTTGGTGCAGCTGCCATCGTCTCAGTTGATGTTTGTTGTCTTTTCTTGTATTCAAGCAAAGCACTCGTCACAGCGTACCTCGTCCGGCGTATTTCTGGCAATGTGCTGGTGAATGGATCACAATGCCGACTTTCCCCTCTATTCCTGCAGTGTGGAAACACCTCCCAGCCGCATGCGCGCCTTCTGGGAAACGCTGCCGGCGCTGCGGCTGCCGTGGATGCTCACATCTTGTGGCGGCCCCTTCACTGCTGATCTGAGCCACGAGGTGGTCTCCAAAGAGCTTGTTCGCGCTGACAGCTTCGCCCCCTCTTCCAGCGCGGGGGACCTCATCCGACGGGCCTCAGAGCCTGCAAGTCAAAACGGCGCCAATCAAAATGGCGCCAATGGGAAGGACAAGGACCGCGATGGCGACAGGCCAGACCCCGGTATGCAACTCAATCAATCTTCAGCATGTAGAGGTCATTACAATGCCTGACATGAAAAGGGCAGCCTGCACCATTACATTTCACCTCTCCTACACATGGAGAGGGTTGCCATTCTGCAGCCCTTCTCTGTTTTCATTGACAGCTCGGCCCTGAAAGACATATTGCTGGCGGCACAAAGGATGGTCAGGGAACGGGGACATTGGCCATCATTTGATTTGTGTGTGGCTGTTGGGGCAGAGTTGGGCGTGAGGGGCGCAACAGAACACCGGGGGACCCACACAGGGCACTTTGAGCTGGAGCCCGTGCACAAGATGTTCATGCGCCGCCTGAGCAGCCCAGGGCTGCGCCCAGTCGCCGAAGAAAGCCCGAGGACCTCTCTAAACCGCAGCAGCTCCAAGGCTTCGGCTCCCGGCGCGAGCGGCCGCCCCGTGGAAGCATTCAGCGTGGAGCAGGCATGCACTGTCCCCTTCCTCAGCCGCACACTCAAGCACATGTGTCCAGCAGATTATGACCCACTGCCAAGGAGGCCCCCGGAGCAGATGTGTGCAGCACTTGTCCCAACCTGGGCCACAAAATGCTGAGCATGTTGGTCTCACCTGTCGCGCACATGAGCGCATGCATGCAGTCCTCGCTCCTGATCCTGGGCCAGAGCATACTGAGCACTCAGTGCTCCCATGTCCTTGCAAAAGGTTGTCATTGTGGGGCAGCCGTTCCTCTCTACATTCATCCTGCAGTAGTGGCATTCAGCAAAGCCAGCCACTCATATAAAAGAGCTGTGCGTGGAGTAGGGACCCTCAGCAGGGGAGGGAGGCAGAACCAATCCTGGCATAACCGCAGCCGCACGCTGGAAGGGCCTCGCTACCGCGTTCCAGACAGCCAGCACAGCGGTGCGGTGTCAGTCACTAAATTGCCAGATTCTCTGCTATCGTTGCAGTACACATCTCATAGCTATAAACCATTAATCCACTGCGTAGCGTAATACAGAAAGTTGCTGTGGCTGCGCCAAATGGCATGGGATGCACCAATTCCAGAGAGTATTTTCGGTGTAGTTTGTGGCCTGGGCCAGTTTTGCAAGGCAACGCTGTCTCGACCACTTCCTTGGAGCAACCTCAATATCCAATAATGGCAGACATCAAGCCAGCCTTTTTTATGTATGAAGAAGAATCTTGGCCGTCGTGCAGTCGGCGATAGCGACAGCCAAAGCGAGCGAGCTTCCGGAGAGCAAGACCGGCCCGCACGGGTCGGCAGCGGCCGCTGCTGCCGCTGTGGATGCAAATGCGTCTGAGGGCGTGGCCGAGGGTGCCGAGGTGGACCTGGGCGGCCAGGGACTTGTCGAGGCGGTGTTCAAGGGCATGTTCCCGGAGGCCTTCCAGGAAGTGGTCCCAGTTCGCAATCATAAGGCAAGCGTTCTGTCCATGACTTAGCTAGCACAGAAAAGCATGTGCGTGACCAGTTTTCAGTGTTGCCTCTGCATTTGAGACTTGGCCGTATAGGACATTAGGATCGAGGCAGAGGTGGATCAGAGCATCTCTTGCTCACCATCTGAGCAGACATGACAGGCGGTGCCTTGAAATTATCAGCATTCTCGTGACACTTGCCGCCAACCGGCACCATTTACATCTCAGAAGATATCTACATGCGCATAATCATTGTTGACGATTGAATTTGGCGCAGACAATGGTGTGGCTTTTTGTGGCATGTCATTTGAATGCATCAAACGCTGGTGGTGATAGTATTGACATCCTGTGCCATGGGCAGGCACTGGACATGCTGCTGTTCAAGTGGGATGATGCGTACCGCTTGCTGGAGATTGCACAGGCAAACTACTTGGCCAGTGAGAAAACAAAGCGGCCCACACACCGCTTGGGCTGCTGTGGCTGCTCTGGTGCGGTCGTACATCTTCACACTCTTCAAGTGCAGGCTGTTTACTGATTCACTATGACTTGAGAGTCTTCCAGAGAGCATCCTCAACTCATGCAGTCGCATGGTGTACATGGGAGCAGCTTAATTAAAGATCCCACTTCTGCATGTTCAAGCATGTTCATTTTAATGGGGCGTGAGCCCCTTCGAGACACAAGGCGTATGGCGTGTTTCCACGTGAGGTGTTTGCATATCACATGCCCATAAAGAGTCCATGCCTGTGCAGGCGAAACGGTTGACTCCATTAATCACTACTGCGCGCAAATCCGGTCTCTGGAAACGAAGATCCTTGAGGAGAGGGAGCGGCTCCTCAAGGTCTGCTCGGGCCCACTTGCTGCACTTCGCGAATCTTGCCAATTTGTTGCGTGGACACACGACCTTGAGCTCTCACTCTGTTGTGCTGATAATCGGTGTCACTTCCTTACTCGAGGCTGTGCAGTCACAATTGTTGGATCTCATTCCCCGATTGTATGAGGTATCCTGCAATCATTATCATCATCATTAATGCCCCTTGACACCCAGCTTAGAACATGAGTCATGCGTGCTGCAGGAGCCGCCTGTGACGAACTCCTACTTTGTGCTGTTCAACTCACAGACGGCCGCCGCGGCTGCCGCACAGTGCTGCATCTTCCCTGAAGGCGCTGCCGATGCATTCCGGGTCATGCCAGCTCCGGGGCCTGAGGAGGTCCGTTGTCTACATGCAATGGCCCTTGAGGGCAGCGGCTCGTTGTTTGAAAAACAGTGGCAAACATCTTTTCGAAACCGCTTGATGGGTGATCGCTCTGGGGTTATCGACTGTGCTCTTAATTGTCCATGCGTTGGACACTGTGCTGCATAGGCCGTACCATTCTTACTGATGCATACATGCGTTTCTTAGGGAAGGGCAGACACAGTGGTACCATCACTTGCGGTTGTCCCGCGTTCCAACGGTGCTGTCATGCATGCAGGCCTGAAGCAGTGCTATGCGATGGCAGACAGCCTGGCAATGAGTGGAGGGGCTGGGGCTCTTCATGAACAATCCACAATGCATGCAACATCGAGACAAGGGTGCACATGGACGTGGTTGTGAAGAGGGGTGTGTTTGCAGGTGAATTGGCAGGTGCTGTGGGTGAATCGGCGCAAGCGGATCCAGCTGCGCTTTGCTGGCTGGGTTCTGCTCACAGTTGTCATCTTGTTCCCAATTGGTCTCTTCACTGGTATGTTTCTCTTCTCCCTATTGTCCATTTGCCTGTGTTTAAACATGTCATGTTCAAGTCCCCATGCCAATCACGGGCAGTACTACACGCTCAGATAAGGACCATCTGTAAAGTAGGGCAGCTGGCAGGGAGAAGAGAAGTCCAGTTGCATAGAAGGCACAGCCAATAAGCAAAAGAGTGGTTCTGGGTCACAACGATTTGAGAGCCGGAATGCCTGCTTTCGCTTCTATATGAGCATTCTCTGGTGGCTGTGTATAGGCGCGGTCACAACCTGTACAAATGCAATCTGCACGCGCCAGGAGCTTGCAGACAACGTCTTCTGCAGGTCCACATCCAAGTTTAAGTCGCTGATCACCGGAGTGCTCCCTCCACTGCTGCTCACTCTGTGGCAGAATCTGTTCATGCCCCAGCTTATCTACCTGGGTGCTCAGGTGCTCATCCTCCTTTGGAAGCTTCTGCTCTTTTGTAGCCGTACCAGTGCTCAGCTCACTTCTGTGCCTGAATCCTTGATGCTTTGTATGTGCTTACGCGTGTAGAAGTTGCCAATGCATATGTCTGCACAGTTGCTTTGGATGCATCTGCACAGATTGCTCATGTCATGCTACAAACCTTTAGATTGTTACTTGTAAGGCCGAGACCAGAGCAGCCATGGCCATGTCATCCATGATACAGCCAGCAAGCTGACAATTGCTTGGTGCATGTGCCCTGCAGTTGCTGTGCAGGAAGTATTCGCTGTCAGGCCTGGACCGACTCATCCTGAGTTTGTTCTTCATCTGGGGCATTCTCTCAGTCCTCATCGGTGGCATTGTGGGTGGCTCCATCCTCACCTACCTCTCCCCAGAGTTCATCAGCCACCCAGGTAGGTCACACCCTCTGTTT